>OY723386.1:64826301-65389372 GCA_963210295.1 Ophion ellenae
GTTGACACGAGCCATAATACTAAATCTTTTTTCTTCATTCCTCTAAATTGAATAAATTTTCGGATTCAACGAGTTATACCTAGCTTGTGGCTGGAAAAAAGGGAAATATTCATGAAATTTTTCTGGAAAAACGTATGAAGGTTTTCCGATTTTTTTTTTACATCACAGAGTATGGGTTTCAAGATCTTTTACAATTTTTGTATTAAACAATATTTATAAATGTCGTACATACAATTATTTCTACAGAGCGCTGTTTGATAAAGAAATCATCTGAAATAAAAAAAACGCATTTAGTTTTTGCACGAAATTATCCGGTGCTTGAACGAAGGATTAAATAAAATATTCATTAAAAAAAAATAGTGGCTGTCCAAAGTAAATGTTTCGATTTTCGGTGAAAAAACAAACCCTTTATATTTGTTGATAAAAAAACAACACATCGAAAAATATTCCTTCGTCCAAGCACTGCTTTTTTTAAGTAATAGAAGCTTGTAAAATTTCAAGTTCATCGGTGCAGTGATTTCTGACACATCGTAATCACCGATTTTGCAAAAGTCATTTTGAGAAAAACGCGTTTAAAGTTCGAATTTTTCGAAAACGTTCCCAAAATCGTATATCTTAAGAATCCTTCGAAAACCGAAAATCGATATTTTCTTAAATTTCCATCAAGCCCTCCAATAAATCGATACCGAGACTCAATGAAAAAAGATTCATTATAGCGATTCGTATAAACAAGTCAATGCTGCTATAGTCACCTGGGCTAATCGGAAAGAAAAAAAACCAAGAAAAAACACATTATAATTAGTTTTTTTTAAATGAGAGGCAAACAAAAACATTTACCAAACGACACAGAATGAAGTGTGCCGCGGCATAATTCAGACGACCACATTTTAACCGCGATCACCCGAGGAAGTAAAAAAAAATTACGCGACGAAGTCCCGCTTCATTAGCTCACCTGTAAAAATTGCCGAAACGCCGAGCGTCGCCCGTAGTGTAATTCGGGGAGCAACAATTTGCCGGAGTAAATTTCCAAAAGCTCGGCCGGTGTTCCGTCCGATGGCACTTTTTTTCCGATTTTTTTTTTCGCCGCATCGGACCACCGCGAGTCCCCCGAAAGTTTAATTCCCTTTGACAATAAATTGCGTTAGGCAATTTCCGGCCGGTGCTGTCCCGTGCGCCCGGAATAGCGCGGTGGCCCTTTAGACGTGGCGGGCTTCCTCGCTCATACACGCACACACATATATATATATACGAGAGAAGGTGATTTTGAAGACATTCGACTTCGAGTAGCGTCCTCGAAGTAGCCAATTGTCCCCATACTCGCCATTATATAAACCCCAACGTCTTCAAAGTCCCCTTCGGATAAATGCGAGCATATTTATATAAAGGTCATTCCAAGGACCCGTCCTGTGCCCAAAATCAACGATTCGTCGAACAAAAATTGCAGTGCCGTCCTCAAAACAGCCGGATGTGCTGATAGCCGACGTTACATAGATATAACGGGCTCGATATATCCTTTCCCCATACATATAGAAGTTTTTGCACAATGGGCATCAGCAGGTGCGTTCACCCCGTGGCCGCGCCTCACCGATGTCCGATACATATATCGGCACGTCCCATAGAAATGGAATATCCTCGCGCGCTCTTGAATTCAATTTTCCACTTCGCACGAGTGCACCGGGTGCGCGCCCGAGCATTCCGAGACATTAGAGGCACGCGTGAATATCGAACGAAAAAAAAAAATCCTCGCAGACTTCATTCGCGAGCCTCGATGACCGTTCGTAATTGCGATAGAGCGGACAAAGTGATATTTTTATTCCTCACAAGTTTTTGGAAAAAGATGGTGTATTATTCTTTGCTTGAAGTAGGTGACTATAGGTAAATGAATATCTTGATTTATTTGTTTATTCATATATATATATATATATATATATATATAGGAACAGAGAACTAGGAAGAGAGATGGAGAAAAGCTCCGATACGTCTCAACGCTCGCGCAAGACACGACCCAAAAAATATTAAAAGCAAAAAATCGATCCATGGATCATCCTACGAATGGGAGATAAGTATTCTCTCTTTTCTCGTTTTTTTACAAAACCTTTGTTAATACCCGGAGTAACTTAAGCCTACCTGCATGGATTATTCGTCATTTTCGTTCCACTCGGCGTCGATGCCCTGCCGGCGATGGGAAAACAAGAAGAAAAAAAACAAGTAATGTTAAATCCTCATTCGCAGCAGCCGTAAAATTATCTCGGATGAGTGTGGATAAACGGTTTTAGGAGTTCAAAAGAGCAGATGCCGATCTCGTTCTGAAGGGGCTAGCAGGCACTTGGGCCGGTCAACGTATTACGAGCATACATAGTAGCTCACGGGTATATAATATCGGAATACGAATTAAATTCCCTCCAGAAATTCTTTATATACACAGGGTGATTCACAAGCGTTCGTTTGGTAAGCACACTGACAAGGGACATCACTTGTCCGTCTTTGATTTCGTTGAAACTGATCTATCTGATAAAGTATCGACAACTATTAGACACGTATATTTTTTTATCTGCGGAAAAACTATTTTAAGGGGGGAAAGGGCTCAAAGAAAGGCGTGTCACCCCTTAATTTCATTTTTTCGACTATTTTATAGTGGATTTTTCATCGCTTTACATTGGAAGAATTTTGGGTTTTGTTTCATTCAAATCGGTGGACTGCGTGTGGGTTAAACTGCAAAACCACCCCTCGAGGGCTGTTGCATCTGTTGAGGTTCCGATAATAGAGGTCACAGTGTACTGTACTATTGTTTACTACTTGGAGTTTCAACGCGAATATCTCGGCCAATTTTTGTCGCCTGACATTTTGAGAAAAGGCATTTTGCTCGCAATGACCCACCCTATATGCTGACAGGGAACCATAATAATTGTGAATCACCCAGTATGTGCATATGAGTGTGTGTCTGTATGTATAGGTATCCACGTATTGTATCCTAAATACTTGGACGGTCGATTCGGATTATCCCTCGGATTACCGTATCGGATATCAACATTTTTGTTTCTCCCTGACACAGTGATCCATGGCCCACCCCGATCTTTTACCATTATAAGCCAGTTGCGAGTATATGAAATGTTTCTAGTCCAGCTGGAATGTACATAAATTTAACCGACTTATATCCAACGGTCCTTACATGATGCTAATTTTTTTGTAGGTTCTTAGGACCACCACGGATGGCCCCTTAAAAAATCCGACAATTCTATGATGTCTTGCCGCCACCAAAAATTGTTTTTTTTTTTAAACCAGTATTTGATTGTCATCTTTTTGGGAATGGGTGTTATAAAAAAATGCTTCCTATGAAAGTTGTGCGGCATAATTTCATCTACAAAATAAGTCCTAACCAAAAATCACGTAGGATTGTTAGTTTAACGGTAAATAGCCGATGAGCAACGATTTTTTGTTTATTGTATGTACTTCGGTTATTAATGAACGTACTGAGCTGACACTCATACGTCACCTAGATGAATCTTTCTCCAAGAGATATCTTGGGGATAGATACAGAAACTCTAAAATAAAAACAAAAACGGAAACGTTGTTCATCGGTCATTTACCGTTAAACTAACAATCCTACATGATTTTTGTATAGGACTTACTTTGTAAATAACATTATGCCGCACAACTTTTATAGGAAGCACTTTTTGATAAAACCCATTCCAAAAGAGATAACTTTCATATCCTGGTTTTTTTAAATCCAACTTTTGCGTTTGTTTGGGTTTGTTTGGGTTGACAGCCAAGGCAGATAGGCATCTGTGTCGCTCGCGCGGGCGATTTGACGTTTCGTGTTTCGTCTGCCAATGTTTTTCATCTTGGGTGCGCAAGTTCAAAGCGTGTGTCAAACGCAAGTGATAGAGCGTGAATTGTCTTTTCGGGTACGATCTCCTATTATTCGTCGCGGTTTCATCTTTCGCCGATAAGAGAAAAAATACGGATCTAATCATTTTTAATGCTGTACCATGTGGATAAGTTTCAATAAAATCGCAGGTAGGAACTAAAATGATATTCCTTGTGAGAATCGATGAGAGAGGATGGCCGGTAAAGCGAATGAATGCGGAAAAGTAAAAAAGGATGCGAGAAACGATAAGTATAATCAAGGAGAAAAAAGGAACGAAAGAAAGACAATGAGTGGCACAGTCAGATAAAAACGAAGGATGAAAGAGCGACGAATAACAGGTGACGATATCCGATAAGACAATTCACGATCATTCGCTTGTGTTAGTGAGGCAAAAATGTAGTTCCTCATTCATCCACTGGAAGCGCTGGCAAGTAGAAGTAGTCTTGTGGATATAGATATACAGCAATGGATAAATAACCTCCTGACAGCGTCTACTCAATAAAAAAAATGCCAATTAAGAAAAGTTTTCAAAACCATAGTGAAAAGCGATCAGTGTTCAAAGTTCCACAGGACGAAGAATTGCGTCGAAAATGGGAAGTCGCAATTCCTGGGAACCAAGTGCTAAAGACGTCGCGATACGTTTGCGAACATCACTTGCGAAGTATCGTGCGCAAGTGTGAAACGCGGTCGAGATGAACAAATTCTCATTGACTTAGGTGTGAATTATTTACATTTATAAGTTTATGGACTTTATTCTTCCCCTTTACATAAAGCCAAAAAGTTGTACAAAATCGTAACGTTAATTTATAACAAGGTCTAACACTCTAGAAAAAAGAGTTAGCTCTTGGAGAATGGGAAAAATGGGAGAAGAGAATGGGAAAAAATTAGAAGAAGGCTAGTTTTTCGGCAGGTGATTTTGTAGGTGCCGCGGATGCTAAATCCAAGTCTGCCTAAAAATCGGGGTGTAGGGGTTTTTTAGGGGTCGAAGGGGGAAAGGGGTGGATTAATGCCAAACTGCGACCCCCACGAGGTTGGCGCCAGGAGACAAAATGTTCCGAAAAATCCGGGCTCCATTTTTGTCCACAGCGTCGAAGTCGTGGAAGTTCATTTTGGGGGGAAGTTTCGAAAAATCAGTTTTAATTCGATAATTCTTTAGGAAAAATTCATACATTTTTTGTTTGAATGGGAACATTGCACCCCTTAAAAAGACGCGTCGACCGAGTGTTTGATCATCCCTCCACAATAATATCTTTACCGCCCAAAAAATGTTGAAGTATAAAAAAAAATTGTTCATTGAATAACTCAACAATCGATTTTTAGGGGATAGTTTAAATGTACGAAATGTGAGAATAATTTTGGCTATATTTTCGTTTCCATGGACCACCCTTGAATGTTGCTTTTCCAACCCCTTTCGGGGGTCGAAAATTTAAATTGAAATTCTGGGATAACTATTGACGGAAAACAAAGCGGAAAACAAAGAGATACGAGTTTGGCGTTAGGGACAAAAATGTAGCTGAGGGTTCATGCTACAAATTGTTCCACGGTGGCGAATTCGTGCGGTCAATAGTTTTCCCAGAATTTCATTTTTAATCTTCAACTCCCGAGAGGGGTTGGAAAATGAAAATTCAAGGTTGGTCCATAGAAACGAAAATATACAGAAAATTATTCTCTACATTTCGTACATTTAAACCATATCCGAAAAATCTATTGTTTTTGAGTTATTCAATAAACAATTTTTGTTTGTATTTCAACAATTTTTTCGGGGGTGAAGATTTTATCGGAGAGTGGTGATCAAATACTCGATGGACGCGTCTTTTCAAGGGCTACAACTTTCCCATTTTAACAAAAAGTGTACAGATTTTCCCTAAAGATTTATTTAATTAAAACTGATTTTTCAAAATTTCACCCCACTTTGTCACCCCCAACATGAATTCCCACGCCTTCAGCGCTGTGGACAATACCGAAGCCTGAATTTTTCCGAACATTTTGTCTCACGGCGCCCTCCTCGTAGGGGTTGTAGTTTGCCATCAACCCACACCCATCCACTTCATCCCCTAAAAAAACTCCTGCACCCCGATTTTTGGGCAAACCTACCGAATCACCTGTCGAAAAACTGGCCTTCCATTTTTTCCGATTACGGGGTTTTTTTAGCGACAGCACGACTGTACTACATGTGTTCACAACATTTCTAGAAACCTAAACTACCTGAAACGCTCCGGTAGAACCGGATAGTGTGGATCTGGCCTGATCTTTCGCTATATTTTATTATATTCGATTGAGCATGCGCCAGTTCGCCTATCAACACAACGAGAAACGGCAAAAACGGCAATTTATTTTCAGATTCCTATTAACATTGCTAAAAAGGCAAACATGTAAATAAAAGTTGTAGAAATATACAAGGAATGCAATATACTAAGAATAAACATTAATTATAAGGAAACATTTGTGCGGTCTACATTTTTTCCTTATAATTAATGTTTATTTTTAGTATATTGCATTCCTTGTATTCTGAACTTCTGTAATGTTTTTATTTGATCTTTCAAGAACAAATAAAAACATTACATAAGTTGGAGCATACGAGTAATACAGTCTACTGAAATAATAATTCTCATTCTGCCCGGGGGATCAAGAGTGAAAAGTACTCAATCATTTTCCATTCATATCGCTTTTACAAATATCGGGTCTGTTCCTTTTGGCTACACTTCTCTACATTTCTTGCGTTTGAAAATTCGATACGATTGCTAACGCAATTGCTATCAATGGCTTCACATGTCAAGTACACTTGCAGCAATGTAGGCCACACGTGATTACCGAGGTTTGACGTGTGGAGAAAAGAGCCAGGATTTTTTTCTTCAACTTATTTTTTTTTCTTAAATACTTTTCTCCACGTGTCGATCCAGTTGAAGCATCGCTGCCACTGCCGTCACGTGACCTGAAACACGATATCCCAAAGTGGAGATTTTCATGAAAAGCGCGGGTCGAAGGGAAGGGAATTTAAAGGAATAGAGCAGTTGTGCTAATTAGTTTTTGCATTATTTTTTATGTATTTTTTCAAGGCGTGCTTTTGCAATCCCCTTCGTTGGCACGAACTAAACGTGTAGCCAAACGAAGTCGGTACGAATTTTTCGAGTCGTATGAGCAAAAAGTGGAATTATAGTAGCCAGCAGATTTGAATGCGTGAAATTAGCCGACCGCGACGAGAATTCCACGACTAATGAGCCTCTGAAGCTTTGCGGCAACAGCGTCGGGGCTCCGGCTGTTTATTTCCTTTTTTTTCTTCCTTTTTTTGGTTTTTTTTTTCTAGTTTTTTTTTGTCAACGGGAACTTCACTTTCTGGACGGGACCCAAACTCACGGACAACGAGTTTTTATCTCGTTTCAACCCTTCCCGAGTGCTCTTCGTACGAATTTCTCTCCCTCTCTCTCTCTCTCTCTCTCTCTCTCTCTCTCTCTCTCTCTCTCTCTCTCTCTTTCTCTCTCTCTCTCTCTTTCTCTCTCTTTTTCCTGCCTCTCTCGTTGTGCAAGTTACGAGTTTTCTCGCGGGCGGTTAACTTCGTTTGGCAACATTTTACCACAATTTCAGTCTACCCGTATACAATTGCGTACGCGTGGAAACAAAACAAAAAATGCGCGAACTCGGCGTCGCACTTGAAATCGCGTTATACAAAAATTTGAAAAAAAAACCCCCCGTTGGCTCGAAGTCTAACCGTATTTCTGGTCGTCAAATTATACGGCAAGAACAACGAGTGCTGACGCAGGGTACGTAGTTCGCGGATTTCAAAAGAATTTTTAGAATTTTTTATTACAATATATTATTATTATTATTTTAGTTGTTATTATTATTATGATAATCAACATCATTGTTATAAATATCATCACCGTTATCGTCATTATTATTCGTTGTTATTATCATTAATATGATAATCAACATTATTAAGTTTATAATAATAATAATGATTATTATTATTATAAATATCATCACCGTTATCGTCATTATTATTGTCTCTGTTCTCATCACCGGTACGATTATCAGCATCATTATGTTCATAATAATAATAATGATTATTATTTTTGATAATGCGACAACGACAATAATCACCGTTATTGTCGTTATTATTGTTTTGTTATTATCAACTCCATCAGCATCGTGATGTTTATAATAACAATAATAATGATTATTATTATTTACAGCATCACCTCAATTATGTTTATAGCAGTAGTAGTAGTAGTTTATTGTTCCAGGTATACCCTGTTAGAATGTTTACACAAAAGATCCCCTCCCCCTCTACATCTGTTTCTCCTTACAAATGGTCCTTATTTCTAACTTATAATCTACTGTCGTTTTGCCTTTCGTTTCCTCTCGCATTCGTTTTCTCATTTGCAACCTTTCCAATCACTTTCTCGAATTGCCTAATAAAATTGCACAGTTCGATCACCGGCTCCTCTTTTTTTCGAACCATCTGTATCTTCATATTGATTTGTTCCCCCTCCCTGTTGCCGATCCATTTTTTCATGTTTTGTACTACAGCGAAACTTCAGTTATACGTTTTTCAAGAGGTACATCAAATGTGACGTACAAGTGAGAATAACATCGAAGTGAAATACAGTATGTGTCTGAAACGCTTTAACATTTGAAAATGGCGATTGGTGCATAATTCCCGATGTTTTTCGATAGCAGTACCTCGATTATGTTAATGTGTGGTTTACCAATTGAAAATTTGATTGGTAATAATTGAGTAAAGAGCCAACTCAAGTTTTCGAATTTTCGTTTTGATTTTTTATTTAATGGAAGTTTGTAACACTGAGCTTTGACGTTTAGACTAGTGAATAACAGACAGGCTCGAATTGATGAGAGATATGTAATTACAGTACATGCATACATAGTCGAAGCCAGAAACATCAAAACATTGAAATATCGAAACATCAAAACATGAAAACATCAAAATATCAAACCATCAAAACATCAGAACATCAAAACATCAAAACATCAAAACATCAAAACATCAAAACGTCAAAAGATCAAAACATCAAACAAAACATCAAAACCCAGTCACATGAATTTTTCTCCGGCGAGAGGATATCACGTGTGATTAACGTATAACTGAGAAAAAAACGAACCTCGAAATCGACGCTGGCGAATAAAATTAATAACGTATAAGCGCGAAGAACGTATAAGTGAAAAACGTAGAAATGAACCTTTATTACCATCTCTATGAACGGAATCTGCCGGGGCTAGAGAAATTTGACGTATAAATGATAAAAACCTATAGGAAAAGGAAGGGGGAGGTGACTGGGAGGGAAGTTTAGAAAGGAAAGTGAAAAAGAAATATAAAGAATAGAAATATGGTAAAAAAGAAAACATATTGTAAAAAGAGAAACAGACGGGAGATTGTAAAAGCCCGCAAGGGTGTACATGTGAAAAAATAAATACTCAAAAAAACATATAATTGCAAAACGTATAAACGAGGTTTCACTGTATTTCTTTTTAAATTATTCTTTTGGCTTCTTTGCATGTGCATATATGTACTGTTTTCAACTTCTTTTTTACAGACCTTGCACTTCGTATCGAATTATGTTTACAGTAATAAAACTTATAATTACGGTGATGATATTAATAATAGCAATGATTATTATTATAAACGTCATCACCTTGATTGAGTTTATAGTAATAAAAAATGACATAATTATTCTCGTCATTGTCGTTGTTGCTATTCATTATTAATCATTGTTATAATCAATATCATCGTCATCATTTCTATAGTCATTATGATAACTATTATCGATGCTATTATCAATATAATTATTTTATAGTAATAATAGTAATGACGATTATTGTTATCGATTACGTATTATCATGATCATTTTTTTTATCGTTCTCATTGTTAATGTTGTACAATTGAAACTTGGAAATAATTAAGTCAACATTTGCTGCGAGTTATTCCATTGTAGCACATCTGCACGGTGCACAGAATAAATTGAAACAATAGAACGTCTATGCAGATGTTTTTGTACGAGGGAGATCATGATTGCTGGCAAATTTACGAGCGAGTTACATGACCTCGTTGATCTGAAGTACCAGACTAAGCTCCTATTATCCTCTCTCTCTCTCTCTCTCTCTCTCTCTCTCTCTCTCTCTCTCTCTCTCTCTCTCGTTCTCTCTATCTTTGTCACCTTCTTCGCTTTTCCCCGTTTTGTTTTTATTTATTTTTTCCATTTTCTTTACTCTTCTTTTCCTCAAGAATCAACTCTTCAATCGTTAATGCTCGTTCACCCGTGATACATACGTTTGTGCATTAATAAACGCGCGCGCCGTCCTGGAAATTGACGAATAAAAATAGTAAAACAAGAAGACGAGGGAGAAGGAAAGAAAAAAAAACAACATTACCGGCACAGATGAGAATAACGAGAGCGAGATCGGGAACACAGGAAGCTCGAGGGATGAAAGAGTCGCCCGAGCCAAAGAAGAACGGTGGAAGAAAAAAGAATGTTTGAAAAACGAATTGTGACAGTGAGGCGACGCTGCTACGTACTGGTCGATATATATACAGGATGATTCACAACTATTGGGGTTTGTTGGGCAGGCACATTAGTCCAGTAAAATCGACGAAAACCCAGCACTTTTTAGCGTAGAATATGAATTTTTGACTGAAGATAGAAAGTTGCATACTGAAAGTAACCCCAATAAAATGTTGCCCCTCAACTCGCCCCAACCCTAAGAAACAGGGGTTGAAAACTTAACAATCGCCGTATCTCGATAATAAATAGCCCGATGGAAAAATGTTTCAAACAAAAGTTTTTTGGAATAATAAAATACGTACAAAGTTATCTAACGTCCAATCCCCTATCTTTGAAAATAGCGGCACAAAAACACGAGAACACCACTGATCCAGACAAGGACGCAGCGATATATCTACTCCGCTCGCAAACGCATCAACCACGAATTTTCGAAAAGATAGATTTCAACTTTTGTTTGAAACCTTTTTTGATCGGGCTATTAATTATGGAGATATGGCAATTTTTAAGTTTTCAGCCCCTATTTCTTAGGGTTGGGGCGTGTTGGAGGACATTTTATTGGGGTTACTTTCAGTATGCAAGCATTTACCTTCAGTCAAAAGTTCATATTCTACGCTAAAAAGTGCTTGGTTTTCGTCTCTTTTAGTGGACTACATAGGGTGTATAAGCGCGAGCAAAACGCTTTTCTGAGGGGTCATGCCCAGTTGTAAGAGTCGAAAAATATTTTTTTTTCCAAACCAATATATTTTGACAGTATATCATCTTATAAATGTTCCCTGAAAATTTCAAGGTGGTTGCATTAAAATTGACAGATTTATAGGCTGTTATGTTGATACCCGTCGTAACGCTCGGAGCGTCGTTCGAAACTTTAAACACTTTCTGTACTTCTCAAAAGTCCGTTTTCAAAATCGGCGAGAAAAATGTCTCAAAAACTACTGCAACAATCTTTTTGAAATTATTAGGGCTTTCTCTAGATGTAAAAATATATTATTCGATCGATTTTTTTCCGATGTATAGTTTCGATTTGATGAACAAAAAAATGCCCATTTTTTCGCAAGTATGAAGACTCGCTTTGAACACGGGCCATTCTTTTCAGAACTGATATTTCGGAATTTCCTTCGATTTATCATAAGATTAATCATGAGAGCAAAGGACGTTTTCGTAAGGTGCTTCCCGGACATCAGTTGTAAATCGATGATAATTAAATATTTTTACACACAAAAATTACAGTGTTCTTCGGATGATACTTTCTCGAATACCTAATTTTTGTAGAAATTTATCATCGCGGTTTTCTCAATTTAAAAAAAAATCCCAAAAAGAGCTGTTTTCGCCTGTTACCAGTAGGCATAAGTGTCAGTGAAGTTGGCAAAGCATTTGCGAGCAGATCAAAATTAAGTAAGAGTTCTCTTCGCGTGTAGTTGAGTTCTATAGTCCCTGATGGCTTTTAGCACTAGTTCTGGTAATTGTATCCAAAAAAGGTGATTAAAAAAATAATCTGCTAACTTCTCGTAGCGGATTCTTTTCCAGAAAACCATAATTTATCGGAAGTTCTTTGTGCATGCTCCTTAGTTCTATAGTTCCTGATAGTTTTCAACATTAGTTCTGGTGATTTTACAACAAAAAAGGTTACAGAATTTTTTTTTTCGTGTCACTTCCTATCGAAACATGCTGCTGGATAGGCGTGAGTTCTGATTACTTTTGGTGTGAGATATTCTAGTTTTGGTGTTGTTTAATATATTTGAGAATAGTTCTGGCTTCCAGCTATTTTCAAATAATTACTAAAAATGTTCATCAGCATCTCAACTATACAAGTGTGCTGCTGGATAGGCCGTGAGTTCCAGGTGATTTTTGTGTGAGATATTGTAGTTTTGGTATTGTTTGATGTATTTCAGGATAGTTCTGGGCATAACCCGTTAAATGTCGGGCATAAAAAATTGGCCGTCATATTCGCGTTCGAAGTGCGACGCTGAGTAAACAATGGCTCAGTAGTCGGTGCACGTTCCGCGGGTGAGCAACTACTGTGCGATTCTGTACTACTTGGACTTTGAACGCGAATATCTCTCGGCCAATTTTTGTCGCACGACAATTAGAAAAAAGCGTTTTGCTTGATGGTTGTGAATCACCCTATATATATATATATATATATATATATATAGCCTCGAGAAAAAAAAATGTGCATCAATAATGGGAAAAAAGCAGACTTTTTCCTCCACCAGATCAGCGACAGGCGATCCCCTTCAATGCCAACGATTGCGCGCCCGCTCTATTCGATGCACGCAGAGAGGAGCATAGCCATATTGAAAAGACGCGAGTACATAGGCTAAAAAAACCGCTAAATATATAGCGCGCGAATGGGACGGGGTGATAAAGTCTTTTCGATCGAAAATAAAAAGAGAACCCTTCGTTCTTTTACTTCTTTTCTGTCTTTTTTTCTTCTTTCTACAACGCTCGGGATGATTGATCGTTTCCGATACCAATAATTCGCTCGTTATCGAGGAAATAAAAAATAAACATAAAAAAAACAAACGGGCGAATCAATTCGAGAAATATCGAGATAGCGACGTATTCGGAGAGTACGAGACTCGGATGAGTTGAACGAGATTCTCTTGCGTTTTTTTCGTTTCTTTTTTTTTTAAAGGAGAATTTTCTTTTTTGCACTCGATCAGCGATGATTGATCGTTCCAGAGACTGTCTGTTTCTCTCTCTCTCTCTCTCCCTCTTCTCGCTTAACGGGCTATACCAGTGTGAACGGTGTAAATTTGGGTGATTTTCGGAAATTTTTTGGAAGAAAAGTACTCAATCAAATGTTTCGGAAAATTGAGACTTTTTTTGGCTATATTTGACCTATATTACATAATTTTTTCATGGAAAAATATTGATATCCAAGCGACTTATGTGCTGCCTTTGGAGGCGCCAAAAAAAAAAGTTCCTCCACTGCTGACATGGTTCCGGCCGATTGAGTAGCTGAAACCGAAAAAGAAAAAAAATGTCGTTAAACTGGAAGGTATTTCCTGTACAATGACGTAGGATTTTCGAAAAATATCAAAATCTAACAAAATGGCTTAGTTGTGAAAAAAAAGTCTATTTTCTTGCCTATAAAATGGTCGTTTTTTTCAATGCCGAATCGTCAATTTTCATCCAATCAAAAATATCCTACGTCATTGTAGAGTAAATATATTTAAGAGTACTCAGTTCAAATTTCAAGTCATTCGGATAATTGCTCTTTGAGTTACAATGTCAGCAAATTTGAAAAATCTCATTTCAAGAAAAACGCGTTTAAAGATTTAACTATCCATTTTTGCAAGATAAAATGATATTGATAAAAATTATATAAATGATAATGATATTCTTGAAAGCATAAACTGTCGAAAAAGGCAACGAAAAAAATCGATTTTCTTTAAGTGTTCCACTGGTATAGCCCCTTAAGTGTATAAGTTAATTTTCCTTTATATCGAGTTTTGCTGTGTATTTGAAGTGTCTTTTATATCTTGTTTTTAAAATATGTTTACTTTCGTTACATTATGTACATTCTTTGCTTTTCTTCTCATTGCAGACTGTATTGTTTATTTTTGTTTTATATCGCATCTTCACGGCTTTGACATCGGTTTTTTTTCAATTTTTACATCGAATCCCAATTTATTTTATTTCTGCTCATTTTTGTTTTACATCGAATCCTTATTTCTTCAATTTCAGTTTTTTTTTTCAATCGAATCCTCATTTCTTTAATTTTTGTTTGTTTTTCTCGTTTGATATCAAATTGGTATTTCTTTAAACTCGTTTTTTTTTTCACTTCAAAGTAAATTATTAGCGGGTGGTTAATAGTTTAAAAAAAATATTCCATCTGTATCTTTATATTCGGTCGGAAGGTAACCTGGACATAATGAATATTATCACTCAATCAACCTCTCTCTCTCTCTCTCTCTCTCTCTCTGCCTCGCTTTCTGTCACTTCGGTGAATTATTTCATTTAACGTGAAGGATTAGTCCGCGGCATTAATAAATCATCAATCAATCAATCAATCTTTCCTCTCCTCTCTCTCTCTCTCCCTCTCTCTTCTCTCTCTCCCTCTGCTTCTCTCTCTTTCGCCCTCCCTGTCAGGGAACTCGATCAATTTGTGTGAAATTTTTATCACGAACGTCCGCCCCGTTCGCCATCCCCAGGATTGCATTGTATATAGTGCCTACGAATGCGTGCTGTTTCACGGACAACTTTGGAATTCCGGAAGCGCATTTCTCGATTGCGCTCCGAGGCCGCATTCGAGCATTAGAATCGAGAGAAGTACGAAATTGTCGGCAATCCGCACGTCGATGACTGGCAGTGAGGTCGTCTCTAGCCTCTCGTCCTGTGCGATCCTCCGGAGGGATTCCCCGGAGGGCAGAGCGTACACCCGGCCCTCGTGCACTATACTATACCCCGGTCGATCGATCTGCGGTCACGAGGGGAGACCAACGATGCACCCTAATGCAGCCTCATTCCACTTTACCAACATCGCGCTCGCTCCCTCGATCTCCGTTTTCCGATCCTTCGTTCTGTCTGCAATTATGCACATATGTACACACACACACACACACACACACACAGACGCACACGCGCACGCACACGCACACGCACACACACACACACACACACACACACACACACACACACACACACACACACACACACACACACACACACACACACACACACACACACACACACACACACACACACACACACACACACACACACACACACACACACACACACACACACACACACACACACACACACACACACACACACACACACACACACACACACACACACACACACACACACACACACACACACACACACACACACACACACACACACACACACACACACACACACACACACACACACACACACACACACACACACACACACACACACACACACACACACACACACACACACACACACACACACACACACACACACACACACACACACACACACACACACATATATATATATATATATATATATATATATATATATTGTAACGTTGCGTTACGAATATCGTGACTATCAGAGAAAGGTGAGGTAAGCGGACTAGCGTAGCTCAGTGGTCAGGGCAGTCGACCGGCAATCGAAAGGTCTCGGGTTCGAATCCCGGCCTAGAAGCACACCGCATTTTTTCTCGGATAGTTCTCTTGGAGTTTTTTCAGAGGATTACAATATATATATATATATATATATATATATATGGGAAAAAGTAATTTTGAAGACATTCGAATACAAGGAATCCTCAAAGTAGCCAGTTCTTCTCAATACTTTGCATAAAGCCATTTCAAATTCATTCCGAGGACCGTCCTCAAAACATTCTTCTCCATATATATACAGGGTGATCCGAAAATGTACGTCCTTAAGGAACAGCATGATTCCTCTTATCAATACCTATCCAAATATTAGCCCCACGTATGTTTTACCGTGTTTTTTGCTTCTAGGAAAAAAAGCATTTTGTATTTTTCGATTTCGTGCATGTATTTCGCTCGCGATTTTTTTCACGCGTGTTATCGTTACAAAGTGCACTGTTAACGCAGTATCCTCGTCTAGATGCCTAAATTTCGAAGGCTTCTTCGGGCTTCATTAAAAAAAATATATATATATTTTTAGCATCCCTTTGTTACAGTCTTTGTTTATTGAGTTTCAAGAATTGAGAGAAAAAAATGTGTAGAAGATAATAAAAAGCGTCATGGGCCTCTGAATATGGCCGTGAGAAAAAGGGTTGAGGCGGTTGACATGATTCCAAAGCTCCCATTCATCTGAAACAGAAGTAAAACCAATTTTATTGATCAATAAGAATGTCATTATTACGGCAGGTACTGAAGAAAAAAAAATTTGATGGCGTCTGTCTGAAAAAAAGTTAATTTTACGCCCCTGTTTTCGAAGTTTAAGATAAATAAAAAATAGTAATACTAATATCAATTTTGCTATGCCCGAGGTAGGGACGATAGAGGGATATACACTGAAGGTCTATACCAAATTTGAAGTCAATCGGTTGAATAGAACTCGCAATTTGTTGTCAACCAGGTTGAAAAAAGTAGTTTCGAGAAAAACGCGTTTAAAAGTTTTGAGTACAATTTCCGACGAGCGCAACTACCTAAATGAAATAATGGCATTTTATACTTACATTATATTAATCGGTCATTCCTGCTTCGTAAAGTGTGCTTTTCCCGACTTCGAAATGGTTATTTTCTGAAACTCGTTCCCTGCGAGCAGTTCCAACTTCCTTAGGAGATTCTGAAGTTCGTAGCTCCGACGTAAACATCGAAAATTTCGAAATTGCCTTACGAGGACATATTATTTATTATTAAGAGTCTATACTTTGAAAAAATGCCACAAAAAGTCAATTTCTTCAAATTTATAGACAAGAATTCTGCCTTAAGCAACATATGAATGACCAGCTGAACAAAAGTAAAAAAAAATTGCGAGGTTCAGTCACTAAAGTTCGCAGTAAAAAAAAATACTTATTACCAGTCTAAATGACTTCCAATTATTAAAAAAAAAACTTCCAACAGGAAGGTACATACACAAATGAGAAAAATAAATAAAAACCTACGCTACAGAAAGCCCGGAAAAAAATTAAAAAATTCTTTTATCTCGACAAGTACAAAAGATCGTAGAACATAGATTCGGATAGGTATCGATACGAAGCATTTAGATTTTCCTTACAGGCGTCACTTTTCTCTGACGTTGAATTTTGCATCACTGGAATGCCACTCGTTTCTTCCATTTTTTATTTACTTATTTTTCTCATTATCCAAAGCTTTTTGTGCGAATTGAGCCCGTAAATTTCTGACTAAAAAAACATAGAGAAGTTAGAGCAATTTTCAGGGCCTAAATTGGTCAAAAATAAAACATTATAAATTAAAAAGGATTAATTTTAGTTGCATTCCAAGGATGCAAACTTCAACGTCATACTTTTATGGCGACCCTGTATATCAATATATATCGTATCTATTCAATTAACATGGATTCTCATCGTTGAGCGAGTCCCCAGCAATTAAAGTTCCGGGTCTCCTGATTTATAGGCAACGATTTGCAGAGTTACCAAGTCTCTCGAATAATGCCGTGCACACGACGCGTATACCCGAATTCTCGATCTTCAATATACGAGATCCAGCACACAATTCAGACGAGGCTCACGCAAAGGGAAATCATTTCAGATTGGAGAAATACGGGCGAGAAAACGAGATGAGCGTGAAAAAGTGAAAAGTGTTCAAAGTCTCCCTCTCTCTCGTTCTCTCCCTGCGTAAATTCGTGTGAAGGGGAACGAAATTTTCACGCATCAAAAGAGGATTCCGCGCGTAGGCTTCTTTGGCCCTCGACATACATCGCAACCCCTCAGGACGCGCCTTATACACGATTCGGGTATGAAAAAAAGATCTTACCTACCGCATTAAGTATATATACATATATGTCGACTAAACGGAGCAAATACGTGTTTCCGTCGGAGAATTTTTACGGTTCGTTGTGTCCCATCACGCTCGCTCACCTTCGAATTTTCTTCTCCGGGCCACCACGATCCCTCGTTTTGGAGTCAACTCTCGACTGCTACGCCTTTCCTCCTCTCGGCTTCTCAGCCGCTTTCTAGCCTTCTGCCTCCTTGGCCCTTTATACGTGGATGTGTGTGGCTGACTGTGTGTATGGATATTTATATATCTCGCACTCTGCTTTGCTCCCGTTTTCTGGCTGCCCCTTCCTTCATTGACATATTGCAGCATCACTTGAGTGTCTGCTCCAAGATTTCCAACACCGGGATATATGAATATATATAATCAGACATATATATAATCTAATAGTCTAATCTCTTAGATTTTTATCATCGATACTGACCTTGAATGACCTTGAACGACTTTGACCCTCTAATGTTTTTTATGCGGCTTGAGGTGCTCCCCAGGATGGTTGAAAAAAACATGTACCATTCCATTGAAAGAAGTGGAGGTGACCTTCACTGTGCGTCAGCGCCTCCACCGAAATAGAAAAAATTGGTCCCATTTGATGGCCCCCTTCACATCGTACAACTTTTGTCTGGAACATTTTTTTGTGACGTCGATAATTACCAAGTCATTTCGGGTGGCAGAGATAAGAGGGACACCCTGCATACAGGGTGAGGCACATAAAGTGTTGCAGAGCAATAGCACTCAAACTATTCATCATATCCAAAAATGTGTCAGACAAAAGTTTCAGTGTTCGAGAAGGCTGTCATACTGGACTACTCTATTTTTTTATCGATGGAGGCGCTGAAGCTACGTCAAGGTCAACTCCACTTTTATAGATGAAATGGTACATTTTTTCTTCAACCATCTTGTGGAGCACCCCAAGCCGCATAAAAAACATCAGGGGTCAACATTGTTCAAGGTCATTCAAGGTCACCTATTAAAATGAAATACAAAACTAAATATCTCGCATCACTACCAAATATTTGGTAGTGATCCGAGCTATTTAGATTTGTATCATCGATACTGACCTTGAATGACCTTGAACGGCTTTGACCCCCTAATGTTTTTTATGCGGCTTGAGGTGCTCCGCAAGATGGTTGAAGAAAAAATGTACTATTCCATTTAAAAAACTGGAGTTGACCTTGACGTAGCTTCAGCGCCTCCACCGATAAAAAATTAGGGTGGTCCAGTATGACGGCCTTCTCGAACACTGAAACTTTTGTCTGAAACATTTTTCGATATGATCAATAGTTTGAGCGCTATTGCTTTGTAACACTTTATGTGCCTCACCCTGTATACAGGGTGGATCAATAACCATTGGCACCTTGGATATCTTCGAAACTATAAGGTTCACAGAAATATTTGCTGAAATGAAATTGCACAGTACGGAAGGGGCCATCCAATAGCGATAATAGTTTTTTTTACAGGTGGAGGTACTTCGCACATTTGAAGATCAACTCCATTTTTTAAAATGGATCGGTATGTTTTTTTTCTGTATCATGAAAGAGGAGCTTAAAACGAGTTCAACGGCCTATAACATAAGGTCATTGAAGGTCATAGAAAGTACAGAAAGGCGATAATACTTATAGTTTGGGTAGTAAATAAAATTACTACGTTTATAGTAAGTGTTCGAAATGACGACCATCAATATCAATGCGTACGTTAGTATGTACGTTTACACATTTCTTAGACAGGTACTGAAAGTACAGAAAGGCGATAATACTTAAGGTTTACTTCACTGAAAATGAACACTGTCTCAAGGACACTTTAATAAGTTTGCAGGATAAGATAAACATAATGAGATTAGTATCGATGAATCGGTCAATCGAGTACAATGTATTCGTTTGAAGAGCAAGTCGATATGCTTCTTATTTATGGCGAATGCCAATAAAATTCTGTAAAGGCAAAAACCTTGTATGGTGAACGATATCCACATCGGTCTCACCCTTCGCGTCAAACATTTAACAATGTGTGTGATAAACTTAGGCAAACCGGCAGTTTAAGCGTCCGTATTAGTGTACGCCAGAAACGCGTAACAAATGATGAAATGGAAATCGGTGTACTCGCAAGTGTGTCTCGAGATCCTCAGATTAGTTCGCGACAAATTGAAAATGAATTGGTCATTCAAGGTCGGAAATTGAATTGAAATGGTCATTCAAGGTCACGAATTAAAATGAAATGGTCATTCAAGGTCACGAATTAAAATGAAATACAAATCTAAATAACTCGGATCACTACCAAATATTTGGTAGTGATCTGAGATACTTTTTCAAATGGAATGGTACTTTTTTTTCAACCATCTTGTGGAGTACCTCAAGCCGCATAAAAAACATTTGGGGGTGGAAGTCGTTCATGGTCATTCAAGGTCACGAATTAAAATGAAATACAAATCTAAATATCTCGGATCACTACCAAATATTTGGTAGTGATCTGAGATCTTGAGATTTGTATTTCATTTTAATTCGTGACCTTGAATGACCATTTCATTTTAATTCGTGACCTTGAATGACCATGAACGACTTCCACCCCCAAATGTTTTTTATGCGGCTTGAGGTACTCCACAAGATGGTTGAAAAAAAAGTACCATTCCATTTGAAAAAGTGGAGGTGACCTTTACTGTGCGTCAGCGCCTCCAGCGAAAAAAAAAATTGGTCGCATTTGACGGCATCCTTTACACCGTACAACTTTTGTCTGGAACATTATTTTGTGAGGTCGATAATTACCGAGTTATTTCGGGTGGCAGAGATAAGAGGGTCACCCTGTATATAAATATTATTAATATAAAATGTATATATTATTATACTTATATTAATATTATTAATTATGATCATTAGGTTTATATATATATATATATATATATATATATATATATATATATATATATATCGTGACATTCAGACTTCCGTCCGATAGCGATGACACATCGAGACCAGCAACCACCTCGCAAACGCGTTACGGTGGCCCGAGAATTGTTACCATTCACGTTGCACGTCTCCCAAGAATCCGGAGCACCCGGAAACGCTCACGGGCCCCGGCGCGTTGACAGAAACTCTCGTCCCGTGCATTGCGTTGTCGAAGTCGCGGTTATCCGCAGCCCGCGACGACAACGATCCAGACGCGTCTCGTGCACGTATACATCGCCATACTGTTGCCATTGAGTAGTATATACGTACGCATACACACGCGTACGTTAGGGCAGACGAACCGCTCAACAAAACCAACCCAGTCCACCGTTTGGTTCGCTACGACCCCGGATCATTCTTCGTTCCCTCTCGGCCCTCGGGTGGAAATACTGAATAGGAGAGAAGATCCTAAGCCTGGGTGGATTTAAGCTGCGCATAGGATAGACCGAACAACCAAAGAGCTAAACGGAACGCGACCCACCGAACCTCATCGTTTTCCTTTAAGAAATCTTCGTCTTTTATTCCATTTCCTCTCAGTATATATATATAGGTAAATATATAAGATATATAAGAAAAAAGGAATTATTTTCATTATTTATTAAAAAAATGATTTTTTCGACAAAATTATTTATTGTATTTTAGACACATTTAGAAATTATTATTTAATATGACGTGAAAAGATGATTGCAAACGAAAATCATAAAAGCACCTAAAAATTGCTTGCGCCGTGTTTTAAAATTGACCGGTAGCGATCAAGTCAGGTGAGGATTTTATTTACCTTATAATAACATTTTTTGTAAAGTTCGCGGACAGAAAGATATATCGATTTTTTTCTTGCATTACTCTTCCCAGATAGACAGTCACGATCATCACGCCGTGCATACAATTGATGAAGCAAATTTTACAGCATATTGACTACATGTCATGATGCAAAGCCGTGAACTCATTTAGTATAGTGAATGTACAACGCATTTTGATATCAATATGTCGTTTACAAATGCATCGTACGTTTGGAGCACGTTGAACTCATATCGCTGTGCTCAAGTGTCCACAATTAATATCTGCAAATTTTACGTCATATGGAAGTCATCCAAAGACTTGTGTTGATGAATTCACTGGGTAAGCACTGGTAGTAGACATGCCATGCAAGCAATATGACGGCGATATGCATGTTTGTCAGTGATACATTCGATGGGCGCAACATGACGGCGATATGCGTGTTTCTCAGTGATACATCCTATGACGGCGATATGCATGTTTCTAAGTGATACATTCGTTGATACAATATGACGGCGATATGTATATTTCATCAGTGATACATCCTACGAGCACAATATGATGGCGACATGCATGTTTCTCAATAATACATTCCATGACGGCAATATGCATGTTTTCAGTGATACATTTTTGGATTCTTATACTCTTCACGCAATGACACTCACATGAGGTCCATATGAGCACAGCATAGTTACGTCACGCCATGCCGCTAATATGAGCTCCGTATGAGCACAGCATAGTTACGTCACGCTATATTCGCGTGAAAACAACTTTGCTTCATTTGGATGTATTATTGTGAATCATCATGTGATGCAAATATGACTTCAACGGGAGCACTCATAAGGGGTACACAGCTGTGAGACTTTCTATGCCGCAGTGATGATGTACATATGATGCCAATATGAGGTACATCCGTCTATCTGGGTTGGTAATTCTTCAGATGTGACTTAAAAAAAAACAGCTGTAATTTGTTTGCTATTTTCTCAGTTATTGGGTTATAAATTACGATATTGAGTCAGGGGAAGCTGAAATTCACCCTCCCATAAAAAGTTATAGGGTTTTAAAGTTCGCGGAAACACGTGATAAAATAGGGCATTTTTGAACATTTCGACGCCTATAATGGGTTAAGGTAGTCCTATCGCTTCACAGCTGTCATACCACTGACTATACTAGAGACTTGTACAATTTATATTTTTAACATATGCAAAAAAAAACAATTTGTAATAACTAAAATTTCCATGTGTAAACTGTTTAATGAATGTTCACATTTAATGAGAAATATGAAAAAATAGTTCTACCAACGATTCGCGCAGTATTTTTAGGTTTGATGTTTGGCAATATTGGTTCTATCTCCGTCTCTTTTTACTCAACCAGGCGAGTTTAACCTCCATGCTTTTCAACGTCGATCTGTCAAAACAATGTCAGGTGCGGGAAATATAAAGCATTGTATTCGGGCCACGACTGGTAAAAAGCGTCGAAAATTTGGGTCGGCGAAATATGTCGGTTAAAAATGAAATATGTGTGGAAATTCGAATGAGTGAGATGAGGTTAGGACTACAGTCAGCTGTTGCCTTGCTGTCACGTCTCTTTATCGTAGCAAGTGGACATAAATCCAATACCGGAAGTTCAAATTAAACTTGATATTACATAAACATTAGGTCATTAAGCGTATTTTTTTTCTGAGAGCACTGGATTACTACAAGTGTTAAGTATGTAAATCTGATTCTTTTCAAGAACCTGACGGTTTCCCACTATTATATACACTTTTGTAGCGACCGGAAATTGGATTTTTGTATGTCGTCTCGGAATTCCTTCGCAAAAATAGGCAATTTTAATATTTCGTTTCTCTGTAATTGGGTCGATAAACGAACCTGAAATTTTACAGAGACGATTATTAATATATTTAGTGAAGCTCAAAAAGAAATTATGAAGATTCTAAAGATTGAAGCCTGGCGATAGGACTACCTCGAGAGACGTTCGGGAACAATACTCACAAGATTGTTTCGATTTTCTGGCCGAGCAAACAAGCACTGGCCAAAAATCGTATATATATGTTGAAGCAGCGGTGCTTCAACCCATCGGAATCTCCCCTCTTCCAATTTCCTCTCTGTCCTCATCATTGCGCTACACAACCTCTTCGACATCGCCCGGGAGACGAGCCGTGTACGCTGCAGTAGCGAATTTCCGAGCGCAAAGCACACGCAGAACACACGCGGTACGTGCACACACACACGCGCGCGCAAACACAGATCGTGGCACAAACACCGAATGCCATTGTTGCGGTTGTTGGAGCAGTCCACAATAATGTCGATGACAATGCGTCGCCGTTCTCGAATCGTCCTGAACATAAGCTCCGCTCTCCATCCCTCGTGTCGTGTCTCTTTACGTGTATCGAAAGCCCGTGACGTATCGCCACTAAATATCGTGTCCTCGGTACTGTGGAACGTAACTATGTGTATTGACTCATGCATCTCGTAATGTCTCTCTCTTTTGGGCTGTCTCTCTCCCCTCTCTCTCTTTCTTTCCTCCAGCATCTCTTTACTCTCTCCTCCAGCTTCCTCTTGCTCTTCTCCAGACTCTCTCTCTCTCTCTCTTTCCCTCTCCTCCAGACTCTCTCTCTGACTTTTCCAGACTCTTCCTCTATCTTCTCCACCTCGTCACTTGCGCTCAACTCCAGCCTCTCTCTCGCTCTTCTCCAGCCTTTATTTCTCTTCTCCAGACTCTCTCACTCTCTTCTTCAGCCTCCCGTCCTCCTTTCTCCAGTCTCTATTTCTCTCTTCTCCAGCCTCTCTTTCTCTCTTCTCCAGCATCTCTTCGTCTCTTCTTCAGCATATCTTCCTCTCTTCTCCAGCATCTTTTTCTCTCTTCTCCAGCCTCCCTCTGTTCTCCAGCGTTCCTCTCATTTCCAGCGTCTTTCTCTTGTCCATTCTCACTCACTTTCTTCTTCAGCCTCCCGTTCTCTTTTCTCCAGGCTCTATTTCTCTCTTCTTCAGCCTTCCTCTTTTCTCCAGCATCTCCTTCTTCTTTTCCAGCCTCCCTCTGTTCTCCAGCGTTTCTCTCACTTCCAGCGTCTTTCTCTTGTCCAGTCTCACTCACTTTCTTCTTCAGCATCCCGTTCTCTTTTCTCCAGTCTCTATTTCCCTCTTCCCCAGCCGCTCTTTCTCGCCTCTCCAGCATCTCTATCTCTCTTCTCCAGCATCTCTATCTCTCTTCTCCAGCATCTCTTCCTCGCTTCTCCAGCATCTCTACCTCTCTTCTCCAGCATTCCTCTCTTCTCCAGCATCTCTTTCTCTCTTCTCCAGCTCTTCTCTGTTTTTCAGCATCTTTCTCTCTTCTCCAGCCTCCCTTTCTTCTCCAGCCTCTCTCCCTTTTCCAGCATTTCTCTCATTTTCAGCCTCTCTCTTCTCCAGCGGCTGTCTCTCTTCCGCAGTCTCTCTCTCTCGTCTCCAACTTCTCCCCCTTTTCGCTAGCCTCACTCCCACTTCTCCAGCCTCTCTCTCGCTCTCATATCCGTACGCGGAAGATTTCGAGTATTCTGGCAATGGGAGCGATTATTAGTCGCGAATATGCAAACCACGATAGATTGACTACCCACAATGCGGATTCGAGTCATTCCAATCCCGGCGCACAATGAACATCCGTACATTCGTAGGAATGTCGGGCGAATATGCCCGTTTTACTTTTTTTTTTACTATCAACATTTCATTACTCCGGAGATTTCGAACGGGCGCGCTTAATTGAAACTTCAACGGGCATTAGTCATCGGATATTTGGTACTTAAAAGTGCATCGCCAAAACACGTTGTTCCGTCTGATATAAATAAATATATGCATGTAAAGATATTCGAGAAAACATGTATATGTCTATAAGGGCAGATAAAGCAACTTCATTATTTCTCAAATATTGACATTAATTTTAATGTATTGGGATGTTGAATAAGTTATCGCTGTTTTTCCGTGAAAATCGATGCTTTATTTTTTTTAAATCATTCGTAATGCTTCTAAACGCTTCCAAACATGAGTCTTGATGAAGTAATGCCTCCAATTCAACACATCAAAATCATTATTTTTGAAGCGTCTGAACCAATCTCTGCATGTTGTTTCCGACAGAGCATGGTCGCCGTAGGTCTCAACAAGCATTCTGTGTGCTTCAGCGGCAGACCTTTTTTAAATAAAGTAGTGCAGTCAAATTCCAAATATCTGTTTTTTTGGCACGAAATTTCACACGTTTACTGAAAAAAGTTGCTTACACTTCGGCGAAATGGCGCACATTGATTTTAAAGCTTACTTATAGTACTACTTTATCGATGCGTTACTACAGGTACGCAGTTCTGGTAACGCCATCTAATGGAAAACAGCGAGGACTTATTCAACGTCCTAATATTATGAAACTTAAGGGGCCAGTCCACTTTGGAGCCACGAAAAAAGGCTATTTTCGACATTTTTTTTTTTTAGGATTTTACCAAAGATATGAATATAAAAATTGTTGGGCTTGATGAATAAAGTCTTGAAATACATTTTTTTTTAAATATTCATTTTTATGCATTTTACGTACAAAACCTATAGTTCAACGTAACGCCTAAAAAATAGATGGGCTAGGTAGCTCCATCACAACTCGGCAACGGCTTGTGTGAAACAAAAAAATCAAAGTCCATTAGTTTCAGGATGACACCAGCTACAAAATGACCCCCGGATATAAAGTTTTATCAAAAAATAAAAAAATGGCAAATGAAAAACGAAAAAAGTAAAAAAAAACGCGTTTTTTTTTACTTTGTTCGCAAAAAAAAAGAGTAAAAATAAAAAATTTAAACCCATCGATGGTAAAGTAAAAAAAGTTTTAAAAAACGCGTTTTTTTATTTTTTTCGCAAAAAAAAGAGTAAAAATAAAAATTTTAAACCCATCGATGGTCATCTTGATGCGAATCATGTTTACAATATGTGGTTCAAATTTCAAGAGAACCGGTTTATTAGTTTTAGAGATACGATGGAGCTAGATTTTGAAAACGTTGTTTCGAGAAAAACGCGTTTGAAGTTTATACTATGAAAAACTCTTACCTTGACTCAATCGGCAATTCCTGCACCGTACAAAATCCCCTCTGATTCCTCATCATCGTCGATTTCTTCAAGTCCTGCTTGCTTTCGATTTTTTGAATGTTTCAAAGTGGACTGGCCCCTCAATTATCTACTCAACGAGCAGGAAAATAATCACTACTATACAAAATACCAACTGTATTCCGCCAAAGTGTCTAAAGTAAAATATGCAGAAAAGAAAGGAAGCTTTTCCATTCCCTGCTTCCTCAGAGAGACAAAGAGAGAGGAAGATTGAGAGAGTAAGAGAAAAGGATGCGAAAAAATACTCGCCACGATTGAAAGCTATAGTCCGCGCGTGGTAATTGGGATGATAATGCCTCTCACACAGCGTATAATTTTCTAGTTGAGAAGCAAACCGAGCGATCTGTTCCCACATCAGCGAGTCTAATGTACCGATGATTCGACCAACCGTCGATTGGCCCGTAGATTGGAATTCTCCGGAGCGTCCCCTTGCCGCCTCAAATCTTTTTCTGCATCTCCTCTCTCTCTCTCTCGCCCCCCCCCCCTTTGCCTCGCTGCGATACACGATAACGCTGCAAGTCTGAAACTTGATACGTAGGGAATCGATGATGCGCACCATACTCTCGCTCTTCTCTCTCTCTCTCTCTCTCTCTCTCTCTCTCTCTCTCTCTCTCGCTCTCGCTCTCTCTCTCTCGCTCTCTCTCTTTCTCTGCACATCCCTTGCAAAGCTCTCACTCCCTGCTTCCGTCCGCGATGTACTTGAACCCGTTTCCTAGACTGCATGAATATCCATTGAGTGCATCCATTCTGTTCGCGTACAAACATCCACATATATACTATATATTTTTGCTTTTTTGAGGACGATCCTCAAATTTTCGTCCGATCAAATGGTTGATTGTAAGCACAGGACGGTCCTCGAAATGACCTTTATATAAATATGGTTAAATGTATCCAAATGTCATTTTGCAGACGGCAAAATGCTACTACTAATACTAATGTTGAGCATGGGGACAATTGGCTATTGTCAGGCAGGGTTGCAAATAATGCATTACTTTTTGTAATGCATTGACGTTTTTATTACTCATTACTTTACATTTTGTAATGAAAAAAAAATTCATTACCCATTACATTACATTCAGTAATGTAAAAAATGTCCATTACATTACATTTTGTAATTCAAACAATTGCCATCACTCATTACATTGAATTTTGTAATGTAAAAAATTCCCATTACTCATTACATTACAAAATGTAGTGTAATGAGTAATGGATTTTCTTAACATTACAAAATGTAATGTAATGAGCAATGGAATTTTTTCAAATCACCAATGCAATGCAATGTAAAAAATCTCCATTACTCATTACGATGTAATGAGGATTATTATTCGTTTCCATTAGGGGCAGCGGTTTTTGCACTGGGTCGATCTGACCCGATGGGAAACGAATAATGATCTATATTACTTGGTAATGAGTAATGGAGATTTTTTACATTACATTAGCAATGTGAACAAATTCCATTACTCATTACATTAAATTTTGTAATGTGAATAATTTTCATTACTCATTACATTACACTTTGTAATGTAAAAAATGTCCATTACCCATTGCGATGTAATGTGTAATGAAATTTTTTGTCACTACATATTACATTGCATTTTGTAATGAAAATGTTTCACATTACAAAATGTCATGTAATGAGTAATGGACATTTTTTACACTACAAATTCCAATGTAATGAGCGATGGAAATTGTTTACAATACAAAATATAATGTGACGAGTAATGGACATTTTTTACATTACAAAACCCAATGTAATGAGTAACAGAAATTGTTTGCATTACAAAATATAATGTAATGAGTAAA
The DNA here is from genome assembly GCA_963210295.1 of Ophion ellenae. NCBI lineage: Eukaryota > Metazoa > Arthropoda > Insecta > Hymenoptera > Ichneumonidae > Ophion > Ophion ellenae. The sequence continues at coordinate 64,854,748 of OY723386.1, forward strand.
GGAATTTTATTACATTACTGAATGTAATCTAATGGGTAATGAAATATGTTTTCATTACCCATTAAAAACCTAATGAATAATGCATTACTTTTTCATTACAAATTTCGCAGCCCTGCTGTCAGGACGTTCCTCGAAGTCGAATGTCTTCATAATCATCTTTCCCTACTTTGCAGACACGTAGCAATTTCTGTAACACTGATAATTTGCAGAATTTCGTGTCCGGACAGTATAGCACGTATGGTATGTGGGATAGAGCGGCTGGAAATTGGTACTTTGGTACTTGATGAGAGCCACTCCTGCTTTCTTGTCTTTGATGCATCGATCTATCGGACTCCTTATTGCGCTAGAATGCCCCTCATCCTGGAAGGCTCCTCCCTCCCTCTCTCTCTCTCTCTCTCGCTCTCCCCAGTGCCATCGTGAGAAAATGTTGTTTCCCTGAAAAAATCGAGAGGCAAAAAAAAGGGAAAGAAAAACCACACACACACATGAGGAATTTCATTTCGAGATCGTGGTATGCGCGAAACAAGTCCGCCAGTATGATTTTCCGGGATTTGGAATTATAGCGAAAAACTGGCAGGAATCAGCGTGCGATCGTGCGCGCAAATCGCTCAGCTATCTCGCTCATCCGCGCGGCGGGGGGAAGCTTTTTGCTTACTTTTGCAAACACATGTGTGTATGTGTATATATATGTATACACACATATATATACACATACACACCCACACACGCATATATATACACATTATACACATATATATATACATATATGTCGTATTGGGAGAATGTGCTGTCGCGCGCGATGCTCGGCGAGTGACATTTTTTGGTCCCCTCTTACGAACCAAAAAATGTCCCTCTGTTTTTCACATCACATCTCTTTTTTTTTTGTTTTTTTACAACTTCACGAGTTCAGAATTTTTTGTAACATTTTTTGTGCATGTTCGTAGGTGGCAAGTGACGGAGTCGAAGGACCCTTGAAAAAAAAAAATAATAGCAACACGGAAAATCCCGAAACAATTTTTTTTTCGATTCCCGAAAAGGTTTTTATTTTTCTCGATTTTATTCCCTCGGTTCGTGCAAGCTTTGCACTTTTTTCCCTCTCATTTTTTTTTTATTTTTCGAGATTACCCTATCGCCGGACAACTTCTACTTTTTTCTCCGTCGCTTTATTTTTCCCAAAAATACACACTTTCTCGTATCTCTCGAGCAGGACTATCGGTTGGGAAATCGGAGGAAAACCTTTCGTTTGGTTTTTTTTTTCGTATTCATACCGATACGCGCATTTTCGCTGTGCATGCGGTAGCGAACAGCTGTCGCCCAAAAGAGAAAGCAGACGTATGGCCCGCTGGTTTGTTAAGTACCCATATACGTCTGGGTATATATATATATATATATATATATATATATATATACACATATAGATAGATAGATAGACCCACACAAATACGTACATATCATCCATATAAAATATATTTACAATATAGCAATCCATACATGAATACACATACACATATATATATATATATATATATATATATATATATATATTTAAGCCGATTTTTTTATTCTATATACACATTTTTTATTCTATATATTAGCAGTAGAAATACTTGCTAACTTATGAGACTTAAGAGATAAATTTTCCTACATAAGTTGCATAGTTCGCGGGGGTCATCGAGTGGTGACTACAAGGTCCATCCAGGTGGAAGCGCTTCGGAGATTTCAAGCTCTCCCACATTTTTTAAAATGCGACTACTATTATTTGTTTTTCACAATTTTATCGTGGAACTAAAAATAAGTTCACTCACGAAATTTTGAGATGATCGATCAAGATTTAGTATAAAAGATCGGTGAAAAAAAAATCTCGATATTTGTCAGGCCTAGAATCGATTTAAAAAACCGTGCAAAAGCTCACTTCTGTAAAAGGTGCTCAAAGTAATGGCCACTACTTTCATTCCACGCTTGTAATCTCACTCGCATTCACGCGTTGCAATTTTATGACATTCTCCGTAAATTGAAGGAGAGGACCATTGTGATCGGCCGACAAGGTAGTTTTTTTTCCGAATTTCTTTTATCTACTAAATTATTTTATTTGGGTTTAGCGAAAATCACCGGATTTGGAAATAACATACGTTGAATCTACTTCGCGTCTATTTTTATTGAACAAAATAAAAAATTAACAATGTTATTGGGGTAATTTGTATCTTTTTATAAAAATTTGTATGAAATACATTTGTATAAAATGTATAAAAATTATTTGTGTTTTTGTATTAAATTATTTTTTCACTTGTTATTGGTATAAAAAATGTGGTCCAACGTATGGAGGTCCGTATGTGGTATATCTCCGTAACGTATGTGGTCCGTATGTGGTATGTCCGTATATCGATACATACCACGTATGTGGTCCAACATCCGTGGTATGTATCGATAGTTCAACAATGGTTGGTCTGGAAAATAGAAATGAAAAATGTTGCAATCGATATAAATGTAGTTCTCGTTGTACGTAGCCATTTTTCGAAGAAAAAAAATCGCACGCAAATATTTTCACCAAAATATTTTCGTGAAAAATCATTTCAAGGTCATGCTTTCATAGACCGTTGAGTTTGTCTGAATGTGAGCTACAACGTCGTAATAATAATAAAAAAAAACACGTTGCCATTTTAAAAACCATTGATCCGTTATCCGTTGGATGCGCCGCTATCACACCAGAAACTATTCGAAGGTCAAGAGAATCATTCATCCGACGTCTCCAAAAATGTGTCGAGGTTAAGGGGCTATACCAGTGTGAACGCTGAAAATTTGGGTGATTTTCGGGAATTTTTTTGGTATAAAAGTACTCAATTAAATGTTTCGGTAAATTAACAATATATTTGGCTATATTTGATCTATATTACATAATTTTTTCATGGAAAAATATTGAGATCCAAGCGACTTATGCGCTCCTTCGGAGGCGCCAAAAAAAAAGTTCCTCCACTGCTGACATGATTCCGGCCGATTAAGTAGCTGAAACCGAAAAAGGAAAAAAATGTCGTTAAACTGGAAAGTATTCTCTGTACAATGACGTGGGATTTTCGAAAAATATCAAAATCTAACAAAATAGCGTAGTTATGAAAAAAAGTCCGTTTTCTTGCCTATAAAATGGTCGTTATTTTGAATGCCAAATCGCCCATTTTCATCCGATCAAAAATATCCTACGTCATTGTAGAGTAAATATATTCAGGAGTACTCAGTTCGAATTTCAAGTCAATCGGATAATTGCTCTTTGAGTTACAATGTCAGCAAATTTGAAAAATCTCAATTCGAGAAAAACGCGTTTAAAGATTTAACTATCGATTTTTGCAAGATAAAATGATATTGATATAAATGATATAAATGTAAATGATATTCTTGAAAGTATAAACTGTCGAAAAAGGCAATAAAATCGGTTTTCTGAAAGTGACTGCTATAACCCCTTAATGGTGATCACTTCAACCATTTGTTACCATAAATTTTCTGCACAAAAAAATTCAATTACATTATTCGGATATTCTTATTGTCAATATCATCACGATTTCTCGTTTTTACACGTGTATTTTGGTGAAAAATCATTTCTAGATCCTGATATCATAGGATTCCTCTGAATATCAAAAAGTCTTAATAAAGAAAAAACATGTTCCCGTTTGACAAACCATTGATGACCTTGAGAACACAAAAACTATGACCTTGACAAAAATGAATTTTTCACCCCTGTATCAGCCCTTCGAAATCAATCAAATTACCTCCTGCAATTTTTTTCGTCACTCTAAAGGCAACGGAGATATTTGGGATGGTCACGTTAAATGGTCCACTTTGTATATAATTAATCCAAATGAGAACCATAAAATTGCTGGGACTCAGACAATTGAAATTCAGGTAGAAAAATAAGTCGGCGAAATAATAGGTACGATGGCCCCTTGATATAGCATATGATAGCGTACCTATTACATTTTGCCTACCTTACTCCCGTTAATTCCAAACTTTGAGAACTTTGCGCCAAAATATAACGCATCTTCATTGGGCAAGATGCGAATATACGTGCAGAGCCACGCTGTCGAAATAAATAAAGACTGCGGTACATTTTCTAGTCGGCAATTGCAGACACGTTGCGCCCGCTTCGCAGACGATTCCTTCGGTCGAGCAAGGAGTAGCGCGCATGCAAACAGCTTCGTCTGTCTGTACGCCTACCCCATATAGCCATGAACGGTACACAACAGTTAAACGTGCATAAAACTGGTATAGCGAGAGAATAAAGTTTTCTGGCACGTGGCCCGAATCGCGCGCTCGCTCGCTATCCCGTTCAGTTTTATCCGCGCATAAAAAAAGCGTCTCGACGTGTGCGCCTAATACACGTGCATCGCGATGTACCCTTTCATAATATACGACCACGCAGCATGTCACGGGAAACTTTTATTTTGTGTGTATTTTTTTAACCCTCTTTCGTTTTTTGGTTTTTGTTTTTTTTTTTCGCTTTTTGAGGTTCCTTTCGTCGGTTTGCCTTTTTCGTTCTGCCGGTACAATACTTATATGTGTGGGTATATGCAAACAGTGCATGCTTGGAGCCCAAAAAACGGGTCGATTTTCAATATTTTTTTGTAACTAGCGTATGGGGATGACGAGGTCGGGATTTTACATACAGTTGATACATAGTCTTGCCAAGTTTAAGTTCTTTTTTCATTGAAGAATAGTGATAAACAATGGAGTTATTATTATTTAAGGGAGGAGATACCTTTAGGCGAGGAAATCAGCTGATTTTCGTGACTTTTTTTTTGAGGAAAGTTTTCTTCGCTATTTTTGAGACTCCGGCTATGTTTTGTTACTACTTTTGGCTGTAACATGGTATTTTTTTAATTAATCTTTACAAATGGCGGAGGTATGACACGGTCATCTAAACGGGCTGTCGCGGATGTTGTCAAACTGCGTGACACGGGGCCCGGTTGAAATTCCGAACTTTGAATGGTCAGAATGCTCAAAACTCCGAAAGAATACTACCGCGAAAGATCAAAGCTCCGAAAGAATTTTACACGAAAGACCAAAACTCCGAAAATCTGAACACCGTCAAAATAATTCGGCTATGGAAGTTTTAAAAGTTGAAAATTTTTCAATAAATCAACGAATTTTTTCAAGAATTTTTTTATTAAGGGGCCAGTCCACTTCGCAGCCACGGAAAAAGGCTATTTGAGCAACAAATTTTAAAATTGACGTGGAATCCCTTCTTAATAAAAAAAATCTTTAAATAATTCGTCGATTTATTGAAAATTTTGAAACTTTCGAAACTTCCATAGCCGAATTATTTTGACGGTGTTCAGATTTCCGGAGTTTTGGTCTTTCGTGTAAAATTCTTTCGGAATTTTAAGCGTTCTGATCATTCAAAGTTTGAATTTCAACCCGGCCCCGCAAAATGTAGCATCCGCGGATTAATCTGAAAAAAAAACAACGGAGATTTTTCTTTCATCACACTCATACACAGAATATGAACCAAGAAAAAGTGAGAAATGTTGAAAATTGATGAAATGGTACGCTTTGAAATAAAAAGATTGAATTTTCCGAAACAAATAGCTACATGTTGCAATGGAAAAGAATACTTTTATTTTTATTTTCAAGAACATTTAGAGTCATGTTTTAGACAATAAGGTCAGAAAGATTCATACCAAATTTCATTCGAATCGGTCGATTAGTCTAGTAGCCATACGTCACGCCAGTTTTGAAAATGCACTTTAGAAGATCGTGCCGTACCTCCGCCATATTCACAGACTAATTAAAAAAAATACCATTTAACGGCCAAAAGTAGTAATAAAACATACTCTGAGTTTCAAAAATGGTGAAGAAAATTTTCCTTCTAAAAAAAATCATGTACATCAACAAATGTTTTCATGGCCTAACGATATCTCCCCCCTTAATACATAGCCTTGCCAAGTTAGAGTTATTTTTTCATTAGAAAATAGTGACACATTTTGGTTTGTTTGATTTATGGAGTCGTTATTGTTATGGAGTTACTCTTATTTAAACAAAGTGCTGCCGTTGCTGCATGGCCAATCAGTGTGGGTGCTTCTGGCAAACTAGGGACATTTAAAATGAAAAATAAATTAATAGAAGAATACTATTACAATAATAACGAAACTTTCGTACGATTGGATACTTATTTGTAATTTTGAAAATTACGAAAATGCCAATCTGTATAAAAAAAGTTCGAGTTTTCGAAAGAAAAAAAAAAACTTTGATTATTTATTATTAACAAATGGATAGACATTTGAAAAATAATCATCTGGCCATACGATAGAAAATGATACTATGCTCCGTGCGAATTTGAAGTGATTCGGACAAATAAGTTTTGCGATACGACTTACACCGTTTCTTAAAACTTAATTTCGAGAGAAACGCAAAAAATGGTAAATCGCAGCGGGGCGCCTCTCCGTAGCGCAGTGGGCAACCCGACCTTTCACAAAAATCGTCATGATTCTGTCAATTTTAGAAATTTTTACAAAAATTTTGTTGCAAATTAAAGTCGAAACCCTACACAATAAAACCAATCAATAAAAAAATCGTATTCTTGACATTTCAAGCTTAGGCAGACCCCTTAACATTGTTAACATTATGTTAAATTAGACACATGTCAGATGAGGCTCATTAATGCACTGGGTCCAAAATCCACCCTTGCGCATAATCCTCATTTTTCAACCAATACAAAGAACTAAAAAAAAATAGATTCGATACCTGGCAAAGAGAGAGAAAAAGGAGAGAGAGAGAGAGTTAAAAATCCGGAATTCATCATGGATAATTCCACAAATGACACGCGTTCCATAATCATTTATCCATAAATCTCTACATTTTTATAGCATTGTGCATGTGCATCCCGGGAAAGTAAATATGCAGATTTTCAACATCTTTTATACAAAATATTTTTTGACGCTCGATTTTTTTTCTATACCTATGCAAGTCGCCAAAATAATAGGTACGATGGCCCCTTCCTATAGTATGAGGTAGCGTACCTATATTTTGCTCACTGCTGTGCTTATTTTATATAAATATATATATATATATATATATATATATATATATATATATATATATATATATATATATATATATATATATAGACATAGGGAGGGGGGCACTATATATTATGAACTAAAAATATATGTAAGGAAGACCCTAATCTGAAACAGTGAAACATCCACTCCTTGTCCCATCACATCGAATATATATTGCATTCCCTCTCCGTTTCTCTGACATTTATATTCTCCTTAACCCGGGATCCGCCCATTCGAATTTCAGCACTGCGCTTAATTATACTATATATATATATATATATATATATATATATATATATATATATATATATATATATATATATATATATATATATATATATATATATATATATATATATATATATATATATTCTGAGGTCACAACTATTCTCTCCACTTTTGTCACAATTGTCTCTCTCTGCAAACATCTCACATGGCTTGAAATATCTATACGCCCCCCCCCCCCCCCACTTCCTCTTTAAAACGAAATGTCATAACAATTTTACGACCTGTCATGCCCGATCAGCAATTTTCGAAAAATCCAAAACAACTTTGACGGTCGCTGAATAATAAAAACAAAAAATAATAAAAATAAAAATGGAATAACGATAAAAATTAATTTAAAATAAAGTAAAATAAATGAAAATAAAATAAAAAAGCGACGAAAAACTTTGTTAGTCGCGACGTTGCGATTGCTAAACTTTTTCGTGCGCTCTCAACGACCCCCCCCCCCCTCCCCACGTCCAATGAAAACGAGGTTTATCTTCCGTCGCGAGGAACTTTGTCACGCAGCACTTTCCTCCCTGTTTTCCGAGACGGATAACTGCCCTGGTACGTGAGCACGAGAAAATTCCGCGTTCGTAAAATCCACGAGTCAAAGACGCGCGCCGCATGGTCGCGAAATAGCGAATTTCATCGACGAAACGTCGCGACCGAAGTTCATCGACGTGTCCCGTGTCGATCGAATCGAGACGGCTCACGAACTCAACGAACGGACGAGAAACGTGGTGTATAGGCTGCTGTCAATGCTGTCAATGTGTGTGCAGAGCTAGACGAGGAAATTTCGAAGGCTATCTCCCTATGCGCAGACATCGCTGACGTGCCTCACGGTTGACGGACAGTCGAAAAGTCGAATACTTCGAAGCCTTGTACACATATGCAAGATCTCTCTCAATTTCCGCATCTCAAAGGGTATCTTCGTATCCCTTATATAAAGAATACGAAAATATCATATGCCGGTTTTGTGGACAGGAGGACAAAAGTTTATCGGTAATAACATTTTCCGTTGAAACACCGCGAAAAAAAATTCTTTTTTTTTTAAACCACCCTAATATATATATATATATTAGGGTGTGCGGAAAAAAATCGATACTTTTTTTTCGGTTGCATCCACCAAAAAAAGGTGAATTAAGGTAAAAAATGGAGAAGCCTCGAAGGAGAGCTCAAAAAAAATTATTTCGAATGGCGCATTGCATTTGAATATTTTCCATAAGAATAACCCAGGAAAATATTGGGATTTCTGAGTGTGGTAGTGCAACTCGTCAGAAAAAAAATCACACGAAGATGTCATTAACATATTCTCATGGAGAATCGAATTTCCAACAAAAAAGTTTTTACGAAAAATTAGCTCAGAACAACCGTTCAAGTGGAATCGCTATCTGAAATTGAATTGATAACAAAAAAAATAATTCAAAAGGCTGTAAAAATCGAATTTTTCGCTTTACGAAAAAACTTTTTGGGGTTTTCCTTGTAGAGAATGTTCTGCTCTTACATACAATTTGCATGGCGTCGTTCTCCAAATATTTTTCTGATACAAAAAAGAATCAAGTACAACAAGAAATATAAAAGAAACGAGGTCCATCATTGATCGTGTTTCGAAATGTTTTATTCAATGAATTTGGTTTAATAAGATAAAATAATTTGTTTTTACATTATAAAGCTTGATAATCATCGTTCCTTTTTTTAAAAGTCTGTTTGTTGCAATTAGGGTATTTCTGTCGATGATTTTGCACTACGCCCAATAAATATTGTAGCTGCTCTTCGTTTTTTGTTAATGAACCGTTATATGCTTCTATCAAAGTGACACCACGTTCGGCTACGTTATTAACGACTTTTGGATTAAAAGAAAATCTAAGCAACTCAAATAAGTGGCATTTTCCGGCCATAATTCAATATTTACTCTCGAAAAATCATGAGGTAAATTGAATTGCCGGAAAAGAAATAAGGATTCTTGAGCAACGAAATCGCTCATGTCTTTTTTCAGCAACATTTCCCAATCATTTTTTTAAACAATTACTCACTCGGAAGGATTTTTTGATTTTTCTCGAGATTGCAGAGCTTGTACCATTTTTACCTTTACACTTATCGGCACAGCATTGTCGAAAAACGACAAAGCGACAATTTTCTCGTTAAAGTACCACAAGTGACTAGCTAATTTTTTCGAGGCAGCCTCCCCCACTACAGGATTCACTTCTGAATAACGAATGAAATTTTGTAGCAGTGACAGATCTTGATTTGGGGCCAAAATGGGGGAAAGACGTCGCGGTTTCCCGTTCGTGGCGCTAGTGTGAAGCTTCTAATTTTGCACTACGAGCTACCGCATGCTGCCGCCAGGTGGCAGCGTGTGCTATGGCGCGCACGTCGCTTAAATAATAAAATTTAATTTCAGACAGCGATACCACTTGAACGGTTGTTCTAAGCTAATTGTTCGTAGGAACTTTTTTTGTAGGGAATCCAACTCTCTATCAGAATATCTTAATGACATTTTTGTGCGATTTTTTTCTGAAGAGTTTTACTACGACTTTCAGAAGTGCCAATATTTTCCTGTGTTATATCGATTTTTTTCCGCACACCCTAATATATATACATATATATATATATATGTGTGTGTGTGTGTGTGTGTATGTGTATATTAGGGTGGTTAAAAAAAAAAAATCGCGGTACTCAATGGAAAATGTTACTACGTTATGAAAAAGTAATTCATACATATATATATATATACATATATATATATATAAATGTTCGTACGCTGTGGTATGTAATAGGAAATGAATAGAACTGTTGGAGATACGAGAGTAGATAAAGACCCGGACGCGAAGTTATCCCTCAGGGGTTGGTTTTACGATGTTGACGAATCCCTCGAGATACTCATTCCTCTTGTTCCGCTCTTTTTCTCTCTCTCTTTTTCTCCCTTTCTATTCTCTGGCCCTTTCACTCTCTCTCTTTCTCTCTCTCGCTCTCGCACAAACTCCTCGACAGCTCTAACTCTCATTTACCTCCGAATTTGTTTTCATCTCTATCTTCTCCCCTTATCTCATTGTGTTCCTTTCACCTTATTTCTTTTCTTCGCCGCGTTCCTCCGCGTGCCATTATACACGCTCGGTCCTCGACGTCGATCAAGGGCCATCGTCCCCGTAAGCTCCGATCAAACTTCAACCCCCTCCCGAAGCTTAGCCACGATTTTTCCCGCGACACCCAAGACCGAGGGCCATACGGAAAGAGAAAGAGAGAGAAAACTTTTCTTCCCCCGCGCGCTAATACGCGAGGGCGGGAAAAAAAAAGTGGAGAAAATTTGCCATTAGTCTCGGAATTGATTGACGCCTCTTTTTTTCGCCCGTTCTTTTTTTTCGCTTTTTTTGCGTCTCCGCCGCGGGCTGTCGGTAGAGAAAAAGTTGGGCAATCTGGGATAAATGGTTTCTTTTTTTGGACAGAAAATTATTGGGCTGAAGTGCGGAAAAGAAATGACTTTGCAAACGAAGTTTAGTCGATTTTGGACGAGAGGAAGAGCGAGCGGGGCGAAGGAGAGAGAGATGGACGATAGTAAATAATGTTATTATTTTGTTATATTGTTATTATTTATTATGTTATTATTTTATACTTATTAATTTTACATTCCGTATCTTGAGTTTTCTGCCACAAAATAAAATTGGCGAGGGGGGCCCAAAATGGGCACTCTGAGGGAAATTTAAAAAAGTAGTTATAAAATGTCATATTCAAACATTTTTTTTTGCTATCGGGCGCTAAATTTATCGTAGTTTATTAGTACATTCACACACTTCCAGTAAATCTTCAAAATGCGAATAATGAAACCAAATAAAAAACTTTAAGAAATGCCCGCTTTGCCCAGGGGGGTAGCCTAAAGCGGACACGGCTTCTGGGCAAAGCGAGCAACCTGTATTTTTTCCTGAGATTAGGCATAAATGAGAAGAAAATACGAAATCATAGGGGGAAAAAACTATGAATGTACCCACATATTTTATTGCAGACAAAACATTATTATTATCATAAAAGAACAAAAACTGAACGTGTCTTCTTAAGGGGTTAGGCCACTTTAGGCCAACTTAAAAAATGCAGTTTTGAGATGAACGCTGCACAGCCGCCATTTTGAAATTAATAGCTTAAAAAAAATTATTGTACACAGTCACTGATATGTATCATAAACACCCTTTTTTGTAATCTCGGTTTATTTTGTAGTTTTTCTGAAAAAAAAATCCCCAAAAAACCTATTTTTCGGCCTCTAGAGTGGCCTAAGGCCTTAACAGTTAGTAAACTTTATTTTTTGCCAATCATCAGAGTAAAATGATCCATCACCAGAGCAAACAGTGCATGTATCATGAGCCCACATTTGACAGACATTGCATTGAATCCAGTCTTCAGTGGGAGGATCTGTATATGGTTCGTTGCATAAAATGCACACGTAATTTTCCTTGTCAGTAGTTTGTTTCTTTTCTTTACTTCTTTGGCTTTTCCTTAGTTTTCAAATCCTTCTTGAGGCTCGCATCGCAAGAAGCTTGTTGTGTCTTTCTTTTATATTTATTTACCATCTGAAAATAATAGTGGATGTCGTTATAAGAAGGTAACAATACCACTTTCAAACATGTGAAAAAAACATAGTTGGAATAAATAATAGCATTTTGGTGAGTTCCTACACAGATAAATAAATGGGAAAATTATTAAAATCAAGTCAAATAGTCATCTTCTATCTTTTATTATCATCTTAATTTCACATTGTCATCTGTCATTGTAGCATGGTGGGCACGTGCTCGATTTCCTACAATGAAGATTTTAAAAAATAGGGAAATTATAAATAAAGTATCAACTTCATTCCCCATAGCCATCTCTTACACTGGGCATAGCGGGCACGTGCTCGCTTTGCCCTGCCCGCTTTGCCCTTTTACGCCACTAGACGTTTTCATCAAACCTGACCGAAAAATGATTGGAATACATTTAAGCAAATATGAATAAAACAAAATGCAATAGGCACAAAACAATAATCACATTTTAGTATTGATCTATTTTGCTCACAAATAGACAAAACACGATGTACATACTTTGCCTTTTTTTTCAAAACCAGTGGAATTTCGGTTTTTTGGCTACACGACTGCGGCAGGTCAGGCGGTAGATAACTTAGCAGAGGCCTATAAATAAATAGATAATATCCTAGTCATTTATATTTTACTAAACACAGAGTGAAAACTAAAAAATCATTTGCTAAAATATGAAAAATAAATTTAAAAAATTAAAAACCATCTTACACGAAGTGACACAATAGAAGAAGAAAATCAATTTCAAAAGTGGCATAAAAAATAATTCAAAGTTAAGCAAAAAGGATTCTCAAACCCAAACAAGTCCAAACGAGGCAATATAAAAAAAAAGAAGAAAAATGAGGCTCAAGCAGCGCACAATTTTTTGTTTCGAATCTTCAGATTACATAAAAAGTGATTAAAAAATGACGAATATAAATAAAGAGTCTTAAATAAATGACACAAAATAGGGAATGAAGCAAATACATTTAAAAAATTAGCATATGAAATTATAGTCAATGGAAGAGAAAAATACAGAAATCCCATACAAAGTAGTACAAAAAAATGAATTTTTTTTTTTTTTATTTTAGCCAACAAAATCATAAAAAATACAAATTGCAAAGATAATTAAGAAATAAAAAATTGGCATGCAAAATAATGCAAATTAAATAAAACAGAAAACACGAAATGCATTCGAATTAATACAGAATATACTATACAGTATGAATACAGATAATACAGATCAAATTGTCTATAAAATACAAAATAAAGATGAATAAAGAAATCTTGCTCAAAATAATACGGAGACGACGACCGAGCGAGAAGCAAAGAGGAGGGAAAAAAGGGTAAGCGAGAGAGAAAGAGGAAAAAAGGAGTGCTAGGAGTATCGTATAAAAGAGGGACGGGAGGATGATTTATTTCCTCGTAAATCAGTCGCTAAAGCTCTCGTGAGCGAGCCTCAGCGTGTGGGGCGGAAGAGCCGAGGAGGGCCATCGCATTGCCCGACGCGCCACCGCACATCGCACCGTCTCCAAAGAAACGCGATCCTCCTCTCCGGAACGGCTGTGCGCCGCCGTGCTCTGCCAAAACTCCGTATCACCGTACCGCGCTTTTTCACGGTACAAAGTACATAAATATTAAAACTATACGTAAAGTACACCACGGCGTGGCATTCCCGAGGATACAGTCATGCAAAATCGCCTGTCATTACGAAAATTTCGTACCTTGCATAAATTTCGCAAATTCAGGCGACGCCCCCCCCCCCCCAAACCCCACGAAGACGTCATTTTTCTTGGAAGAAATATGCACGAAAATAAAACCAGAGGAGCCATCGTACAAATTTTCCGTAATTAATTAATTAACGTTGATTGAAAAATTACAAGGAAGAAATTCGATAATTCGGTTCTTAGTACATGAAACCAAATTTTATTTATTGCTCTACAAACGAAATTCGAGTCACAATAATGAAAAATAATAATAATAATAACAGAGCTCTTCGGATAACAATGAAGCTTCTCTGTAATTATAATTACGTAATCTTATTAAAAATGCTTGTGGATAATTTTCTGAGTACTTTTCTACACAGAAACAAATTTGATGCATTTTTAATAAGAATAAAAAAGACAGTAATTAGAATATTGGTGTTTATACTTCATACGTCTATAATAATAATGATAGTAATGAGAATGATAATAAGTAAAAGAAAACAATTATATAAACCACTTATAAGAAAAAATTAAGAAACTAAATTGAAAAATGAAAATACCATAAATTTGGTTTTGGGAAGACCCAAAATTAAATTTTAGTGACGTTGAAGTTTGCCTCCTTGGAATGCAACGATTTCTTTCTTTGTTTTTCATTTATTTATTTTTGTCATTATCCAAAGCTTTTTTTTGAAAATTGAGGTGCTACATTTCTAATAAGAATACAAAGTATGCGTGACACCCCTTAATTTTTTTTCGATACTTCTATGGTGGATTTTTCATCGCTTTACTTAGAAGAATTTCGGCTTTCGTTCCATTTAGATCGGTGGAAACCTGCGGATGGAACTGCTAAATCAGCCCTCGACACGCCTTTCTTTGAAGGGTGGTTTTCACCCTGAAAAACGTGTTTCCGCCAATTAAAAAAATACGTGTCCAATAGTTTTCAATATTTTATCACATATATGAGTTTCAACAAAATGGGAGGCGGATACTTAGGTGATGTTTCTTATGAGTGATTTTCACAGCCTAGAATGGTCACACGGACATTGAGCAATTAAAAAAGAGTTAATTTTCTTTGTATTTCAATAATACAAACTTAATCGTCATACATTTTATTTATCGTTAACAATTATTAAAAAAAAAAGGAATAATAAGTACATCAATTATTGTTTATTCTGTATGTATATATAGTCTTTTTTTACTCCTGTTTTTTTCGTTCTGTTATTAGCGGTGTCCATTATTACTTTATATATATATATATATATATATATATACCGCGGGACTTTTACTCAACTGACATTCCAGTATATTGTAGGACATGATCTGATCTATTTTTTTTATCATTTTATAATTTTCGAGATAAAAATCATCTGCTTTTGGTTTTTCGCAAACTACTTCTATAAATGATAACTTTGTTTACCCCGGTTTTTTTTAATACTCTTGGTTATATGTTTTATCTAGAAAAGTCTCCTTTTTAACCTCAAATATTAAGGCAACTTTTTGAAAAAAGATCTTATGCAGAATTTTCATACAAACCAATTTAAAAAACCGACTTTGATAGCCTGCGGTGCAAAAAAAAATGTACTACACATATCGTCCCAATTACTTTAAAAACGTTGCTCCGTTATTTTCGATTCATATCGTTCGTAGAAATGACATCCGAAAAACGAAAAGTAGATTTTTTTTCAAATAATAACATAAACAAATCCAAAATTTCGAAAACCGTGGGTCTTTTACTAAACAAAAATTCCGGCGTATAGTAGAACATGTTCGGACCTATCGACACTTGCAGGACTATCCATTCGTAACAGGACACCCTGTATATATAAAAAGAAAATAATAATAACAACCACCAATAATTTAAAAAAAAACAAACAAAAACCTAAACTTAAAACCAAATGGAAGTCAAAGAAAAAAATAAATAAAATAACACTAAAAGCTCTGCCCTCGTCCATCTACTCACACCCCTATCCCGAAAAACCACGAAAAAATACATCTCCATCCATAGAACCCTCGCCATCAAACGTTAATATACTCGTTCCCCACCCTCACAACTTTCTACACCAGAAAATAAAACAACCCATCAACCGAGACTCGAGTAATCTCCTCCTCAAATCCGCACCCCCATCTCCCTCCTCTCAGTCCTTGATTATTACATCGAATCCAACATTTCCACGACTGCGAAAAGACATGAAAATGAAAGGGGAAAAAAATAACAATATTTATTTCCCGTGACAATAAATTGTCGCGTGATCGAGATAAAGCGCTACATATACGCGGGAACGAGCCACTCCACGGCGAAACGATCATGACGGATTTTCCATCTCTGTTTACCCCCGAGGGATCCCCCCCCCCGTCTCTCGAAATCTCGATATCGAATTACCCTTGACGCTCTGTATATCGCGATTGCGTTACACTCCCGTTAATTGCGGTGAGATTGACGAGACTCATCCTCCCTGCTTGTATATATACAACAACGTGAATCCCTCTCCAGAGAGTGGTAGAGCAGCGCCAATATATATACGTATATATACAGGGTGATTCACAACCCGTGAAGAAATTGTCGTAAGGATCCAATTGGATTCTCATACTTGTCTCTACTTCCTGATCGGGATCCAATGGGTTGGATCCCTATAATGAAACGTCACGCTCGTGAGTTTGGATTCTAATCGGGATTCCCCGTTGGAATTGGATTCTAATCGGATTCTAATTGGATTCTCATCGGGATTGCCCGTTGGAATTGGATTCTAATTGGATTCTCATCGGGATTCCCCGTTGGAATTGGATTCTAATCGGAATTCCTCGTTGGAATTGGATCCTGATTGGATTCTAATCGGGATTCCGCGTTGGAATTGGATTCTAATTGGATTCTAATCGGGATTCCCCGTTGGAATCCAATGTACAAATCCAATTTGAATCCTCGAGGATTCCCATGTTGTCGAACAGAATCTGATACGATTCTTGATGGACTCTATCGAATTCTTCATGTTGAATTTTCTAAGCAAAATATACGTACATTTACAAAATGAGTTGATTAAAAAAAAAGTTTAAATCTTATCTTCGAAAGGTATAAATCGCTTAAAAAAGTGTATCTCGTAGATCGATTTGAATCACATCATTGAAAATCCTCTTTAATTATCGTTTGTTATTTATTTCACCGCACTTTGACACAATATCACAACACACGTACAGGCTCACGAAGCGTGCAGGTTATGTTTCGAAACGCCCAGTTTTTTCTCGTGACCTTTCACATATTTTCGATTCGAAAGTGGTAAGAATTGTCGAACGGCGATCATCGGGAAATAGCGCGGAATCCAATTGGATCCCAATGAGAATTCTCTTTGTGCGGTGTCCCTAACAAATCCTTATAGAGATGTGGGTGCTTCTTGGGACTCCCCAACAAATTTGTGCACGGGATAACGGAAGGATCTTTTTTGGGAGTTTTAAAAAATTTCGGTTGGGAATGTCGAATTAAAAATTCTCAAACGACGTTAGTCAGAAAATAGCGCGGTATCCACTTGGATTCCAATGCGAACTCCCTACGTGCGGCGTCTCTATCAAATCCCCATAGGGATGTGGTAGGATCTGGGGACCATCCAAAAAATGTCTGCTTGGGTATGTGAGACTGTTCGAGTGCACGGTATGAAGGAAAGCGTTGAGGAGAGAAAGCAGCAAGGACCAAAGATAAATTAAAAAGAAAAAAGGCATATAAAAAATGATAAAAAGGGATGACGTCGAAGTTTGCGCCGTTGGAACGCAACAAAAATGATTTTTCTTTCTACTTCCCAAATTTCCTTTGGCAGATTTAACCTACGAAAATCACACAACTCTTTTTTAGGATTCTTATTCAGTGATCAATAACCTAAATGTGCAAAATATGATTTTGAATAATAATGATAGTAATAGAGAAAGAAAATGGTTGCCTGTCAACGATGCAAACTTCACCCTCATTAAAAAGAGACACTTGCAAAACGGTATTCAGGGCTAGTTGAAACTTTTCAAGATGTCGATTTTTGGCTTTTGACAAATTCTCAAAATGACTTTTTCAAGATCCGTGACGTTGATCGATGCAGTGACTTTTGAAAAAGTCACTGCACCGAACCAACTTCAAATTTTACGAACTTTTTGTACATTTCAAAAGGCAGTGCTTGGACGAAGGATTTTTTTTCGATGCATAATTTTTTTTTATCAACGAAAATAGAGGGTTTTTTGCACCAAAAATCGAAACTTTCAAGCACTAGATAATTTCATAGAAAAACTAAATGCGTTTTGACTAAAACGACGTCAATCGAAAAATAGCACGGCATCCACTTTGTATTCCAATGTAGACTACCTACCTGCGGCATCCCTATCAAATCCCTATAGGGATTTGGTAGGATCTGGGGACTACCAAAAAATTTCCTCTCCGAACTATCGGCATATAGGATGGGTCACATGAAATTGGTCATGCTTGTAGAATGGGTAAAAACAGGTCATACCTATTTTCTTATATCTGCGGAACCCGATTTTTAAGGGGTGAAACGTACCTTCGAAAACAGGGATGTTTTTCGTCGATAACGTTATCGTTCTCATCTACAATGTATAGTATACGAAAAAATAAACGTTGTTGCATTTTGAATTTCTTTCATATCTCGTACCGTTAAAACGTCATCGTCGAAAAACGAAAAACGCCCAAATTTTCGGTGGTGCGTTTCAATCCTTAAAAATCGGGTTCTGCAGATATAAAAAAATACGTGTCGCCTATTTTGACCCATTCTACAAGCATGCCAAATTTAATCGAAATCGGAGAGATCGACCACGCAACTTTACCTTGTAAATTTTACTCTGCTTAGAGATTTATCAGTACAGAGCCATTGTCCATTCAGTAAAAATAGGTTACTATAGCACCAGTGAATGAACATGTCTAATTCTGACCTACTATTACGATTTTATTAAAAAAATTTGCAACAAATCAAAGCTTGATTCTACCTCTACTAATGAAAGTAATACTCACCCTCCAACCTCATAAAAAAAACTATTGTTTTCGTCTTTAAAGCACCTACTATGCACAGCTAAACAAACACAAACAACAACAAAGAAAACTAAACAAATTCCCTGTGGTGTCACAATTCGATATTAAATCGAAAAATCGGTTTTAACGACACATTTGATCTTATTGCTAAATTTGAGTGATTCGAGTTTTTATCGACAATTCATAATATTTGCCTATTTCAAATATAAATCATTTCGTCTAAATATAAGCTTTCTCCAGCGGTGTACTCCACTCGGAATTTGAACGCGAATATCTCGGTCAATTTTTATCGCAAGACAATTTGAAAAAAAGCGTTTTGCTCGCAAAGGGAACCCCGATGGTTGTGAACCAGCCTGTATATGTGTCTGCTTGTGGAAACAATAGGGGGAAATTCGCCCCCACACACCGATAGACCCAGACCATAAAAGGGTTGTATTTCACCGGGTGCGTGTTGTGTATACAGAACCGAGCACTTTTCACCCCTCCTACTTGCCCTCCCCCACCCTCCTCGAACTCCCTCACACTATTGCCGAAATAAAGGACCAGGGCACAAAATTTAACGAGCACACGAATCGTTCGGACTACGTCCCGATGTATTGCAACCTAAACACACACACCCACACACGCACACGTATTATGCAAACAGGATACACTCAGGTACATACTAATGCCGCGGGGGGGGGGGGGGGGGGGGATTCCGATGGGGGGCACACATACGAGGCGTGACTTTTCGCTTGTTGGACCTCTCGAATGGAAAAAAAAACAAGGAGGAAATCAAGAGATCCGATTTATATCGCGGGTCGTCTCGAATTACGACCCCTCGTGAGGGTGAGTGTGCGGGTAAACACTTTTTTTTATATGCCGGGACGAACCTGTGCACTCTCTGGTGCATTTTTATCGGACCCGGGTGTTTGGCTCGTGCCCTAAAAGGTTCCTTTTATATATATATATATATATATATATATATATATATATATATATATATATATATATATATATATATATATATATATATATATATACACACATATATATATATTTGCGTATGCGTGTGTATTTATCGGCAACGTGCGATACCTCACGTATATTTTGGGTGCCTGTATCAAATGCGGGCCCTCGCAGCTGTACAAACCCAAACAAACTTTTCATCGACATCTGATTCATTTTTCGCGTTCACTTTGCTTTCTCTGCTCTCGGAATGATACGTCACGTCACTTTCTTCGGTGTGGAGGATTTATAGAATTTAGGAAATTTGCTTTTCCAGCATTAAAAAAAGTAAAAGTTAGGCAATTTTCTATTCCATAATTCTTTTCATAGAAGGTGAAGTAAAATCATTGTCAAAAATGAAAGAATGTACAAATGAAAACTAAAAACTTTTTTTTGAATAATAAGAAATTTTGAAAATAAAAAAGTATAAAACTGAATTTAGAAGAAAGTAAACGATTTTTAGTTTAGTTTTGTACGATTCGTTTTCAAAAATTCTTTTGACTTTAGGTATCTTATTTGAAAATAGGTTTTAGGTTTCACTTGTACACTGTTTTGTGTTTTAATTGGGCGTTCAATAATTGACTCATATGCTTCGAATATCGGGACGTTTGTACGAAATAAAATGAGACGTATTTTTTTTATTTAAATATTGTTTTTTTTATTTTTGTATTGTTTTGTCCGCTTCAGAAATTGTTTTTCACATTTCGGCGGAAGGGTGTCATTATCCATTTGTAATACTTTTTAGGGTTGCTGAACTTCGTGTATTTAATTAATTGATTTAATGAAATATGTCGTTTTAATAAGCGAATTAGTTTATTAACGAATTAAGTGCAATTAACTAAGTGTACTCTGTTTCCGTAATGTAAACCCAAACAAACTCAATAATTGATTGAACTTTTTTATTTCGTGTAACTTCTCAATTGAACAAGCCCTTTCCCTTTGAGTTATTAAGTAACCAATATAACTTTGTCCTTTCAATTAATTCACTAGAATAACTTTATCCCTTCAATTAATTGACTAAAATAACTTTGTCCCTTTAGCTAGTTCACTAAACCAACTTTGTCCCTTTTGTTAACACACTAATCAAAGTTTGTTCCTTGAATTAATTCACCAATCAAACTCCACTAATTCACTAATCGAACTTTATTACTTGAAAATTTACTAACCAAACTTTGTCCCTTTTAATTAATTCACTAACCAAACTTTGTCCCTTCAATTAATTCACTAATCAAACTTTATCCCTTTTAATTAATTCACTAACCAAACTTTGTCCCTTCAATTAATTCACTAATCAAACACCGTCCCTTCGATTAATTCACTAATAAACTTTTGGCCCTTCAATTAATTCACTATTAAAACGTTTGGCCCTTCAATTAATTCACTAATCAAACTTCGTCCCTTCAATTAATTCACTAATCAAACTTCGTCCCTTTAATTGATTTACTAATAAAACTTCGTCCCTTTAATTCATTCACTAATCAAACTTCGTCCCTTCAATTAATTCACTAATCAATGTTTGGCCCTTTAATTTATTCACTAATCAAACTTCGACCCTTCAATTAATTCACTAAACAAACTTTGTCCCTTCAATTAATTCACTAATCGAACTTCGTCCCTTCAATTAATTCACTAATCAAACTTCGTTCCTTTAATTAATTCACTGATCAAACCTCGTCCCTTTAATTGATTCACTAATAAAGCTTCGTCCCTTTAATTAATTCACTGGTATAACTTTAGCCTTTTAATGAATTCACCAATCAAACTCCGCTAATTCACTAATCGAACTTTATTACTTGAAAATTTACTAACCAAACTTTGTCCCTTTTAATTAATTCACTAACCAAACTTTGTCCCTTCAATTAATTCACTAATCAAACTTCGTCTCTCTAATTAATACACTAATCAAACACCGTCCCTTCGATTAATTCACTAATAAACTTTTGGCCCTTCAATTAATTCACTAATAAAACTTCGTCTCTTCAATTAATTCACTAATCAAACTTCGTCCCTTCGATTGTTTTCCTAATCAAAGTTCATCCCTTTCATTGATTCACTAATCAAACTTCATCCCTTCAATTTATTCACTAATCAAACTTCGTCCCTTCAATTAATTCACTAATCAATGTTTGGCCCTTCAATTTATTCCCTAATCAAACTTCGACCCTTCAATTAATTCACTAAACAAACTCAGTCCCTTCAATTGATTCACTAATCAACCTTCGTCCCTCCAATTAATTCACTAATCAAACTTCGTTCCTTTAATTAATTCACTGATCAAACCTCGTCCCTTTAATTGATTCACTAATAAAACTTCGTCCCTTTAATTAATTCACTAATTAAACTTCGTCCCTTTAATTAATTCACTGATTAATTTATGGCCCGTAAATTTATTCACTAATCATACCTCGTCGCTTCAATAAATAAATCAAATCAACTTTACCCCTTCTCTGAATCTAACAACTACGCAATATTTGCCCCAAAAATGAATTAATTGAAAAACCTTTGTCCCTTCACTGAATCCAAATATTCATCAATCGGTGATTAATTTTGGGATTGTTTGTTCTCGTTTCAGGTAAACGGCCAGGATGTCTCGAATTCAAGTCACGAGGATGCGGTGCGCTGTTTCCAGTCGGCCCAGGAGCCCATAATAGTCGAGGTACTTCGACGTCAGCCCGGTCAGACGATCGGCGCGATGTCGAGCAACGGGACAGCAAGAAACGAGAACGAGAAGAGCGGCGTCGAGGACGCGACGGTGCGGAGATCGGCGGTAGCCGGAAACGTTCAGCAGACCACGAGCGTCCCCGTCGAGGCGTCGACCACGAACGAGAACGAGCGGGGCGGCAGCGTCTCGAACGACAACGCGAATAACTCCAAGAGAAATTCGGTTACCGCAAATTCGACCTTCCCGTTCGTCTCGACCGGGGTGCAAACCGACTGGGCGGGCCTCCTCGACGAGGACGAACTACTTCCAGTGCCCCTGAATCCCGAGGAACGAACGAACGACAGCTTCGATGATTTTCTCGCCCACGATATGGATTTTGAGGTAAATTCGATTAATAATTGGTCGTTGGGATGTGGTGGGTAAAAAGTAAAATTTGCAAAAAAAATCTCCACAGTATTTTTTCCACATGTTTAAATTGCTCAAGAATAATTACTGTGTTTTGCAAATTCGGATTAAGGGAGACTTTGTCCTTGAAGTGCCATATTTCAGGTGTTTACATTTTATTTTTTTTTAAAGGAAACGAGTAAAGCTTTTTGAGTGCGGTTTTTTCTTGCTTTTATTCATGATATACAGAAGGTTAAAAAAAATTTTTGTGAAAAAAAACCAAAATGGCGGCCGTTGCAGCTCCGCGAAAACAGGTCCTCAAATCGCGGGAGGTAAACGGCTGACATCACTGCCCCCTCTTTGTTGATCTGAAACACAAATTCAGACATATTATCAATCTGTGACCCTTTGGTCATGGAATGACGGATGGGTTTTTCGTTTAGTACAAATTTCGGAAAATGGCGGCAATTTAAAAAAAATCGAATTTTCGCGTTTTTTTTCCGCATAAAAAGATAAATAATAAATGCAAAAATGTATCTATCGAAAAAACGATCCGTCATTCCGTGAATACATATTTTCTGAGTATGCTCTCCAAATTTCAGGTCGATATGTTAATTACAGCGGTCAGGAGAATGTCAGCCATTTTTAAAAACGTGTTTTCGAGAAAAACGCTTTTAAAGTTTTGTAATGTGTTTACACAAATGTGTTTATAATTACCGCTAATCGGCAATGCCTGGTTCATAGAGGCATCCCTCCTCTTCTTCTAGCTGCTCCCTTAATAAATACCCTTTTGAAATACATCAAAAAAATGTTTTTATGTATTTATGTAGCCCAAACAAACTTCAAACGCATTTTTCTTGAAACAACGTTTTTCGACGGCTTGTTGATAAAATCTTCGAAACTACTGAACCGATCCTTATATTTTAACCACATGTTCTTACAACTATAGATATAGCGCATATCAAGAATTTTTCAAAATTTCGATATTTACTTTTTTTTTGCCAAAAACGGTGAAAAAAACACTTTTTTTTTGTTTTTTTTTTCGAAAAGTTTCCGCCATTTTGTTATTTTTGCATATATAAAAAGTTGTATGATATGAGCTATAGCTACTAACATACTGAATCTAAAACCATTTGATTTTTTGCTTCGGATGATCCACCCCGAGATCTCAACAGCAGCGTAGACCTGCAATTTTTTTGAGGACATTTTTTAAACACCGTTTTCGTCTATAAATAGTAACTTGAATAAATAAACCTATCAAAAAATTCATGAAAATAGCCTTTTTAGCGTCTAAAGTGAGGAGACCCCTTAATCTGAGAAAAAAAAACAACGAAGATTTTTCTTTCATTAACACTCGTACGTACAATATGAACCGAGAAAAAGTGAGAAATGTTGGAAATTGATGAAATGGTATGCCTCGAAATAAAAAGATTGGACTTTCCGAAAAAAAATGACCACATTTCGCAACAAAAAAAAATACTATTTTTTTTAATTTTCAAAAACATAAAGGTTCATATTTTAGACAATAAAGTTATAAACATTTTAACCAAATTTCATTAGAATCGGTCGATTAGTTTTTTAGCTATACGTCACACCAGTTTTGAAAATGCAGTTTAAAAGACCGTGCCATACCTCCACCATTTCCAAAGATTAATAAAACAAAAAAATACCATGTAACAGCCAAAAGTAGTAATAAAACATACCCTAAGTCTCAAAATTCGCAAAGAAATCTTCCCTTAAAAAAATCATCATTCAAATGAGCAAATGTTTTCCTTGCCTAAAGTTATTACTTCTATTTATCATTTTCATATACATATTAGCCCGAAAATCGAAATTACACCGATGCTTACTTTTTTTGTCCAGTACTGTATACATGTATATTCATATAAGAACGTATAGCTCCATATGTATGAATGCGCGCGCTTGAGCGAAATTTCGTGTTGATGAAATAATTCAATCTGCAGGAAGTTACGCTGCGAAAGACCGGAAGTGCGGAGAAACTCGGGCTCACGGTGTGCTACAGCTCGGGCTCGGGTAGCGAGGACGTCGACACCGAGGTATACATCTCGGAAATTATTCCCGAAAGCCTAGCGGCCAGAGATGGACGTTTGCGCGAGGGTGATCAAATATTACGGGTAATTTGACAAATTTCTCAAAGCTCCACGAGGGGATCATGCACGCTTGTCATCAACAGGATTGACTCCCATTTCCGCACGTCCATTTACATATATATATATATATATATATATATATATATATATATATTTATACAGACGATCCGTGCACAGCACTGCAACTAATATCGTGATATCCAATTAGCAATACCAGAGTAATTAGTAAAAGCGTATTTTGGTATCAATGCCTCGCCACAATGCATTCAATGCACCTACAACACACACACCCTCAATAAGCTCGCGAGTTACATCGAGGACATTGTACATCAAAATCCAGCTTGTTATCATACCCCAAATAATTTCTACGCCACTAGCCAATTTAACGCTTCAATCGCGAGTCAAAGTCCCAATAGGTGTACCCTACACAGAAGTACACATTGCGTACGAAAACATGATTCGCTTGGGGCTTAGTTGGGAAATGAAACGTGAACTTGAACCGTAAACTTGTGGTGAAATGGAAAAAAAATCGGAACAACAGAATTTGTACGGCCACGGTGAGAATTAACAAAAAAGTTTTTCGCGTGATGAAAAATGCGAGGGGGAGGTCAATGGGAGGGGAGCAGGGATTATGAACTCTAGTGTATGAAAAAGAAAAACAAGAGGACCGAAGGCATTTTTTCATGGGGATTTTTAAGTATTTTGTAGTATTTTGAGGATTAGTGCGTTAAGTATTTCGAAGACGTAGAATAAAACTAAACGTAAATGAAAGTTTTATTTCCGCAAGGGGAATAAGTTTCTAGGGGAATTGTGACTTGATGTTCCACTAGGTGAATAATGAGTTAATATTCAACTAGGAGAACAATAGGTTGACATTCCGCTAGGGAAATAATGACTTAATATTCCGCTAGGGGAATCATTGCGCGATGTTTCACTAGAGGAATAATCACACGCTGTTTCTCTAGGGTAATAATCATTTGATGCCCCACTAGAGGATTTCCCCAAATTAGAGGAATAATGACCTGATGTTCCACTAGGGGAACAATGAGTTAATGTCCAACTAGGGGAATAATAAGTTGACATTCCGCTAGGGGAATGATAAATTGGTATTCCGCTAGAGGGATAATAAGTTGACGTTCCGCTAGGGAAATAATTACTCGATGTTTTACTAGACAAATAATCGCACGATTTTTCACTAGGGAAATAATAAGTTACATATTACACTAGGGGATTACATATTACACATCATAATCACACGATTTTTCACTAGGGAAATAATAAGTTACATATTACACCAGGGGATTACATATTACACGTCGATATCACACTAGGGGAATAATTACATGATATCCCACTAGGGGAATTATAAGTTGATGTTTCGCTGGGAGAATAATGACTTGATTTTATTCTGCTAGGGGAGTAATGAGTTAATATTCCGGTAGAAAAATAATGACCTCATGATCCGCCAGGGGCATCATCATTGATATTCCGTTTGGGGAATAACCACTCGATGTTTTACTAGAGGAATAATCACACGATGTTACGCTAGGGGAATAATCATTCAATATTCAACTAGGGGAATAATAGGTTAATATTCCGCTACGGAAATGATTACATGATGTTCTACTGGAGAAATAATAAGTTGATATTCCACTGGGGGAATAATGATCTGATATTTCACTAGGGGAATGATAAGTTGATATCCTGCTTGGAGAATTCGTTATTCCGCTAGGGGAATAATCACTCGATGTTTCTCTAAAGGAATCATCACACAATGTTCCACTAGGGGAATTTTAAGTTAATATTCCGCCAGAGGAATAATCACTCGATGTTTCTCTTGAGGAATAATCGCACGATGTTCCACTAGAGAAATTATACGGTGATATTCCACTAGGGGAATAATGACTTGATATTTTGCTACGTCAATAATGACATGATACTTTGCTAGGGGAATCTCTCGATGTTTCACTAGAGGAATAATCCCACGATTTTACACTAGCGGAATAATCATTCCATATTCCACTGAGGGAATAATAAATTGATATTCCACTGAGGGAATAATAAATTGATATTCCACTAGGAGAATGAAAAGTTGATATCCTGCTGGGGGAATAATCACTCGATGTTTCACTAGAGGAATAATCACGCAATGTTCCCCCAGAGGAATAATAAGTTAATATTCTGCTAGAGGAATAATCACTCGATGTTTCACTAGAGCAATAATCGCACGATGTTCCACTAGGGAAATACTACGTTGGTATTCGTTGGAATATCATTTTATATACCATCATGACTCACTCGATATTTTACTAGGGGAATAATGGCTTGATATTTCGCTGGGGCAATAATGACATGATATTTTGCTAGAGGAATTCACTCGATGTTTCACTAGAGGCATGCTACACTAGCGGGATAATCGTTCGATATTCCACTAGGGGAATAATAAGTTGATATTCCACTAGGAGAAGGATAAATTGACATCCTGCTGGGGGAATAATCACTCGATGTTTCACTAGAGCAATAATCGCACGATGTTCCACTAGGGGAATACTACTTTGATATTTCGCTAGGGGAATAATGACTCGACATTTCGCTAGGGGAATAATAAGTTGATATTCCGCTAGGAGAAGGATAAGTTGACATCCTGCTGGGGGAATAATCACTCGATGTTTCACTAGAGCAATAATCGCACGATGTTCCACTAGGGGAATACTACTTTGATATATCGCTAGGGGAATAATGACTCGACATTTCGCTAGGGGAATAATAAGTTGATATTCCACTAGGAGAAGGATAAGTTGACATCCTGCTGGGGGAATAATCACTCGATGTTTCACTAGAGCAATAATCGCACGATGTTCCACTAGGGGAATACTACTTTGATATTTCGCTAGGGGAATAATAACTCGACATTTCGCTAGGGGAATAATAAGTTGATATTCCACTAGGAGAAGGATAAATTGACATCCTGCTGGGGGAATAATCACTCGATGTTTCACTAGAGCAATAATCGCACGATGTTCCACTAGGGGAATACTACTTTGATATTTCGCTAGGGGAATAATAACTCGACATTTCGCTAGGGGAATAATAAGTTGATATTCCACTAGGAGAAGGATAAGTTGACATCCTGCTGGGGGAATAATCACTCGATGTTTCACTAGAGCAATAATCGCACGATGTTCCACTAGGGGAATACTACTTTGATATTTCGCTAGGGGAATAATGACTCGAAATTTCGCTAGGGGAATATCATTATATATACCATCATTATTTACTCGATATTTCACTAGAGGAATAATCACACGATGTTTAACTAGGGAAATAAGTTGATATTCCGCTAGGGCAATAATAGATTGATATTCCGCTAGGGTAACATATTTCGCTAGGGAATCATGCCTTCATATTCCACTAGGCATACGATGACTTCATATTCCATTAGAGGCATAATAAACCTGATATTGCGCCAGGGGAATAATAAAATTGACATTAATCGCGTAGGATTTTTCGTCCTGCTTTTTTTCTGACATTCCCTTGTCGCCCGAATATCTCCTGATTTTCGTGACTTGCGAATCCGAGGGGCAGTGTTGCCCCAAGTTCCTCGGGGATATTATGCGCGGAAAGTTCGCGGAACGTGCTCGACCTACGATCTTGCGACTCTGCGAGGTGGCGAAGGCCAGGTCGTCGACAATTTGGGAGGAATTTTGCTCAACGCTCTAGATTTAAAGGGACCTGTCGCCCCTCTCTCTCTCTCCCTCTCTCCCTCTCTTCCTGGTTCTCTATATCTCTCCTCCCTCGCTCTTTCACTCTCTTTTTCACTCCTCTCTCTTTCTATCTATGTCTCTCTCTCTCTCTCTCTGTACTCCCCAGAGCTTTCTGGACTCTAATCCCTTTAGGCAGATTATCATTACTCGGGCAAAGTGGTGGATGTGGACGCGTGAAGAGGAAACGCCCGCTCGAGCTAGATCGTATAATACCTCCTCGGGGTAGTGGATTTACCGCCGTCGTCTGGTCGCTTTCTCATCCCCTCATCTCTTGGTCTCTTTTAGTTCTCTCTCTCTCTCTCTCTCTCTATATATATATATATATATATATATATATATATATATATATATGTATGTATGTATGTATGTATGTATGTATGTATGTATGTATGTATGTATATATATATAGTTCTTCCATATTACCCTTCATTTGTGAGGCACTAACCACGAGTCTTCTCTCAGCAGCATAAGCTTCGACGAATAGCGTGTGCCACCGCGACGTCAAAGGATCTTTCCCAATTCACGGACATATATATACATATATATTCTGAAAACCTTTTCCCCTCTGGATCACGCCCAATTCTCTTCTTCCTTCTAATCATCGTGCCCCACTTCCCCAACCGCAACTCCTTCCGCTAAATCGAATATTTGCAAATACGGTGGAAAAAAAATGCAATTCCTCATTTTCTCAGTTCCACCGTCGGCATGATTTTCTATCTTTTTATTTTGGAACTTTGCTGCTCGGAAGAATCACGAATGAGCTATTGGAGTCGGCTATCGAAGTCAGCTAATTATTCGCGATGGGATTGATGCTGGTTACGGAAGAAGTTGTTGAATTTATTTGTAGTATTACTGGGTCATTTCAATAGTGAATTATGTCAGTCGTTTTTGGACCGGATGGTTATTGCAATTGTTAATTTCAAGGGTTTTTTTTTATCGCATTTGCATTGTATCGTTTGGAATAGTTTGACGATCATCGATGGAATTGACGATGGAGTTTTACGTATTGATAGGGATTTTTAATAGGGAAATTGATTAGTTAATATTATAGTGAATGTACATTTTATTCGCGAATCGTAATAGTGAAATATTATAGTGAATTTAAATGGGGACTTCAATAGTTAATTTTGACAGTGAATTGTAGTAGTGAAAGTTGATGTAAAGTTAAGTTTGAATTTTAATAGTGAATTTTCTAATTCTCGTACTTTTAAAATTCAATGTTGATAGTGAATTTTCACGGTGATTTTTTTTTAATACTCATGTTTACTGCTTAGTCATTTTCAATAGCAAATTTTCATAGTGAATCTTATCAATGAGTATCGAATTTCAATGGTAAATGTCAATTCCCTATTAATATTAACTTTTAATAGGGAATTTTCAAATACAAGGTGGTTAGGAAATCATGATAGTGATTTTTTTTGAATAACCAATGTTAGTAGTGGCTTGTTAAAGGGAATTTTCATACTAAATTTTAAGAATGAGTTTCGATATCATTTTCTAACAAAGAATTCTGACAGTGAGTTGGAATAATGAATTTTGATACCATCTTTTAAAAGAAAGTTTTCATAGTGAATTTTAATAAGTAGTTCTAATACCCTTTCTCAATAGAGAATTGTCATAGTGAATTTTAATAATGAGTTTTAATACAATGTGAACAATGAATTGGAATAGTAAATTAAAATAGTGAATAATAATATTACATAAAAATACCAAGATTGGATAGTGTATTTGTATAGTTAATTTGGATATTGAAAAAGTTGACAATTAACAGCTAAATTCAATAATTAGTTTAACAATGACAACTAAATTTTAACAATGAGGTTTACACCATTTTTGAATAGAGAATTTTCATGATTAATTTGAGTATGCAATTTGTACAATAAATTGGAGTAGTAAATTAAAATAGTGAATAATAATACAAAAATAAAATACCGAGCTCAGAGTGGATTTGAATAGTTAATTTGGATATTAAAAAGTTGTTAAACTTTTAAATATCCTTAAATTTTTTTAATTAAAAAAAAGTTAAACAGCTCAATTCAGTAATTAATTTAACAGTAACAAAAAACAATTCTATTAGTGACCCTCAAACTAACGTTCAATTTCATCCCATCGCTTGCTGCCTTATGTCTTTTTCTTTTCGTACTCCGTGCAGGAGCTACGTCTTCTTTTATTTTTTTCATTTCGCGCAACGCGATCGTGAATCATTTGGTCCGTACTCGAGCAAACGGAAGTTCTCTGGATACTATTTTTTTTTCTATGTATTTTTCCACTTCCCGATCATACGTGTAGGCACGGTAGGCGGAGAGAGTGAGAGAGTGAGAGAGAGAGAGAGAGAGAGAGAGAGAGAGAGAGAGAGAGAAGTAAAGAAAGAGAAAGTGAGATAGAAAGAAAACTCATGACGAGACTTTTCACCCTCTTTTCGATGAATCCCGGGGTAGTGCAACCCTCGCCTATGTCACGCGAGCCCTTTCTGCTTATGCGATCCCGCATCTTCCTCATCTCCCCGGTGCTCCACCGCAATCGAGTTTGCACCACGTCATCTCTCCTGCGCAAACTATCAACCGTCTCAACGGCCTGTTATCATGAAAGAGATGTACGCACGCGTGTTTCCGCCCTGCCAGTCGCATTATATTCTCTTCCCACAATGTATTTCACCCTCATATTCGAACAATTATTTCGATGCATTACCAAACGAACATTTTCCCGTGGGCTTCATTTTACCTATGTGAAGTTGGCAACCGACTTTACAAAACGTAATTTATTTTTCCTTGCATTCGGTTGTACCCACTCAGTTTGTACCCGATTGTACCACTGTACAGTTGATTCTTCATTAACTGGGCCACTTTTTTTTCAACCTCCCATTTTTTTTTTCAAAATCTGCCAGTTTGAAATATAAGTCAAAAGGAACGTCTGTGATTTTTTTCAGATTTTTTTAGGCGTCCGTTCAGGATTTTCAATTTTTCATTACGAACACGGTATCCGAAAAAATATTCATCAAACAAAACAAAAACATAGGGATAAAAACTTTTTAGTTTTTCCGCTTTATCGAAAAAAATCAAAATCATAATTTTTCTGCATTGAGAAAATTGAAATTTGGCAAAAAAATGGGAATAACATTTTTTTGAATCTAATAAGACACTTTAGATTTCGGTACGAATTTTACGCGATGACTGTCATTCGGTAAAGAGTCTGCGAAAAAAAATGCAGAATGGTACCTGCAATGGTTAGGATGAAAAAAAATACAAACCCGGCGAAATCTAATAACCGCATATATGCGGTTATGAGATTTCGCAGGGCTTTTATTTTTTCATACGAGACTGCAGGGTTTTTATAACCGCATATATGCGGTTATGAGATTTCGCAGGGTTTTTATTTTTTTTTCATCCTAACCATTGCAGGTACCATTCTGAAATTTTTTTTGCAGACTCTTTACCCAATGACAGACATCCTGCAAAATTTGTACCGAAATCGAAAATGTGTTATTAGGTTTAAAAAAATGTTATTCTCATTTTTTTGCCAAATTTCAATTTTCTCAATGCAGAAAAATTATGATTTTGATTTCTTTTCGATGAAGCGGAAAAAATAAACAGTTTTTATTCTTATGTTTTTTTTATTTGATGAATATTTTTTCGGATACAGTGTTCGTAATGAAAAATTGAAAATCCTGAACGGACGCCTAAAAAAATCTATAAAAAAATGACAGATGTTCCTTTTGACTAATATTTCAAACTGGCAGATTTTGAAAAAAAATTGGAGAGGTTGAAAATAAAGTGGACCAGTTGATGAAAAACGCCTCATATATAATTTTATCGTCTTAGGCCACAGTAACGGGTATAAAATCATGTGCGAATTTAACAATTTTTTGTCGTATGAAAAAGTGATTCACTCATAAAGTTAATTACACATCTATTTAGTATGAATATCAAGCTGTTAGAATTTTTTTTTTTCAATTTTTCACCTAGAACAAAAAACAAATTCTCGTCAATCTACATTAGAATACCTAGAGAAGTACGTACGGAATTTAAAAAAATATTGTTTTATTCAAAATTTGTAGGTATTTGAACTGAAGAAATGAAGTTTCAGTGAAAAATTTCGTTATAACTGCTCATAAACTGCTCATAAAATGAAAAGTTTTCGATTAATCAGAAATTCCGTACGTACTCCTCTGCGAAATGCAATTAGGAACATAACTTTTAAATTTGAAGCAAATCGAGTGAAAATTGTTGAAGTTATTTGTCACTCCAATTGGAAAAAAGCTGTTCCGAGAAGTATCGAGTAGTCGGCCATTTTGTACATCGAAAAAAAAATATATATTTTCTAACAGCTTGATATTCATACTAAATAGATGTATAATTAATTTTATGAGTGAATCACTTTTTTATACGAAAAAAAATGGTTAAATTCGCACATGATTCCATACCCGTTACTGTGGCCTAAGGCCTTGAAAGGAAAAAAAAAGAAATCGATTTTTAGTCGTTGTAAATGTATATCCCGCCTTCAATCATTAATATTCATCGAACACGCACCGTGTCCTCTCGTCACCTTGCTTTCGTCCTCCGGGTCCTCGTGTACTGTTTCGTATAAAAATCCAGCTGTGTGACGTTACAGGTGAATGGAAAGGACGTGGCGAACAAAGAGCAAACGGAGAATCTCTTCGCCGAGACGAACAACGCGGTTACCATACTCGTCAGTCGCTGTCTGTACCAGGTAGAGTACAAAAAAGAAACCACCGAAGTTCCTTTCATTCGTGATGAGGCACTCTCTCCTATTCTCGCAGCAGCGACTCTACTCGATTCTCTTTTGCTTTCAGGACGACGAGTACGACGACAGGCGTCTCTACATCCAGGTAATGCCTTCGGATACCCAAAGTTCGATGCTGTCAAAGTTTGCATCGTTGGAATGCAACCAAAATTCGTCATTTATTTCCTTCCCCATCTTCGTGTTATCCAATATCGTCTTTTCCATAAATTCAACTTGTAGCTCTCCAATGAGGACCCTAAACAAAGTTTGCCGAAGCTTTAAGCAGCCAAAGAACTAGCAATTAAAAAAAAAACACAAATTTCCTTGCATTCCAACGATGCAATGATTCCAACTTCGACACGATAAAGTTTGGGGAGTCTCTCGAGACCTGAAAGCTTCTCGTTGAAGTCACCCCGAACCGGAAGAAGTCCGTTAAGGGGCTATACCAGTATGAACGCTGAAAATTTGGGTGATTTTCGGGAATTTTTTGGAAAAAAAGTACTCAATTAAATGTTTCGGAAAATTAAGAATATATTTGGCTATATTTGACCTATATTGCATGATTTTTTCATAAAAAAATATTGAGATCCAACTGACTTATGCGCTGCCAAAAAAGTTCCTCCACTGCTGACATGATTCCGGCCGATTAAGTAGCTGAAACCGAGAAAAGAAAAAATGTCGTTAAACTGGAAGCTATTTCCTGTACAATGATGTAGGATTTCCGAAAAATATCAAAATCTAATAAAATGGCGTAATTATGAAAAAAAAGTATGTTTTCATGCCTATAAAATGGTCGTTTTTTTCAATGCCAAATCGTCAATTTTCATCCAATCAAAAATATCCTACGTCAGTGTAGAGTAAATACATTCAACAGTACTCAGTTCAAATTTCAAGTCAATCGGATAATTGCTCTTTGAGTTACAAGGTCAGCAAATTTGAAAAATCTCATTTCGAGAAAAACGCGTTTAAAGATTTAACTATCGGTTTTTGCAACATAAAATGATCAGAGATACGGCCTTGAAATGTTTACAGAATATTCTTGAAAGTATAAACTGTCGAAAAAGGCAAAAAAATCGATTTTTTTAAAGTGTCACGCTGGTACAGCCCCTTAAAGATTGATTGATCTTTGCAGGGTTCTCCGCCGATCTCGCCGGACAACATACCCGCCTACCAGAACAGCATGATCGAGCAGCTGATCCGTCAGCAGCAGCAGCAGCAGCCGCAGTTGCACCAGCAGCAAGTCGAGGCTAACAACAAGGAGAACGATTCGACGACGCTGAGATCATCAGCGCCACCAGTGCCATCTCACACTGCGCCGGCGTTGGCAAACGTGATCCTGCCACCTCCGCCACAGCCACCACCGACGCTCAATTCCTCGTCGACTTGCTCGTCCCAGAACTCCCAAAAGTCCGGAAAATCGGCAAGCTCACCGGCCCATCAGGGTGACGATCGCAAGCAGTGGCTGCAGGAGGCGCTGAAGGAGTGCAGCAAGCGAATCGAGAACGTTTGCATGCGGGGCCACCAGCCGTGCGTCAACAACGCAACGACCACAACCGCCACAACGACGATGACGACGGTGAAGCTGATGGAGGCTTACTCCAGTCACGTTTGGAGCGACACCGAGCACATCTACGAGACCATACCGGAATCGGACAACGAGCCAATCTACTCGTCGCCCTACGAGCATCGACAGCAGCAGAAGCAACAGCACCGCAATCAGAGCAACCAAGTGGTGGCGAGACAGAGCGACCAGGCGACCCACGGGCGTGCCAATTGGCACTCGTCTTCCAAGAGCAACAGCTCGGGCGAGGAGAAAGACAGCTCGAGTGCTTACAACACCGGCGAGTCTTGCCACAGCAATCCACTGACGCTGGAACTTCATCAAGCCGAGAAGGATCATCATCGGAGTACCCTCGTACTCTGCACACCCACCAATCCACCACCGACCAGCCAAAAAGTTGCATGCTCTTGCCCCATACCCGTCGTCACGTCAGCGAAACAACAGCAACTGCAGCAACAACCGAGCAAGACCAGCCAAACAGCGAGAAAGAACCCCTCGTCCAATCATCATCAACATCGAGAACGCGATCCCACCAACATACCCAATCCGACACTACCCGCCGACACCATGTACACCAACGTCGCCAATCTAGAACAGACCATCATACTGCAACAGCAACTCTTCAAGCAAGCCCTCAATCGGAAAAATTACACGACACGCGACACCGCGAGAAAGTCCAAGTCTCACGGCAACTTTCAGGCGCCAAATCTCACGCAGTATCAGTTCATCGGGAGCCAACAGGTGTGCACCACCAACACCACCAACTCGTGGAATACACCCGAGGACAAGGACGACGTACAGATGGAATGGAAAGTCAAGAGACGACCGGACGGCACGAGATACATCGCCAGGAGACCCGTACGCAGTCGGGTGCTCAGAAATCGCGCGATCAAAATATCAGAAGAACGCGCCGGACACACCACCGAGGATGATACCATGTCGGAAATGAAGGTGAGTTGATGTCACCGTGGATGGGATTTTTTTTTACCCGCGTGGAACTTCTTGACAGTGAACCAATTGGGACATCTGGGTGGTTGATCCTAGAATCGTTCCGAGCGGAAATTTCGATTAGTATTAGATGTTGGAATTAATTCGGAGCGTTTTACAAGAGATGGCGTAGGTAGTACAGTATTTCGTTGTTACCGACAGTAAAGTGTTCATCGCGAAACAGCTATCATTGAATGTCGTTTGCTGTACATAACCTCTCTTTGCATCGTAAATGACAACACTTTTTATCAGGTGTTGGAATTGATTCGTAGCGTTTTACAAGAGATGGCGTAGGTAGTACAGTATTTCGTTGTTACCGGCAGTAATGTATTTATCGTGAAACAGCTATCATTAAATGTCATTTGCTGTACATAACCTCTTTTTGAATCGTAAATAACATTTTATAATTGATTAAATATGTCAACATTTGTGCCGAATAAGGTGTTTTTTGCATCGAATTGTCACTGGTGATGAAAAATGGATCCATTACGACAATCCGAAGCGCAGAAAGTCATGGGTTAAGCGCGGCCAACCATCAACATCAGTGGCAAAGCCAAATATCCATGGGTCTAAGCTCCTGCTCTGTATTTGGTGGGATCAGAGGGGTGTTATTTATTATGAACTGCTGAAACCGAATAAAACCATAACTGGGGATCGCTACCGACTGCGATCGATACGCTTGAGCCGTGCATTGAAAGAAAAACGGCCGGAATACTCCGAAAGACACGACAAAGTCATTTTGCTGCACGATAATGCTCGTCCGCACATCGCAAAACCGGTAAAAATATATCTGGAAACACTTAAGGGAGGGGTAGGGGTTTCAGCGTGAAAAAAAAACACTTTTTTCCGATTTTTTTTCATCTATATGGATAGAGTAAATTTATTGAAACCTTTTGTACATTGTTAAGTGTCATTTCAAGAGCATTCCGTGAAATTTGTACGCGAAAATATCCACAAACAAGCCGGTGACAAAGCTTTTCCAAGAACGCCTTTGGAAAAACACGATTAGCGGTGTTCACTGTATCTCAGCTAGAAATTATCTGAAATCAAGTACCATTAAAATTTAGTCAAAGTATCATCAAATCCTTCCCCCAACGGTTTTTGATAATTTTTTTTTTTCATTTCTAAATTTTTGGTGGTCATGTAAAGTCAAAAGTGCTATTTTTCACGAAAAATTCCGCCATCTTGGGGGTGGAAAACCCCATCAATGTAAAAAAAATCTCGAACAAACCGTTGGGAGGAGGTATTTTATATGTAGAAAGTGTGTACCAAGTTTGAAATAAATCGGTCATGTAGTTTTCAAATGGCAGTGAACACGGACTTTGAAAAAGTGGTTTCGAGAAAAACGCGGCACCGGCTTGTTTGTGGATATTTTCGCGTACAAATTTCACGGAATGTTCTTGATATGACACTTAACAATGTACAATAGATGTACAAAGGTTTCAATAAATGTACTCTATAAATGTTTTTTTTTCTACGCTGAAACCCCTACCCTCCCCTTAAATGGGAAGTCCTACGCCACCCGCCGTATTCTCCAGATATCGCTCCTTTTGATTACCATTTTTTTCGTTCGATGGCGCATAGCCTGTCTGAGCAGAAGTTCGCTTCTTACGAAGATTGTCAAATATGGGTCGATATGGTATTCGTACCCTGCCCGAAAGATGGTCAAAAGTAGTAGAAAGCGAGGGGCAATACTTTCATTGATGTATTTTTTATTTTTATTTAAAATAAATATTTTTTTCATTAAAAAAACGCTACGAGTCAATTACAAGTCCTAATAATTTGATGACAATGTTTAGTTCAGGACGAACTTGCACGAACGAAAGACCTTTGCAATA
This sequence comes from Ophion ellenae, assembly GCA_963210295.1. Lineage (NCBI taxonomy): Eukaryota > Metazoa > Arthropoda > Insecta > Hymenoptera > Ichneumonidae > Ophion > Ophion ellenae. The sequence continues at coordinate 64,892,341 of OY723386.1, forward strand.
TGCAGGGCGCCCTTTGAGGGGAGAGATACATTTAGGCGAGGAAAAGGTTACTGATTCAAATTATTTTTCAAAGGAAAGATTTCTTCGCCATTTTTGAGACTTAGGGTTTTATTACTACTTTTGGCTGTTACATGGAATTTTGTTTTATTGATCTTCAAAAATGGCGGATATGCGGCATGGTCTTCTTCATGGTACGGGTTGCGGCGGAAAGATCAAAACTCCGAAAGAATTGTACACGAAAGACCGAAACTCCAAAACTCTCAACACCGTCAAAATAGCAGCGTCTTTCGAACACTTTTCTGGACACATTTATTTGCAAAATGTCTAGCATATTTTGCGGCCAAGTTGCATTTCATCGCAACTATCCGAAAAGTCGAAAAATATATAACTGTTCTCTCTCTCTCGTTCGCGCATAACGAATTTTTTCATCGACAGGTCGGACGCTACTGGACCAAAGAGGAGCGCAAAAGGCAGCTCGAGCGTGCGCGCGAGCGCAAGCAACGTCAGCAGGAACTATTGATACAGCAGCAGCTCCAATTGCAGCAGAGCATAAACGAGAGTCCGATAAACGAGCATACCGAGGACAAATCACCGAAGAAGCCTCTCAACATCGTCGAGCTGAGTTACAAGAAGATGGCGAGAAAAAAGGCTGCCCTCGACGATTTCACGACCGTGCAAGAGATGCTGGCGCACGGGAACAGAGTTGGCGGGGCCGGAAGTGGACCGGGCACGGGCGGCAAACTCATGGGCCTCCTCTCGGTCACCACTGTCTGAATGTCACACCTCGACCAATCTTGCTACACTCAAGCCCACAATGATCGAGCGCGCGATTCACATACTCGAATTTTGTAGATAAATAACGGATGGAAAAGAAAAAGCAATGGAGCCAAAAGATGAAAACTTCACTTATCGACGTCATAATTCTTCTATTTGTACATACGTAATACGTAAGTCTAAAGATAAAGGAAAAAATATGCTGAGAATGAAAGAAGAAGAACAATGTTAACGCATTATTAAGGGATTAGGCTACTGTGGCGAACCGAATATCGAGATTATTAAAAATTTGTATTTTGAGGGAATAAGTAAGATTGGAAAATCGTTTGGACATTTATTTGTATGTACATTGACAAAGTTGTGTACCAAATTTCATGAAGAAATATTAATAATTAAGGAAATTGTAAACAATTTCGTAAAGGACCTTTGCACGTGAGGGGCTCAATGGTGTACTTGATTTTGGTGACTGATCTGAAACAAAAAAAGAGTTTTTTTTTAACATATGTTGGCTAAGACCGAGAAATATTTTGTTATCGTGTTTCAATCATTAAATTTTGTTTTTTATTTTTCGAGGAAAAATGACAATATTGTTAATAATTAATGAAAAATAAGTGTTAAGGAGAAAAACGACGGTCAAGACTGAACTATTATTACGTTGAATGAGTGTACCAAATTTCAAGTCTTTCCGTCAATTGGATGTGGAGAAATCGTGGACTTTTTGAAAAATCGTTTCGAAAAAAAACGCTCTCAAAGTTTGACTAGCAGTTCTCTCGTTTTCATCATTACCTTTAATCTGCGATTTCTGCGCCATATGTTGGACTTTCCTCTCCAATTTGAGTTGCCTCGAGCGACTAACCTTTTTTTTCTTTCGCGGTAGCCCAACCCCTTAAGAGCCTAGATTTAGGATATTTTACACAAAGATCAAATGTAACGGAGTTTGCGAACGAATAATACGGCTAGGCTTAGGCTTGTAGATATGTATAAATAAATGTCCCCGCGAAATCGAATTTGTGCACGGAAAAACGTACCCCGCTAGATGAGTGTCTTGTGGAAAAACACTGTTTCGTCTTAAGCAAAGCAAGCTATCGATAAAACGGAAAATAAGGGATTAAAAGAAGGAAAATAAATTGCGAGAGGGTTTTTTTCGCTGTTAGTCCTCTGGTTCCTAATCTGTGTGTGTGTGTGTGGGTGTGTGTGTACTGCAAGTGTAAGACTCGCAAAAGTCCCGAACGAGGAGCGGGAATATACTTGTATCGATTCGATGAAAAAGACCATATACAATAGATTGCTTTATTATGAAAAATTACAAGTCTTAATCTGTACTTCTCTCTCTCTCTCTCTCTCTCTCTCTCTCTCTCTCCCTCTCTCTCTGAGCCCGTTGTCCTTGTTGTTTTTACGCGTAAGTCGCGCTTATGTTCAAATTCGTGAGGACCTTGCACTCAGCCGGAGTCAGATGCTGAACAAAAGCGGGGAAGCAATGATGCGACGAGAAGTTTGCGAGAAAGTCGCGGAGATATTGATTCAGGTTTAGGTGGTATATGGAGTCCTGGAGGAGATCCGGATCCTCCTCTTCGTCGTCCTCGTCGATGATACCTTTAATTGCAACGTTTTCGAGAACGATTTAGTATTGGTTCGGCTTTGCATATCAATGGTGAGGATAAATTTGAGACTCTAATGCGTGTTATAAATATGGCGATGGTAATGTGATCGAGGATGAAAATGTGATCAATTTTCATGGTGTTTTTTTATAGGTTTATATTATAGATATTGATATAAAAGTTGTTACACTTGAGGGGAGATATACACCTGGATGGTCGAGGTCGAGAATTTAGAAGCTATGAACATTCCGTCGACCGTAGAAGATCTAAACTATGGGCCTGGTATCGATGATTCCATGTAAGTTGACAAATTTCATGATTTATTCATTCCCAAATTTTCAAACGCGTTTTTCTCAAAACCACGTTTTTCAAATGGGCACCCAAAATTTCTCGAAAACCAATGAACCGATTGCCTCGAGGTCTTTTGTGGTTATTCTATACACCATTATCTAGTACTTGTCATAGGATTTTTTTTTTCCGTTACTTAGTTTTTGTTTTATACGTTAAATAATAACTAATTTTTGGCCCAAAAATCACTATGTTCAAACGTCTGCCATTTTGTGATAAATCGATTTTTTTAAAATCGGCTATGTCAAGTACTAGATTATAGTATCTAATTGAATAATCTTTTTGGTTTTTTTTTTCAGATGATTTTTGAAGAAACGCCAGTGGGTACCGTATACGCACATTTTTTTACGGCACTCCGAGGATCATACAATATCCTTGTATATTTTTGATATTTTTAAATAAAGAAAATTAAACATATTTTTGAATGTATATACTTTTGGATAATTAAAACCCCAATCCGAAATTTCAAATAGTTTTCCTTGAAAAAATTCACAAAAATGACCTTTTTTCCGGCTCCTAGGTGTATATCTCCCCTAAAAAAAAAACACTTTCGAAATACATATTTAAAAAACATTATTCGAGTCACTATTTATAGACGAAAATGGTAGTTAAAAAAATAGTAGGTTTGCGTTGTTGATAGAATCTCGGAGATGGATCATCCGAAACGAAAAAAATCAAACGGTTTTAGATTCAGTATGTTAATGGCTATACTGCATATCATACGATTTTTTATATTTGCAAAAATAACAAAATGGCAGACCTTTTTTGTAAAAAAAACAAAAAAAACGTTTTTTTTCACCGTTTTGACAAAAATAGTAAATATCAAAATTTGAAAAAAAACCTTGATATGTGCTATAGCTATAGTTATAGTGAAGAATGTGTGGTTAAAATTTCATAAGGATCGGTTCAGTAGTTTCAAAGATTTTATCAACAAGCCGTCGAAAAACGTTGTTTCGAGAAAAACGCGTTTAAAGTTTGTTTGGGTTACATAAATACATAAAAACAACATTTTCAATGTATTTCGATAGTGCATTTATTAAGTGCAACAACTTTAATATCAATATCTATAATATAAACCTATCAACAAAATTCATGAAAATAGCCTTTTTCAGCGTCTAAAGTGAGAAGACCCCTTAACCGATTACACTTAGCTCGTGGCCGGAAAAAAGATCAATTTTTGTCAATGTTTTCTGGGCGAACGAATGCAGGTTTTCTAATTTTTTTTTTAACATTAAAGAAACGGTATGGATTTAAGTAACTTATGATTTTTGTATTAAAAAATATTTATAAATGTGGTAGGTACAATGGTGACTGCTCGGAACCGAATCATGCGAAATAAAAGAAATCAAACGCATTTAATTTTTGCATGAAATATAATTCTTTCAAGCACTGCTCTATTATATGTAACTGGAGCTTGTGAAATTTGGAGTTGATCCGGTGCAGTGATTTTTGAGGTATCATGGTAAGCGATTTTGAAAAAGTCATTTTGAGAAAAACACTTTACAAATTCGCCCGTTCGAGGAACCTACCTACGAATGCCCGTACCTCCCTCAATTTGGAACCGATAGGCTTGAAAGTTTCGGAAAATATTTTTGAAACGTTGAACTTTGAGAATTCATGGTAAACCAAAGATCGATTTAATAAAAAATTGATCTGCATCACATATTTTGTAAAAATTCCGAAAATTGACAGAGGTGTGACGATTTTTGTAAAGGGCCAGATTTTCGTCCGACTCACGCCATTTAAAAAGTAAACCGATTTATTTTTCTTTTTCAATGAATATCCCGTGATCCTTCAGTTTTGAGACCATAGCATACCAGAAATTTCAGACCTGGAATTGAATGCTCTTTCAATTTCCGAAACAACAAATACACCATCCCGTTTGAAAAACCAACGTTAACCCTCAAATGGCCTTGATACTTCGACATGGGAAAAAATTCGAAGACACCATCTTGTTTCCCCCTCGGAACCATGAGACTAACGTATTGAACATTTTTTCGTATCTTCGTTTGGGATAAAATTGCCTGGGTCGCTTTAAATGCCTCACCCTGTTTATGGTTCGCGATGGGCAAGATGGGTGTTTTTCTAAATTCTCCGAAGGTTTAGTTTGCGTTAAGGCGGGATATACATTTACAACGATAAAAAAATCGATTTTTTTTTCTCTTTAAACGATAGAACTATATATGTAGAATATTTTCCCAAAGTTCCCAAGCGAAATTCGAAAAACTTCAAACGTTACAGCCCGTCAACGCTGTACAGTTCTCAGTTTAAAAAAACCGTTTTAAAAAACGGTTTAAAAAACAACGCTTCTCAGTTTAAAAAATCCGTCAATATTGCTAATTTTTTTCCTGTCTAAATGTATATCCCGCCTTAATCCGTTGTTAGAAATGGTTTATCTTGGTGCTAAATAGCCAAAAAAAATACATCACCCATAACGTGAACCAGCCCATCTAACCGCACGTAAAATTACGTACATTCAACTATTTTTTAGCCCTGGTGTTTTGTGGTGAAAAATTTCAAAGAATTCGCACCGACTCAGTATAGTCCAGATAATAACATGCAAATTGTTTCAATTTTAATTTCGAATTGTGGCTAACGCTGGATCCTCCTCAACGCGATACTTCCAGCACGAACAGTAATTTGTACTCACGAAGCAAATCGGCTCCGTCACCCGGATCCAATATCGCCTCGTCACCATCCTCGTCATCGTCATTGTCCGAATTCTGTAACATTCGCGAAACAACCCTCCAAATCACTCGAAAACGTTTCTCCGCGAGAACTCGAAGAATTTCGCATTCGCTAGGACGACATACGAACCTCGGTGTCGTCGTTCGCGCAAACGGCCTCCATATCGGTCGACAGTTCGTTTATGATGAGTTTCAAGATTTTCACGAGTACGGGTATCGTCGTCCACTGAAAGGGCTGCACAAGCGCTTTACTTCGCGTTCTGACGCCGCCCTCGTTGTCTGAAAGCGATATTCGAGGATGTAAATATTCGTCGTTTTGGTGGTCACTTCGGACCGGAAACACACACGAGGACCTCGAAGCCTATTGCAAAAAAGTTCCTCAAAGCACACCAAAAAGGCCACCCAAAAGGTTTTAAGATTAATGGGTTTGAAGTTTGCATCGTTGGAATGCAAAGAAAATTCCTTTCAATCTATTACTTTCATTATTATCCAAAGTCATGTTTGGCAGATTTAGGTTGTAGACGGCTGAATAAGAAAGTCCAAAAATATTTTCGCGATTTTCCTAGCTTAAATCTGTTAAAGGAAATTTGGGAAATAGAAAAAAAAATCATTTTCGTTGCTTTCGAACGATGCAGACTTCAACGTCATGACGATTATTTTCTATACAAAATGGCGGCTCACCAACTGTGCGGAGCCATTTCGAATCATTTTTCCAATTTTTGGTATTGAGTTCGGAGCGAAGTACTTGGGCTTTTAAATGTAGATGGAAAACACTGGAGAAGTACCAACAAAATTGTGGAAAAATTGAAGAACATCTGGCAAATTACATTTTTTTAAATGCTAGTGCTTTATTTCTTCAGCAATTTCTTTTTTTTCAATTTGGTACTTTGATAGCGTTTCAGATATGAAACACTATCAAAGTTCTCGATTATAAATTTGATATTTTATAGATTTGGAAAATGTATTGACTTTTGAACCTCTTTGAGCACCTTTTATGGAAATAAAAAGTGTTTGCATCTTTTTTAAATTGATTTTAGGCTGAAAATATATTTTTTCATCGATTTTTTATACAAAATTTTGATCTATGACGAAGGATAATAGACGAAGGTCTGAAGGGAGTCAAAAAATAATCGAAAGAGCTGTACGAATGAAAACCGACCAGAAAATACAAAAAGACTGGAACAAAATTGAGAATTCGACATATTGTAGGGAGTATGAACATCGAAAACAACGTATAGTAATGGAAGAGTACTGGGAAGAGAAGGGCATAGAGGGAAGAATTAAAGAAACACGGGCCAGTACAAGGGCATGTACAAGGTCAACATAACGTCACAAATTTTCCAACCCAATTGTCTCATATATGGTTAAATTTTTCAGGAAAAACAAAGCATTAGGCTCTGAAGAATTCCCTGACGCAGAGCTTGATGATTTTATTCATGTCTGAGAAAACTCTGTTCGAAAATTTCAGCTATCTCTCTCGCACTCATATGTCACGTGGTAGATCTTCTACTTCGCCTTAAGATGTGGAAATATAGGAAAAGGTAAAAAGGGATACGCAGATACTCTATGCCGGTGTTGTAGGAAGAAAAAGAAAGTTCGATATACTTGAATGCGGGGAAATGAGAGAAAAATTTAATAAGGAAGTGGTAGATGGTTTGGAAAAGTGGCGAAGAGGCCACAAGGAGGAGGCACGAAAAGGATAAATTAATAAAGAAATGAAAGGGAAACCGATCAAATAACTGTGTGAGTATGTGAGAGCTTCAAACGCGTGTGAAGAAAGGAAGCATAAAGAAGGAAGAGGACGGAAAATAATTGTTTAAAAAAAAGAAGGAAACGTGTAAAAGGGTATCAATGTACAGTGGGGGGAACTGTGAAAAAACCCACAAAGGTTTTTTACACAAAATCTTGATCGATCATGACATTTGGGGTGTGAACTCATTTTTAGTTCCTTGTTAAAATTCTAACAAAGATAGTGGTTCCATTTGAAAAATGAAGGTGACCTTGAAATCTTTAAACTGCCTCCATCTGGAGGAACCTCGTAGCCACCACTCGACGACTCCCTTCGAATTATGCAACGATTGTGGAAAATGTTTTCTCCTAAGTCTGATCGGTTGGAAAATATTTCGACTGCTATTAGTTCTTGCTTTACCCGGTATATTGACTTCCGAAAAAATCTCAAGCAAAGTACCAAAAATTTTAAATAACTTCGCACCTCAGGTAAGGTCGCCATTATGTACTAAAAATAAACTCGGAATATTTTTTCATGTTTTCTTATATCCAATTGCAAATGTTCAATAAAGTTAATACATTTCTTGCACGGGCGGCTATTTCGAAAAAATAGTATCGAAAAAAAAATCCCAAAAAATTGTTTGTCCTCTTCGCGGATATTCTGCAGAACAAATGGTAAACTTTCAATAAATTTGATTAATTTAAAAAAATCAACTTTAAACTTCCCACATCAGTGTTCGGCCCACCGCGGTGGTGTTCCCCCTTAAGGAAATTATTCAAACGGAAAAGTCTCATAAATATCGAGACTCGAATTGAAGTTTGCATCGTTAAAATGCAATAAAATTGAGTTTTTTTTTTAATTTCCACACCATCTCCACCAAAATCTTACCAGCAAATTTGGGCTTCAAATTTTTTATAAGGATCCTAAAAAACCATTTGAGATTTTTTCATAGCCTATAGTTGTCAAAAAAAAAGATCGGGGCAACGTGAAGACGAACCTGTGAATATTTGATCGCCCTTGACGGTGATCTCGTTCAATCTCGTGTCGTCGTTCGTGACCCCGTGCTCGAGTATCTTCGAGAGCGCGACGGTCGTGACTTTTCTATCGTAGCCGCCGAAGAACAGATGTTGCCTGCTGACCCACTCGGTGAGCACGAAAGCGAGGGCGCTCTCGCCCGTGGGCCCCGGCACCGTCGACAAGAAATTCAGCACGGCGTCGAACTCGGTGTTTATCAGATGCGCGTAGATCATCAGCAGGCTCTGCATGACCGTCAAAGTCTCGACCTGCTGCATCTTGCTCAGCACCGCCTTCAGCAGAAGATCGAGGTCACCCCCCAGCGTGCTGCCGAGTTTGCGTATCAGCGTTGTCACCAATTTGCCCACGAACGTCGCCGTGAACTCGCTCGACTGTAATTGTCATGCAATAATTTTTTTTACTAATGTTAATGTTAATGTTAATTAATCTTCACTTTCTACCGCGTGACCGAATGATGTTTCCATATGAGTATCTACTTGTCATCGGGCTACATCTGCCTAGGTCAGTAAAAAATTGCATTTTCCAAAAATATTTTCTTTCGATAGAATCACCTTTTAGCTATATTCCCGGAAAATGTCATTGAAATATTCCTAACATCAAATGTCTCTAGCTCGTAAACGGAATGAGTTGCAGACATGAAATTTGGATTTCTTGTGTAGAATGTTGACCTAAACCCGAATACTGAATTAGAAATTCAATTAAATTATTTTTCACGGGGGTTCCATACATGAAAGAAGCGCAGATAAAAAATGTCTTACTCTCGCATGTGGGGTGTGATTGTATAAAGCTCATTAAGACTTATAAGGGATTTACATTTAGACAGGAAAAAATAACCAATATTGAGGGATTTTTTAAACTGAGGAATAACTATTCTACAATTTTCAAACTTCAGGTATACTTTAATAGTATATTTAAGTATACGAAACATTTGTTTAAATTAATTCATCATCAAACTGGTGGAACTGTGGCAGAGTGTTACACCAAGGTCGCCGCGGGAGTTCCAAATCGGCGTGCAGCCTAGCTTCCCGTCGACTTTGATTTGCAAAAAAGTTCAAACATTTTTTCAGTTAGAACATGTATAGTTTCTATGTGACGATAATTAAAATGAAGAAAATGCAAATTTGAGAAAATGACACGCGTTAAAAAAAAATCAACATTTCTTCAAAAATAAAGAAATGGGGGGGCAGTCTAAGTTGTCAGTTTTAGACTATTTTTGTTACGGGGTCTATCTCAAAAAACTAAACTAGTTAGGAGTTTGGAATTTATGTATGTTATGCATCATATACTGTATTTAAACAACAAATACTGAAAACGCCGATTCATAATGTAGCATGCATAATAATCTATTGTAAACATAATACAATAAATTTATAATGAAAATATATAAAATTATTAATCAGTGCGATGGTCTAGTGGTTAGCATGCTCGCCACTAAACCAGCGGACATTTCGCGTGCATTTCGTCGTGAAATGTTTTTCTTCGGCATTTCGCGGCGATATAAGACTAGTTCCACGACTGGGGGGCGAACTCGATGACCGGCTGTATTGATATAGGTTTTCCGCAGTTTCCCCATGACAGAAATGTCATGATGAATATAATACAGAGGGGCAAGTCGGCTGGGGCCGCAAGAGGGGGGAACGGGGAGAAAGATGGAGAAAAAAGGAGTAAACAGTAGAGGAAAGAAACGGTCACAATGAGCGGAAGAATAGGTAACAAACGCGAAAAGCGTGTACCTAAGGAAAAAAAAAACAAATAAAAATATATAAAACTATTGTTATTTAAATGTTTACAATACCAAATGACTTATTTTTGGAGTCGGTGACAGCCAAGGACAAAAAATTGACGTCACGGAAGAAACGAGATTGTAAATTTAAAATCGTATTATTCGTTTATTTTTCTTCGTGTACTCTTTTTCTGCGAAAAATGCGACAATATTGGCAATTGGCTGAAACCGACTCCAAAAATAAGTAATTTGATATTATAAATATTTAAATAACAATAATTTTATATATTTTCATTATTAGCTTATAGCCGGAGTATACGAAGCTTTCTTTAGCTATCACCCCATACGGTTTTAGTTCAGTGCTACCTAAGAACTAAGACAGAAAAAAAGCATTACTTCATTAAATATGTAGTTTAAGAAAAAGTCAATTGGTCATATGTACGGAACCCTAATAGAGCGAGGCTCGACTCGCACTTGGCCGAGTTAAAAAAAATAGTTACGTAAAAATGACGACATTTTTCATAGATTTTGTGCGCTCGAGTTTCAATTCGTCTTTATTTAAATTTTTTGAAAGACTCTCAATATATGTATCTTTGTGTTTTGAAGAATGCGCTGTTTTTTTTATCAACCGTTTCCGGGAAAAAAAATCGGAATACTGCCATTTTTTCGGACCTCTAGGTAGACCCTTAAAGTTGTTTTTCGTTCGAAAATCAAAATTTCTTCCAACAGCTTGCAATTTTCGTAATTTTCAAAATTTGAGAGTATGCGGTAATGGAAAATATATTTTTGCGATTCGGGACTCACGCGCGGATTTAGGAGTTGCGCGACTATTTGCAAGATGTACTGCAACCCGGTGCAGCCTTCGCTGTCGCGATGTTCCGTGACCTGGCGAGCGGCCACGGAGAGATAGGTGCGAATCACCTCCCCGCCGCTCTGCAACGTCCCGTTGTCCTCCGAGTTGAGGACGCAGTGACACGCAGCGGGAAAAGCATTTTCCACGAGCGCGCTGCTCAACGGCCGCGGCGAATATTGCACCAACACCTGAAGCACGTCCAGAGCTACGCCCCTTGTGCCCTCTGGGCGTTCAAAATAAGAAAAAATATCAGTATTCGTATTTTTCGGAATTTGGATTAGAATAGATTTTTTTGGAGTTTAGAATAGAATATAAATTTTTAGCAATCAGAGCAGAATGGAATTTTTTAAAGCTCAAATATAACGGAATTTAACAAAAATTAATAATCGTCGACAATAGAATTTTTTAAATTAGAAATATAATAGACTTGTTTAAATCTAGAATAAGATAGAATTTTAATTTTTTTAAAATAGAATCGATCTTTTAAATCTAGTATAGAATTTTTCGAAATTTAGAATTGAATAGAATTTTTTAGGATTCAGAATAGGATGGATTTCAAAATCAATCGACTTTTTTAGAAAGGAAATGGAATCAAATTTGGAGAAAAAAAATACTTTTAGAATTTTTTAGAACAATAAAATAGAATGTTTCCGATTTTAGAATAGAATAGAATTTTTTAGAATTCAAAATAAAATAGCATTTTCTAAATCTAGAATGAAATAGAATTTGTTTTTAATCTATAATAAAATAGAATTGTTAGCATATATAAAACAGAATAAAATTTCTTGAATCTGGAATACCGTCGATTTTTTTAGAATTGCGCTCGATTTTCGATCATTTTCAACTGTAGTCCCTTGATCTGCCGCAAACTTTCGGTCCCACCATCAACAATTCAAATGGGCTCCAAGTTTGCACCGTTGGAATGCAATGACAATTAATTTTGCTAAATTGCTCAAATTTTTTTTGGCCCATATTGTCCACAAAAAAAAACGCACTGTGAAAAAATAACCTGGTCTAATGAAAACTATCATTACAGGATGCTAACGAATAATTTAGTCTTTTTGAAAATGGAATATCGGATTATTTTAAGAATTATTTGTTCCACCACACTAACGAATATTCGAATTAATCGAATATTGCAATGGTCCATCTCAAAATTTCGTTCACCCAAGTTATTTTTTCCCCATACTAAACCATTTTTAATAACCCTTCTCCCGCGACCTACAATTCAATTCCAGATGTTTTTTTCGCATACTGATGGAAACAAGGAAATTAAAATAAATGTTTTAAACAGTTATCATTGCATTTCAACTGCGCAGACGCAAAAAAATGGCTGGAATAAAAAAATGCTCCGGCAGGACTACTCGAGCCTCACCGTCTTTGGTTTTGTCCATGGGATTGATGGCCATCATGCTGATCAGCGTTGGTACTATTCGCGTCTGCAGGGGTCCGATGCACTGGGGATTTTCCGTGAGTGCTCTGAATATACATTGGCACAATTCGAGGATCTCCGGGTCGCTGTGGAACTTCAGGAAGACTGCTATCGTGAATGGGCAGATCTTGTTCTCGATGCTCTCCGTAAATTCTTTGTCCAGCTGTCGCGAAAAAATTCCATTTAATTTTCTTCTCTTCTCGAAAGTACAATATTCATTGGGCGAAATAAATATTCGATAATATAAAAAGTAAAGGCGTAACTGACTCATCATCGTCCAGCCTAAACCGCTGAAGGTAGAAACGTGAAATTTGGAGAGGGTGTTGATTTTATATTGGAGGCATCTTTTAAGAAGGGATTTCTCGAAATTCAACCCCTAAGGGGGTGAAAAGGGGTGACCAAGTTTGTATGGGAAATAATATTTTCGTGGTCAAATTTACTTAAAAGTTGGTATTAATGCTCTATGACACAATTAATGAAACACGTATTTGGGCGTTTTTTCAAATTCCAACCCTTAAGGGGAGAACAGGGGTGGCAAAGTTTGTATGGGAAATATTTTCGTGGTCAAATTTACTTGAAAATTGGTATTAATGCTCTGTGACACAATTAACAAAACACGTATTTTGGCGTTTTTAAAAATTCAACCCTTAAGGGGAGAAAGGGGGTGGCAGAGTTTATATGGGAAATAATATTTTCGTGGTCAAATTTACTTAAAAGTTTGTATTAATGCTCTGTGACACAATTAACAAAACACGTATTTTGGCGTTTTTTAAAATTCAACCCTTAAGGGGAGAAAAGGGGTGGCAAAGTGTGTATAGAAATTTAAAAAAATCTGGTTGGATTTACTTGAAATTTGGTATTCGTGCTTCTTGACACACTTAATGAAACACGTATTTCAGCGTTTTTAGAAATTCAACCCCTAAGGGGAGAAAAGGGGTGGCAACATTTGTATGGAAAATACAAAATAAACCTAGTCAGATTTACTTGAAACTTAGTATTAATGCTCTTCAACACAATTAAGAAAATACGTATTTTAGCGTTTTTCGAAATTCAACCCCTAAACGAAAGGGGGTGGCAAGGTTTGTACGAAAAATAATAAAAACGGGTCAAATTTACTTGAAACTTTGTATAACTGCTCCAGATACAATTAATAAAATTTCAACGTTTTTGGAAATTCAATCCCCAACCCTTTCACACCTGATGGACATATGCTGTTCCAGTCTGGAAATTTTTTGAAATAACAGCTGGGTCAACATTCCCCAGTTACTGAAAAACAGGCTCATTTCCGTGGTAAAATCCAGGAAAAACCCAAACAAACCCAAACCCAAAAACCCAAACAAAACGCTGGAAATATGGCAAAAATAATTCCAGGCCGACGAAGAAGAAATATCTTTGTAAAAATTGGGAAATAAAAAAGGTGAAGTACCGTGACCAGAACGGCGAAAGTCTCCATGACGAGGGTCAAAACCGCGTTGGTTGGTTGAGTCGTGAGGCTGAAGAGGCCCTGGAATATGGCGGGCAAATGATTGCGCAGAATGCTCCCGATCGCCGGGTGTCCGGTGTTCGAAGCCTCGCAGAACCAGTACACAGCTTTCGCGGCGCTTATGCGTATGCAGGCCGGCTGATTTTCCAGCAAACCGTTGACCGTCGCCTCCACGAAGCGGGAGCAAATCTCCGGAGGTAGTTTAGGCGCGAAGCGTCCGCCGGCGCAGAGACAACGGCCGAGCAGGAATGGATGGGCACCTGATGAACGATTGGCAAAAAGGCAGTCAAGTGCGTACCGAACGACGAATGAAGCCAGTTTGATCTTTTTTGCTATCGCGATATTCAATGAAAACTTGATTCGTGTAGATTTTTACAGGCTACCTGGGTTGGTCGAAAAATTGCATTTTCCGAAAATATTTTTATTCGATATCACCTTTTAGCTGTTCCTTGAAAATTTCATTGAAATATTCCTAAAATTGAATGAGCTACGCGGTGTTGCAGAGAGAAACGTGCACATTTGTTTCATTAAACTCAAATAACCGTATGCGATTTTCATTATTGTTATAAAATTGTTATGTCATTAATAAAAATTAAGATTTAAAGTTATTAAATTTCGAAAAACTGATTTTATTTTTTATTAATCTTTTTGGCTATTTAGTAGGGTCAAAGTGGGAACAGTGGCAACAGTGGGTAGACTGAACCTTTTCTGTTTCTCAGAAGTGGACATGAATATATATGCGTTGTTTACTCATTAGAACCGCCCTCGGATGCCAATAGGTTCGAACCTGTCTGTGAGTCGCTCCCGCGCAATTCGGTTGTGAGAGGTGATTTTATATAATTGTTTGTGTCAAAAGTTGAAAAACCAGCTAAGTTTGTATGTTTTTTTTTGCTTCTTTACCGATCGCAGTTATGTTCGAAGTCATTGTTCTCCCGCAATATACAGCTATATTGCGGTATTTGAGCATTGTGTTTGTTAACCTAACAAAAATAGAAACTTGTCAGTACCCGCTTTAGAAAAAAAGAGAGGGTCGGTACACAGTGGTTCAATTTTTCGAGGTACACAGAGGTAAGTCATAATAGTAAAATGTTCGCGTTGTAATTGAGATAGGTACTGGTACTACCTCATTAGGTAGGTACTCACTGTTGATTAATATTCAATAAATGATTGTGATTGATATCATAAAATGCTGTTTTTTTAAATTAATTTTTCTATAGCTTTCTGTACAAAACTCCCCGTTGTATAGAGAAAAGCACTCCATTACCTGCAAGTGTACAGTGGATCGGGGTAATTTTCTTCAGATTTTTCTTGATTTTGAATTTTTTTTGACTGTGAAATTAAGCATGTTTCACTGTGTATACCCCCAAGTCCACAGTAGATCAAATCCCATTTCTTTAACAATGGTTATTATCTCAACGTCTATTCGGTTAGGCCATTAAGTGTCTTTTAACAAAATGAAGCCATTGAACACACCTCACGTTTAGTCAAGGTTCCATTGAGATTGTGTGAACGGTTAAGCAGCTATAGACCCCTGAAAAAAAAATGAGCCACTGATCCCACTCTGACCCTATAAGGGGCACTCTTGAAATTGGAGTTTGGGATTTTTCTTGAAGTGGTACTCAGGGAACGGTATTTGGGAACCACTGAGCTACAGCTCCTAATGCTGCTGGGCGAGCAGTAGCAGCATCATATTTCAAACTTTGAACGCTTTTTTTTTCGAAACTCGGTTTTTAATGTCAGTGGACATGCTATCTCGAGAACCACTTGATGGATTGTTTCCAAATTTACATGAGGTACGGTGAGAAACATTCAAAGGTCGTCGACGATCTCACTTTTTCAAAATTGATCTTTATTTTTTCATAGTTACGTAAAATGACGACGTTTTTTTCATAGATTCTGTATGCTCGAGTTTCAATTTGTTACCACGTTGTTAAAAAAAACGCTTTTGGAAATCGATGATCGTCAACAACTCGTATTTATTGTTGACTTGGATAAGCCGTTTGGTTTTTAGAATTCAGATGGACCGTTCAAGCTGGAGAGTGTCCACCGCCAAACGTCGCGCAAAAAATTTCATCATCTGCCGGCGGCCATGTTTTTGTTGTTTTTCTGTATTTGGTGATTTTTTTAAGGCTCTCAATATATGTACTTTTGCGTTAAGAAAAGTGTGTTTCTTTTTTACCAACCGTTTCCCAAAAAATCCACATTCGGCCATTTTTTTCGGGCTGCCTAGTCGCCTTAATAATTACCGGAATTATTGAGGGCAGCGAGAACGACGCTGTCCAAGAAGCCAACGAGGTCAAAATGCAGCGATCCAACCTGAAGCATCTCCATGATTTCGTCCTTGACGGCACAGAGCGCGAGGATCGAGGATTCGTATATTTTCCAGGAGTTCGGATCGGCCACTCGACCGGCCGCGGTTGCCGCGGCCCTCTGCCGATTCGTCTCCTCCACGTGTCGGGTGACAACCTCGCAAAGAGCGTTCACGGACACGATCTCCGAGTGAGCGACCAACGCCTGCGGATAGTGACACGCAACCGGAAGCTCAGTGAAAATATAGCCGCCTGTATCGGGCACGGGATTTTCGCAATTTCCCTGTGCCCTCTTGGGCCCGGGCGATCACGGTAGAGCGTTTGGGGAACGAGTGGCAGTGGGCAACACTCCGGGGCGGTCTCTCAGGAACCGGAAATAGCGAAGTGACAAGTGGGGGGGGGGGGGCAAAAGTTAAGGGGCTATACGAGTGTGACACTTTCAAAAAATCGATTTTTTTGCCTTTTTGACACTTTCAAGAATATCCTGTAAACATTTCAAGGCCGTATCTCTAATCATTTTATCTTGCAAAAATCGGTAGTTAAATCTTTAAACGCGTTTTTCTCGAAATGAAATTTTTCAAATTTGCTGACATTGTAACACAAAGAGCAATTATCCGATTGACTTGAAATTTGAACTGAGTACTCTTGAATATATTTACTCTACAATGACTCTACAATACTTCGACCGTAAAAGACCTACACTATGGGCCTGGTATAAATGATTCCATGTAAGTTGACAAATTTCATGATTTATTCATTCCCAAATTTTCAAACGCGTTTTTCTCAAAATCACGTTTTTCAAATCGGTACCCAAAATTTCTCGAAAACCAATGAACCGATTGCCTTGAGGTTTTTTGTGGTTATTCTATACACCATTATCTAGTACTTGTCATAGGATTTTTTTTTCCGTTACTTAGTTTTTGTTTTATAGGCAAAATAATAACTAATTTTTGGCCCAAAAATCACTATTTATGTTCAAACGTCCGCCATTTTGTCATAAATCGATATTTTCAAAATCGGCTATGACAAGTACTAGATTATAGTATCCGATTTAATAATCTTTTCGGTTTTTTTTTTCAGATGATTTTTGAAGAAACGCCAGTGGGTACCGTATACGCAGATTGTTTCACGACGCTCCAAGGATTATACAATATCCTTGTATATTTTTGATATTTTTAAATAAAGAAAATTAAACATATTTTTGAATCTACATACTTTTAGATAATTAAAACCTCAATCCGAAATTTCAAATAGTTTGCCTTGAAAAAATTCACAAAAATGACCTTTTTCCGGCTCCTAGGTGTATATCTCCCCTTAAAAGTGAGTTACGATTCCTATCATTGGTGTGTTGTTCCTAAATGTAAGAATACTAGTGTAAAAACACCGGGCAAGTTGTGGATTCAGAACTAGCACGTTTCATCTTTCACTACGAAAAGAAGCAGATTTCGATATTCACCGCGAAAATTAACATGTTTCAGTAACACTGGAATTGTTTCCGACTTTTCTTCCATGCTTTTTTACGCCTTGCCTCTATTTTTTTACTCCAATTCCTTTTACCGCAATCGGAAATTTACGATGTTTTAGACCTCTCAAAAAATTTTGATTGGACTTCAATTAAAATTGCAAGTATTCGGGAAATATCCATTCAACCTTACGTCGATACAATCCCCGTTAAATATGATTTTGACCAAGAAGGACGAGAGATGAAAATCTTTAAACAAAAAAAAACATGGATGATGTTCGAATGTTCCAATTAAAACAGACGTCAGATAAAAAAGTGCCTCTTGCACCAAGAAAAAAAAAAGATTTACAGGCCATGCTTGGGAGAGATTTAATTCCAATCGAACATCAGCAAGATTTTTCAAACATATTCGACGATAACCATCTGTAAGATTACAGTAAATTTGTTGAATGATATATTCAATAACGTTATTTTTTTAATAGAAAATTACAATATTTCATTAGATTTACAATTTCGATATTATTTTTTCATAAAAATTACTACTATCGATTTTAATTGATAATTATTATCAAAATGTTAATAAAAGCAACAAGTATAAAATCAAAATGTCATTACGCAACAAATTGTCATGTTTAAAAAAATACTAATGGTTTATTTTTCTAGATTTTTACCTGAGCACGAAGGACTTTAAATTTTCACTAAAAGTCTTTTTGGTTAGATTGTACGAGCGATGAGATCCTTAAGGTTTTAAACTTACTCCTTTTACACTAGTTTTTACAGTGAAAATCAAACAAGCTGCTTTTCGCGGCGAAACATGCTGGTTTTCGCAGTGAATATGGAAACATGCTTGTTTTCGTGGCAAAAACATAATCATGCTATTTTTCGTAAGAACTTTGCATCGTGCTACTTTTCGTAAACAGCGTCGATATAGTTGTTGACGCTTTCTTTCCCAGGTTAGAGAGTAATACGTCTACCGCTTTTTTCGTTTACTATGTCAATGACGTCACGTCGGAATCCATTATGGCGGCTACCGTTTCGCATGTTCGTTGAACAGATAGAAAAAGTATTTTTTTAAAAATGAATTATACAATTTGATTTCTGTCTTTATAAATTAACACAAACATTTTTCGATTGCTTATTCCGAAAGCTGCCTTATTTATACTTTCTTAGTGTTTTTCTTAGTAAAATTCCCTATTATCGTTTCGCAGAAAGCAGCCGGTAAATACCGCGTCCATACTCACGGTCAACAATTCCTGGGCCGATATACGAACGTTGTACGCAAAGCCCTGATCGTCCTCCTCCACAAACTTGCTCGGATTGTTAGTCCAAAGCTCTATCTGCTCCTCCGTTATTTGCATAAATATAACGAGGTAGTACATCGTTTCCTTCAGCAGATTATCCAGAAGACTCGAGAATCTCTTGCGATCCATCACCGAGTTGTCTATCAGCGAGTGGATGAACTCGAACGAGGCGATTATCAAATTGTTGAAGTTTATTATTTCACCTGGGGACGAAAAAGTCAGTTGAAGGTACCAAAAATTTCAACCTCTTCTCCTTTCACCGTTCGTCGACAGGGGGTGAGAAAAGTTTTCGAAATAAGTGCGGAAAATACGTGGTTTTATACAGAAAATAATGATACTGTAAAACGCAATTAAAAAATGGTCGTCCACGTCCACGTAAGTTCTCAATTTCGATTGAAAATTACGAATGAAATTATTTCGAATAGAATATAATTATTAGAATAGAATACAATTCTTTAGAATTTAAAATAGAATTATTTTGTATTTAGAATAGAATAGTATTTTTTAGGACTCAGAATAGAATATAATCTTTTGGAATTCAGAATACAGTCGAATTATTAGGATTCAAAATAGAATAGAATTTTGTAGATTTTTTAATCAAATATAATTTTTTTGCCATTTAGAATAAAATAGAATTTTGTAGTATTTAAAATCTGATTTTTTTAATTTAGAATAGAATATCATTTTTTTAGGATTTGAGATAGGATTTAAAATAGATAAAAAATTTAGAATTGTGATACAGAATAGGATGGAATTTGTTAGAATAGAATAGAGTTTATGATAAATAGAAGTTTCTAGAATTTGAAAAACGCATGATTTTTTTTAGAATTAAGAATAGAATAGAATTTTTTAAATGTAGAACCAAATACCATTTTTTAATGTAAAATAGAATAGAATTTAAAATACATCGAATTTTTCAGAATTCGGAACAGAATAGAATTTTTTAGTTCATCCATCAATAATTGAAATGAGATTCAAGTTCACATCGTTGCAATGCAAAGAAAATTAATATCGCCAAATTGTATAAATTTCTTTTGGCAGATAGACAAGAGTCCACACTGAAGAAAAAGAGACTTGGGCTGATTAAATCCGTCATTGGAGGATGCAACCGAATTATTTATTGAAAAAATGGAATATTAGATTACGTTAAGAATGATTTGTTCCATCGAACTAACGCATAATCAGAACAATCGAAGCATTCAATGATTTATCTCAGCATTTCGTTCACCATCTGTGAACAATTTTTTATCCAAATGATTTTTTTCCCTCTGCGTAACAATATTTCAAACTGCTTCTTAAGAGACCTACAGTTAAAAACCTCAAAAAAATATTTTCACAATAAAAAAAACATTTCACAATAAAATATTTTCACAAGGAAAAAAATATATTATCAATAAAAAAAATATTTTAACAATAAAAAAACACGACAATAAAATCTAAAGAACTTCCGTCCCCTTCCAACGCTACAAGCTCCTCACCGTCCGAATCGACGTTCTTCTCGTTGATCTCATCTTCCCCGTTGACGGTCTCGTCCTGATAGACTTTGGCGCTCTGGGTCACCGTGTCCCAGACGGGTGGCAATATTTGTGGCAAAAAATTCGCCACGTATTTGGGCAACTGAGTGAACAGGCAGTTGATAGCTTTGATTATGTCGGTTTTCAGGCCGCTGTCGCTCGTCGGCCCGTTAGGAACTCGCAAGCATTGCACGAACTTCTCCACGAACATCGGTATGACCGGCTGGAGATATTGTTGCACGAAGCCCTTCTGATAATGTCCCGCCGAGGCGACCAGCCCCGTGATCGTCGAGAATATTTCCACCGCTCTGCCGCGCGTTCTGATCGAATATTGCTGTGCAAATATCAAAACCCAAACGATTACGTCGTCGCAAAAGCAGGCGCGTTTTTTTTTAACGGGCTACATCTACCTAGCTGCGTCAAAGAATTGTATTTTCGAAAAATATTTTTATTCTATAGAATCACGTTTTAGCTATATTCGCGGAAAATGTAATTAAAATTCAACTCCCATAAACTTCTATAAACGTAAGTAAACAATTTATATGAAAATTCCGAACTCGAAACTTTAAACGCGTTTTTCTCGAAATGTTTTTCAAAATGGTGTACACTCTCAAAGGAGGAGTTTTCAAGCTATGCGTCTCAAATTTTGACACAACATTCTTCACGCCATTCTTTATCTTACTGTGGAAACATTTCTTTATCTTCGTATTTTTTTTAACGAACCGTCGAAAAAATAGGCTAATTCGATATTTTTTTTCAAAACGCCGCCATTTTGTTAATTTTGATGAAAAAAAACCTCCATAGCAAGATAGCGGATTTCATAATGATTAAGGGGGTCGTCTAGTGTGTCAGATCAAAAGAAGAGAAAACGGCCTTGCATGACTTCATTGCAGAAGAGGAAGGTGTACTCTATGGTCCAGGCATAGCAGATTGATGGTGGGACCATTTTTTTTGTTATGAATTATATACAACAACTTTCAAACGCGTTTTTCTCAAAACGCGATTTTTTCAAACTGCTGCGATGATATCTCAAAAACTATTTGATTGATTCTGCTCAAATTTATACAGCATCTTTAGTACATATGAAGCATTCCACGTCACTTCAGCCAGTAAAAAAAAATCCACAAATAATTTTGAAAAAGCGAGTTACTTTATTGAAAAATGTCGACATTTTTAAAAAATTTCTGACGTTTTTTCTCGTTAATTACCATTTTTTAATATTTTTTCATTCAAATGGCTGTATCTTTGGCAGCATTTGACGTATTTACATTCGTAGAAAACGAAAATGTGCGTCTTTTTCTAGCCTTCCAGAAAAAAAATTAATTTAGATTTTATTGAGCAAGTCGAACGTCCGTTTCAGGGCAAAATATGCAAAAAATTTTTTTTCTCAACGAAAGACACTCGTTATTTTATTTTTAAGAATTTCCCCAAATTGTGAATACGAAAAACGGATTTTTGGTATTTTTTATATTATGGGATTCCTAAACACCGTGAAGTAACAGCTATTTTTATTTTTCTTTAATTTTTTTATTAATATTCGATTGAAGAGTGTGGAGCACTCGCTGTATGTTTACCAGGTTTTTGAAATACATATGACTGTCATATGTATTGGAGCCTTGGAGTGCTCCACACTCTTCAATCGAATATTAATAAAAAAATTAAATAAAAAAAATAGCTGTCACTTCACGATGTTTAGGAATCCCATAATATAATAAATACCGAAAATCCGTTTTTCGTATTCACAATACGGGGAAATTTTAAAAAATAAAATAACGAGTGTCTTTCCTTGAGAAAAAAAATATTTTTGCATATTTTGCCCTGAAACAGACGTTCGACTTGCTCAAAAAAATCTAAATTAATTGAGTAGTAATTTTTTTTCTGGAAGACTAGAAAAAGACGCACATTTTTGTTTTTTACGAACGTAAATACGTCAAATGCTGCCAAAGATACAGCCATTTGAATGGAAAAATGTTTAAAAATGGTAATCAACGAGAAAAAACGTCAGAATTTTTTTTTAAATTTCGACACTCGGTGAATATTTTTCAATAAAGTAACTCGATTTTTCAAAATTATTTGTGGATTTCTTTTTTACTGGCTGAAGTGACGTGGAAAGCCTGATATATAACTACAAGTTGAACTAAAATAATTAAGATTGCTTCGATAGTTTTCTTTTTATCAGCTATATAAACCCCAAAAAAATACGAAAAATTGATTTTTTTTTCTAAAGTGTAAAAAAAATTATTTTTTTCGGATTCTAACTTTGTTTGAGTTCCATGTAGAGCCTGAAGTCTCACGATTTAAATTGCGTTTGGTTTTTTTATTTCAGATAAGCAGAACGGCCGGAATCATGGCAGCAGTGGAGCACCTCTTTTTATATGTGTGTTCCTGTTGGGCGGTGTAGCTCCGACTATATTCTATGTAATGACTTCAAAAAATTCACAAAGTTTGTTTAAATGTTGATAAAAATGATATACAATTTCTAAATTACTTTATTTTAATGGTTTGTCAAAAAAAAAATCGCCAAAAAAGCATTAAAAAACGGCCTTCACACTAGACGACCCCGTTAAGGTAATCCTATCGCTTCACACTAGTCATACCACTGATCATACTTGATACTTGTACAATTTATATTTCTAACATATGGAAAAAATAATAATTTGTAATAACTAAAATTTTACACATCAAGGATACAGATCAGGAACGACAATTTATAAACATCGTTGAAGAAAAAATTCAGCGTATCATTGGAATGCAACGAAAATTCTTTTTAAGGCCTTATTATTCCTTTGAAAAAAAAAGTATTTTGCAGAAGCGATTATTAATATATTTAGTGAAGGTCAAGAAAAAATTACGAAAATCCTATGGATTGAAGCCTGGCGATAGGATTACATTAATAATCTTTTTACAAATTTTGTTTCCGGTAATATTTACGTCTCAACCGTGTACACCGTGAGGACTCCTTTTTTCCGAAGATATTTTCAACCGCTAAAAAAAAGTAAAGAAAAATGAAAATAAACGTTTAAAAATTGATTATCTGTTCTGCATGAGTGCTTGGATTTGATATAAAAAAAATCAGACTGATTAGCGTATTTTAACCATCGAGAAAAAAAATGGCGAAAACCAGCTACCAGTTTCTAGGTAGATGTAGCCCCTTAATCATATTGACCGTGGAAACTTCTACGCTCCTCCGCTTACGTTCTCGCTCTGAAATATTCTGTACATTTCCTGAAGTATAACCGGTCCCACGTTGGGCAGCTGAGTGTCGGTGAGGTCGCGAGTGAACTCGGTCAGGACTCTCATCGCGCCGTGAACGGCGAATTCGCTGTCGCCACTGAGACAGCTCACCAGTATGTCGAACAAGCCCGACCAATTCTCGGGCCAATCCCAGTGGGCTATGGCGGATATCGCGTAGGCGACGGAAGCACGCACCTAGGGAAAAAAAACCATACATATATCGAGATTTATATACACTGGACACAATAAAGTAGCTCGTCTTTCATTTTGCATCGATCTGTGCGTACTTTCGCCCGCTACTGTATACACATGCTACAGTTGAAGCTCGTCTTCGGATTATGGGGTGAGACGCAGTCAGAATTTTCAAAAAATCGATTTTTTTTATTAACATTTTCTTGAAGTATGATGTTTCGAAAATGTTTCCTGAAAATTTCAGGTCAACCCGATGAATAGTTTCCGGGATATCCCACAATTAGTAAAGGCGTATGAAGGTGGCAAACGTATAGACGTGGCTGACAAACGCGCAAACAATAATACCCGGAAAGGCAGAATGCTTCGGAGACAACAATAAATTGATATCTTGGAAGCTTCCACATTGGCAGAAACCCTATTGTATGGGCGAGGAATTGATGATTCGATGTAAGTAATTTTTTAATTAGTATTTCTATACATATATCAAGTGTAAAATTTATTACTTAAAAAATAGGAACCCTACCAAAATTTTATAAAGAATACTTTCGTTTTAAAATTGCCCAAAGAATTTTTTTTTAATAATTCATCCCGAAAAAAATTAATTTTTTGAAAAATTGTTTCAACAATTGGCTATAAACAATTCAATGCTATACTTTTCAGCAAAAATTGTGATATTCGAATTCAGCGGATCAAAATACATTTTAAAAAATTTAGCTTCATCCATCGAGCTCAACATTTTACGAACATATAATACCGTATCCACATCGAAAAACTTTAAACGCGTTTTTCTCGAAACTATGTTTTTCAAGTCGGTGACCACTATAATTCAAAACCCTGAAATTTGGTGTGCTTATTGATAGCATTAAAAACTAGTCCTTAATCGAAGGATTTTCATTTTTGTTGAAAATTTCTAACAATAAACGAGCGATTTTTTGGTCGAAAATCAAAAGTTATCCGTCGGAAGCCGCCATTTTGTTAATTTTTGAAAAAAACGTCGATTAAGGACTAGATTTATTATTTAACTAATGATTTTTTTTGGTTTTTTAATTTGAGATGATCCAGTAAAATTTTATGATGGTCACCGCAAAGCACTACATTGTTTTTTCCCTTCTAAAAAAATTCCCGAAAAAACGACTGAACGCCTTCGTTAGGACTAATTTTTCCAAGTAAAAACTTGAATTTACTGATAAATAATTGTGAATGTTAGTTAAAACTAGTTTTAACTAGGAAAAACTTGCACTAAGGAAGTTAACGATTACTTCACCATTTTTGTAGACTTAGCGTATATTTTGTTAATACGTTTGATTGACCGATTCTGATTAAATTTGGTATTCATCTTTCTAACCTTATTGTCTGAAACATGACCCTAAATGTTTTTGAAAATAAAAAAAAGAGTATCTATCGTAGATTCCATTGTAAGGGGTCCTCGCCCTTCTTACATTCCCCACCACATTCCACTGCTTAAAAAAAACAAACGAAGATTTTTCTTTCGTTAACACTCATACACAGAATAGGAACCAAGAAAAAATGAGGTATGTTGGAAATCTATTAAATGGTACGCTTTGAAACAGAGATGGGATTTTCCAAAAAAAAATTGCTACATTTTGCAATAAAAATACTTTTTTCTAGATAGAAAAAAAATACTATTTTTTCATTGCAAAATGTAGCCATTTTTTTCGGAAAATTCAATTATTTTGTTTCAAAGAGTACCATTTAATCGATTTTCAATAAAATTTGCAAAATGTAGCCATTTTTTCGGAAAATTCAATCTTTTTGGTTCAGAGCATACCATTTAATCGATTTTTTTTCAAATGCCATTAAAACGAAATTGAAAGAAAAAAAATTCGAAAAAATGGTTATATTCTAGATAGAAAAAAAAAGTATTTTTTATTGTGAAATGTAGCCATTTTTTTTCGGGAAATTCAATCTTTTTGTTTCAAAGCGTACCATTTAATCGACTTTAAAAAAATTCCATTGAATAAAAATTTAAAAAAAAATACGAAAAAATGGGCTATATATTGTAATAATTTTTTTTTCCAGATGGAAAAAAACGTTTTTTTTAATTGCAAAATGTAGCCATTTTTTCAGAAAATTCGATTATTTTGTTTCAAAGCCTACCATTTAATCGATTTTTTTTAATGCCATTGCATCGGAATTGAAAAAAATATCCGTAAAAATGGCTAGAGTTTAGATAGAAAAAAAGTCTTTTTTAATTGCAAAACGTAGCCATTCCTTTTTGGGAAGTACAATCTTTTCGTTTCGAAGCGTACCATTTCAACGAGTTTGAAAAAAAATGCCATTTAATCGAAAGTAAAAACAAATAATCCGAAAAAATAGCTACATTTTGCAATTTTTTTTTTCTAGATAGAAAAAAAGTATATTTTCACGGCGAAATGTAGCCATTTTTTCATAAAATGCAATATTTTTGTTTCAAAGCATACCATTTCATCGATTTTCAACATTTCTCACTTTTTCTTGGTTCATATTCTGCGTACGAATGTTAATAAAAGAAAAATCTTAGTTGCTTTTTTTCAGATCAATCCCGCCGGCGCTACTTGTCACACCGTCTGGAAAAATCCGCCGCAACTCGTTCAGAAGACACTGCCATACCTCCGTCATTTTTTAAGATTAATAAATTGAAAAATACTAAGTCTCAAAAATAGTGAAATCTTTCCGTTTGAAAAAAAAATCATGGAACTCAGCCATTTTTTCCTCGTCCAAAGGTATTCCCCCCCCATAATCGCTTACATTTTTCTAGTCCGGTTTACGCTCTGCGAACCGTTCAAACGTTCTCACATATTAGAGATTCACGACGACAATATGCAAAAAAAAGGCTCATGCTAAAATTGAAGAGCAAATGAAGAAATGAAGAAAAAACATCTTTGCATTCCAATGTGCAATCTTCAACGTCGTTTCTCCTCTACCTTGCTGATGGACTCCCTGAGTCCCAGGGGCAGCAATTCCTTGATTCTCTCCTTGGTGGCGTGCTTGATCTCCGGGGCTCTGAATTTGTCAGCGTTGGAGCACCAGTGCGCCTCGACGTACTGTTTCAGCAGCACCGACGCCAACTGTCTTATGGCCAACGATCCGCTCGGATCGACGACGAATTCGGTCAGATGGATGCCAAAGTCGTCCGTGACTTCGAGCGCTTGGATTCTCTGCTCTGCGGCCTGGCGCGTCTCGCGATGCGGCGAGAGAATGCCGTTCAGCGTTTCGTACAGGGCCTCCTTCAAGGAGCCCTGAACGTTGGAGGAGCTCATGACTGTGCGTTCCGTCCCGTTCTTCACAAGCCCATCTGGATCGTCAGATCTGCCGCATTCGAAATTAGGTTAACTCTCGCTGCACAAAACGTCGCGAACCAGCCACAAAATTCGCAATTCTCTACGATCTTTTTTCTCGCGTTTGGAGAGTCAGCGAATTCGTTTCGTGCGGAGCAGACGTTTCTTTTTTTCGTTCATTTCACACGAAAAAAAAAACCGCCATCGCCGGCTATTATTAATTCGATTGACGCACGGTGACGTTATAAGACGCAAAAGTTTAGCTCCGACGGGCACACACGGGCAGTACCGGTCAATTTATCTCGTGATTTAGGCTATAAATCGCGGATTGTGAAAATCAACTCACCATAATCGCGCCCGTCTCGGCGAAATACTTTCCGTTGTGCGACTTTATCGAGACAACACTCTCGTCGAATTATTTCAGCATCGACGGTGAATGAAGAAAAGTGGCGATTTTATTAACTCCGGGGATAATCGGGACCGATCAACTCTCTCGCACCGTAACCTCGTGCTCGCTGAAAGGGGATCTATATGTGTATACATTCGTATCCGGACGTACATCGTATATCTATGTATACGCGTAGATGTCACGTTGAGCCGGCAAATTGGAGGTGGCCCGTGCGCCTGTGTGATGGCGAATTGCGAAACGAGAGGTCGCCATTGGTCGTCTCACCGGAAGTCGGTACTTTTTATTTTCATTATGATTATTATTTATTTTGGCGTTATTTTTGGATGAATGATAGTGTGTGTGTGTGTGTGTGTGTGTGTGTGTGTGTGTGTGTGTGTGTGTGTGTGTGTGTACACATATATATATATTTAAATAATTTTAGAAGTTCATACTTTAGAAGTTTAATGATATATATATATATATATATATATATATATATATATATATATATATATATATATATATATATATCGGATTTTTTTACGTTAATCACTCAGAAAGTACGGAAAAAATCATACTTCCACTGCAAGTGATAGCTTGAGAATTTTTACATATAATCACGCATTTTTGGGAATTTTTTCAGATTTTTAAATCGGGGTGTTTTTTCGAAGAATTTTTTTTTTTACTAAGGTTGTTTCGAAAAATGTAAAAAATTCAGGGTGTCTTTTAGAGTCAATGGAATCAGATTTTTTTTAATGGAATTGGCGGGGGTCAGGGAAAAAGTACACCGGATTCACGTGGAATACCTCTATATGCATTTAAAAAAAAAGTATTTTAGACGTTTTATGATATTCTAGAAGTTAATATTTTATCATTAAAGTATTTTAGAAGTTCATACTTTAGAAGTTTGATGATGTATATATAATTTATCCAAAAATAGCCAAAAATAAATTATTATTATTATAACCGGTCGAATGAAATTTGCATGACGAAATGGTTGATGAATCATGACTGGTCTCAATTATTATTTATTTTTGGGTGTTATCATTCATCAAAAAATAACGCCAAAAATAAATAATATGAATAATCAAAATAAAAAGCCAATATAGTGTGTGTGTGTGTGTGTGTGTGTGTGTGTGTGTGTGTGTGTGTGTGTGTGTGTGTGTGTGTGTGTGTGGGGTATTGCGGTTGAACTCAGACAACCATTCCCTTATCATCGTCGATTATAAATTTCCATAGTGGAAAATCTCATTCCGGGTGTAGAAAAACACAACTTTAATTGTCAGGCCGTAAAATAAAAACCCCGCGAAATCTCATGACCGCATATATCCGGTTATGAGATTTCGCAGGGTTTTTATTTTTTTTCATCCTAACCATTGCAGGTACCATTCTGAAATATTTTTCGCAGACCCTTTACCCAACGACAGACATCCTGTAAAATTTGCACCGAAATCAAAAGTGTGTCATTAGATTTAAAAAATTGTTATTCTCATTTTTTTGCCAAAATTCAATTTTCTCAATGTAGAAACATTATGATTTGGATTTTTTTCGATAAAGCGGAAAAAATAAAAAGTTTTTATTATGTTTTTTTTGTTTGATGAATATTTTTTCGGATACAGTGTTCGTAACGAAAAATTTTAAATCCTGAACGGACGCCTATAAAAATCTAAAAAGAATCACAGGCGATCCTTTTGACTAATATTTCAAACTGGCAGATTTTGAAAAGAATTGGAGGGATCGAAAAATAGTGGCCCAGTTGATGAAGAATGCCTCATATGGGAAGCGCAAGTTGAGCTTTGGTGAAAAATGCACAAAACAATTCTAGAATGTATCTAAGTTTTTTCAGAATTTAAACAACGACCCGAGTGGACTTTTCGATTTTTTGCAGCCGCTGAAGGGATACAAAGGAGAAAAAGGGGATGGGGGACAAAATTTGAACAAAATTGTGTTTTTTTACACCAGGAGTGATTTCCACTATGGAAATCTATACCCAACGATGCTGAAAAAAATTGTTGTCCGCGTTGAGTTGGAACACCTCGTAATATATCTATACATATCGTTCCAAAAATAACTCCACAAAAATGTAAAACTACGATAAAAATTCGTCAGTCCTTCGTCTTGATGCCAAAGAACCGACGAAAGCACCGCAGAAAAAATTCTCTCGGTCCGAAATTTTTGGCAAAGCTCCCGAAGATTCAGCGGGACTCGAATGAAAAACATAAACTTTTCAAATATATATATTCCACATTTGTACATATATACTTTTACATAAATCCGAGCGCATTTTTTTTCGCCTTTTTCGGCCTGTCGTCCCGCCCACGCACCGCTCCGATTATTCATACTTAAATTCCGCAACATTCAACACACACGCACGCAAGTCCCTCGAGGGCACTTGGAAAAATTTCAATTGATAATGGAAATTATTAAAATATACATAACAAGACGCTATATACGACATTATGAAAGTGTAATCGAAGGAAGCTCCGTAGAAAAAAACAAAATTACATTTTCTTTGCTACCCTGTTCTGTGATTAGCATAGTTTTTTAACCCTATAATTAGAGAAAAAGGATCGTTGCGATACTTTTCGAGAATGAGGAACGAGGAAAAAAGTCGCACGCTCACTTCGAAGAGTCTTTGATATCGTCGATCTACAATATTTTTCATATCCTCCTTTGTTCGCAATTTTAAGGGATGACACCACTCCAGGATTTTGGAAAAATCGTTTTTTTTTTACTTGAAAAATACTTTGGGGTCATAAAAACAATCTGCAATTGGTCCTGTAGCGAAATTATTTTTTAAAGGTTCAATTATCGTCGCAGCGCCTCCGACTTCTTTCAGGCGCCTCGTACAACTTCAAACGCGTTTTTCTCGAAACCACTTTTTTCAATCTGGGAGGACGGATTACTCGAACACCTTTGCATGGTACGATTTGAAATTTTGACAGTAGCTTCACAATTACATTCTCTATGGGAGTACGTAGCCGTTTTTTGATCAAATGTAAACTTTTTTTTTTATGAACAATTTACTGCTTATTTTTTGGGCAAAAAATCGATTTATTTCTTTCAAAGTGCGCCATTTTTTTCATTTGATAAAAAAATCCCTACGTAGTCCCATAGCTGATAATATATAGATTATAATTTTGTTTGGTTTTTGTTCCAGGTCTTATACTTTACGAGAAAACCGTCCAGTGAAGCTATTTGTAAAAAAACACGTTTTTCAAGATGGGCTGTGTTGCCACTATTTTGTATGAAAATTATAATACATTTTTTTAAATACTTTAATATGTGTTAAATAAACCCTCTGAAAAGAAATCCGATTCCTTTTTTCATACTCCCAAAATAAATTTTCGAAGTTAGGCCTTATTTTTTGCCGCAAGAGTGATGTTATCCCTTATATATATATATATATATATATATATATATATATATATATATATATATATATATATATATATATATACAGGGAGGTAAAAAAAGTGACGTCTGAAATGAAAATTTACATACCTCAAATGCACACATGCGAACCACCTCCCATGTACGTTCTATAATCTTTTTTACGTTTCGAAAAAAAAGCATTAATTTTTGTTTCGAATTCTTACGTAGTATAGATTTTTATTTTTTCTGTTTTCCGCGTGTACTTTGTTGTATTTTTTAGTTTTTAAAAGCGGTTGTGAGTAATTTAGACTAGCATAAGAATTTTTTTTATCACCTGAATAGTGACTGACCCTTTCAAACATATTTTACAAACTTTTGATCAAAATCTTCGGCATTTACTTTACTGCTCAGTTGGCCATTTATTTATTGCTTAAGGCGGGACACCACTGTAGCGGGTCGAAAAGTTCGTTTTTCTTGCATTTTCTCAAAGTACACATGTTCAAGAATATGTGACGATAAAAACTCAAATTGAAATATTGAAAATTGAGAAAGTTACGAACGATTTACGAAAATTTCCGTAATTGCAATAGCTATCGTTGTACTAAGCTGTTTTTTTTTAATTCGTATTTTTAAGGGCCCGAATATAAGAAAAAAATTCGCCAAGTTTCCACTTTTTTTTAACACCCGCCATTTTGTGATTATTTTTTCTTCGAAAAAACGGCTCTGTAGGATGAGAACTACGTTTATGTAGATCATAAAACCTTTTATTTCTATTTTTCAGGCTCTATTATACATCAACGTTGTTAATTTTTCACTTTTTTGAATAAAAATGTGCACGAGAAAGTTCAATGTATGTTTAATCACATACCTTTTTTCTAAATCCCAAATGAATAATCTAGTAGACAAAGTAAAAGAGTCGCGTGCAAGTCGCTACACAAAAGAGAAAAAAATGTTTTTTTTTTCTCGAAAAGTTAAAAAAAAATCGTCGAACATACGTGGGGCCGATTCGGATAGTTATTTATGCGAGGCATCTATATTTTCCTTCCGAACGTCAATTTTCGGGCCACCCTGTATATAATTTATCTATAGCCATATTCTCTCTCTTTTTTTTCAACTATTTAGGCTTTTCACAATCAAACATCCACCAACATATCGACGTCAATACACATACCAAATATGCCATTGAAAGACACTCGCTTCATACTACGGACCCGCAATTTTTTCGTTTTCCTCTCTCCGATATATTAGCATTTTTATCTTTCGTCCGCGCTATCTTAGATCTACAAAATTATGTTTTATATTTATATATATATTCAGGAAATTTCGCGTATTTACATTCATACGTGCTCGTAAATACGTTTTATAGGAAGCGTCTGTACCCACGTATATGCGAATTAGGATGGACGACGAGAGAACATTGAATTTGACTATTACGCACTATCGAGGCGCCCCTTCGGTAAGCAACCGAATTATTATAAATGCCAAAATTTTACGAGCGTCTATAGTGGAGAAAAAAAGGAAGAGGATTAAAAAATGCAAGAGCTTTGACTCATTCTAGTGCTATTTTCTTGGACAAAATGCAGAGCGATGTACGTGAGAAAAAGGTGATGAAAAAAATCAACGTAATTGCTGTATCATCTCAAGGGCATGTACAAGCTCAACATAACCTCACAAATTTTCAACCAAGTTTGCTCATGGATGGTTGAGGTTTTTTTTTTCGGAAAAAAAAACGAAGCATCAGCCTCTGTAGAATTCACCGACGCAGGGCTTGGCGATTTTCTTTCGCCCTGAATATTATTCATCGCTGAGAAATTCCCGTTCGAAAATTTTCGCCATCTCGCACTCTGTCACGTGGTACATCTACGCCTAAACATGGACAAATTCATATGTACGTTACAGTTAAAACCCGTTTTCAGTTTAAACGCGTTTTCCCTAGGGAAAACTAGTTCTTATCGAACGACTTCGTTGCGACTAGTTTTTCCTAGTAAGAACTAGAATTTACCGATAAATAAATTTGAATGTTGGTTAAAACTCGTTAAGACGTTACGTCTGAGTAGAAAAAAATGTGGACGGTCTGTTTTCATTGGCTTGAATTATTTATAAATGTCAGAAGCATGTCATGCAAAAAGAATCATACGCGAACGTTTATTTTTTATTTTTAGTGCTCAGTTTAGTCGAGTCGGTGTACAAAAAAAATACAACGACCTAAAAACTAACTAAACTAACTAAACTAAACTAAAAACTAACTAACTAAACTAGCTAAACTAACTAAACTAAAAACTCACCAAACTAACTAAACTAACTAACCATCACAATGCCTCCGTAGGTACACGCAGAATTCGAATGAGACGCTTCAATACCATCGCTCCGACGATAGCTCCGAAATCAATTTTGAAACTTTTAACGCATTTTCCCCAAAATCACGTTTTTGAAATCAGGAGCACGCACAATTCGGGCATTTTTCGTCCAATCGATTGAAATTTCAACTATAGCTTCCTAGGTAGATTCTCTGAAGAAGTACACACGATTTTTACGATCCACCAACAATTCTCTTTTCTATTGACAAATTGCGGCCGATCTTTTAGCAAAAAAAAACGGAATTCACTCAAAATGTTGCCATTTTGTGAAAAAAAAAACATTTTTTAATAAATGCGTGTAAGTCTGTAGCCGAACTAATGGAAATGACGATTTTTTTTTTTTCGTTCTAGGTGCTAAACCGTCAAAGTCCTGCGTCCTCCCGCAGAGCGCCTAAAAAACGTTCTTAGAGTAACTACGACCGAGCCGCGGTTTTGTATTTTTTTTTTGTATACGCTAACACAGAATAGAAATTCTAAAAAAAAATCCCCAAAAAGGAGACGTTTTCGACGAGCCACATCGATGTAACGCCTTAATTCGGCAAAACTAGTTCTCAGACCAACACGAACCCAAACTAAGTTTGTTTTTCACTTTCCGTTAGCACTAAGCTTAATAAAGACGGTCGATTGTGTTCATTCAGTCGATCAACGTACACAAACGGTCATTTAAAAACCGTTTGAACCGATTTATTTAATTGGAACTAGTTTTTCCTAGTTAAAACTAGTTTTAACAAACATTCAAATTAATTTATCAGTGAATTCAGGTTTTCACTAAGAAAAACTAGTTGTAACGGAGACGTTCAGTCAGAACTAGTTCTTTCTGGGTAAAACGCGTTTAAGGGGTTAGGCTACTGCATTGACTTGAAGTTTGTTACACTTATTCATAGTAGTTTAGTCTTGACTGACATTTTTTTTCTCAACATTTTTTTCGTTAGTTAGTAACAATAATGTCACTTTTCCTCAAAAAATAAAAAATAAAAATGTTTTGATAATTGAAACACGCTAACAAAAAAAATTCTCCATCAAGGCTTAGCCAATATTATCTATTTTAAGAAAAAGAAAACCTTGTTTTTTTTCAGTTTACATCGACCGGGTGGTCAAAATCAAGTACAACGTTGAGCCCCTCCCGTTCAAAGGTCCTTCACAAGATTGTTCATAACTTCTTTGATTATTAAGGGGCCAGTCAAAATAATTCGCCCAAACCCAAACATGATTCGCAACAAGATGACCCTTCGGTGGTTTTAAAATTTTTATTTTTACTCTTTTTTTTGCGAAAAACTGCGAAAAACGTTTTTTTTTTACTTTTTTCGTTTTTCATTTGCCATTTTCTTATTTTTTGATAAAACTTTATATCCGCGGGTCATTGTGTAGCTGGTGTCATACTGAATCTAATGGACTTTGATTTTTTTTGTTTCAGACAAGCTGTTGCCGAGTTGTGATGGAGCGACCTAGCCCACCTATTTTTAAAGCGTTACGTTAAACTATAGTTTTTGTACTTAAAGATGAATAAGAACGAATTGATTTTTTTTTAAATGTATTTCAAGACTTTATTTATCAAGCACAACTTTTATTTTCATATATTATATAAAATCCACAAAAAAAATTGCGAAAATAGCCTTTTTTCGTGGCTCCAAAGTAGACTGGCCCCTTAATATATTTTTTATAAGATTGAGTACACCTTCGTTAATATACATACAAATAAATGTGCAAACGACTTTTCAATCTTACTCATTCCTTCAGCTATTTTTTCAAATAACCCTTATTTTCGCTCGTCCCAGTAGCCTAACCCCTTAATCTAAAAACGGATTTTAACAGTCATATACGGGGTGTCTTATAATGCACGGATGATCCGGCAACTATCGATAGGTCAGATCACGGTCTTATATACAGGTCTGGAAACGACCACGATTTGGCAGGTACGCTTGGCCGATCCACGTTTCTCTACATTTTTCGCCACTACGTGGCATTGCTGTTGAAGAGTACGGTGCAACAACGACGGAATAGCTTCTGTCTGTCTCTCTGACTCTCCTGATGGAGGCGCATGCGTCGTCGACCGTGCCCCTAACCCAGTTTATCGCATATTTGATAGGGATACGAATAAAAAAAAACAAATGACCAAATAATAAGCTTACTGAAGACGAAAATGATTGACATATACCATCATAATTGAGGTCATCTGCATATCATATTAAAATTCTGTAGAATCAAGTAGCTATGATGTACATAAACGATCTTTATGCCAAATTACCAAATCTTAGTTTGGCTAAATGGTTAGCACCAAGTTTGGTAACCCCAAGCTTCAGGGTTCGATTTTTAAACGAGTTTTTTTTTCAGGTAACAAAATGGGTTATTAATTCAGATGCGTTGAATACTTTTTTGTTACATTCGTCACTTTCTTTTTGTATACGTATTATTGGCGTATTCAAATGATTCGATTGGTCGGGTAGGTTCTTTTCCAGTTTCTACAGTCTTTGGAGACTGTAGAAACACAATTTATACCTGTTGAAATGAAATGTGATTCATTCATAAAATTAATTACACATCTATTTAGCATGGATATCAAGCGGTTAGATAATATATATATATTTTTTTCGATGTACAAAATGGCCGACTACTCGAAACTTCTCGAAAGAGCTTTTTCCCAATTGGCGTGACAAATAACTTCAACAATTTTCACTCGATTTACTTCAAATTTGAAAGTTATGTTCCTAATTGCATTTTGCGGAGAAGTACGTACCGAATTTCTGATTAATCGAAAACTTTTCATTTTATGAGCAGTTTATGAGCAGTTATAACGAAATTTTCCACTGAAAATTCATTTCTTAAGTTCAAATACCTACAACTTTCGAATAAACCAATATTTTTTTAATTCCGTACGTACTTCTCTAGGTATTCTAATGTAGATTTACGAGAATTTTTGTTTCTGCTTCTAGGTAAAAAATTGTGGATGCTAAATGTCACGCCGCGGAGCGCCTAAAAAAGGAAGATGACAAAAGAAAATATTAGTACTCGGCCATTTTGTACATCGAAAAAAAAATTCTAACAGCTTATTATTCATACTAAATAGATGTGTAATTAATTTCATGAGTGAATCACTTTTTCATACGCAAAAAAATGTTAAATTCGCACATAATTTTATACCCGTTACTGTGTCCTAAGGCCTCAATTAATGGCGGCAAGTAAAGATTATGTACATAATCTACGTTCCCGAATTCAATGAATATTCGCTGTAATGATGGATTTATTTTGGGTTTTTCGGCATTAGTAAAAATGGTATTAATCGGGTAGTTATATTCTTCGATTTTACCAGTATACGGCGATGTAATTTTTACTTGATTATAGACGAAAATCAATTCACTGTTAAATATTCAAGTTCGTTGAAGAAATACTTCGAGAGCACGAGATGACACACGGATCGAGGTTAGGATTCGCTTGACAATGGTCGTGTTCGTTTCATTGCGCAGTGGCGCGTTGCGCAACGTAATGCGCATGCGCACTTGTTCGTATCAAAATGACGAGACGCATGTGGCGGCTAGCGAAATAAAACGTGGATCGCTCAACGGGTAGCACCCGGCTCCATTGAAATCGGGCTTTGTTTCCAGACCTGTATGTACGACCGTGGGTCAGATCGTTCCCTACTATACACTGGAATTTCAGTTTAGTAAAAGCCCCACGGTTTTCGAGATAAAAATCATCTGCTTTTGGTTTTTCCGCATCCCATTTGGGGACATACACAAATTACGTAACGCCAAATGTTCCTTTCGCCATAAACATCGCGATATTTCATCTATTTCGTTCTCCGTTTAATTCAATATTCCTTACCCTTCCGGCAACAAATTCCGTCTCCTAAATTTCTATCTCAGCACCACCGTGTCATGACCGGACGTCCAATATCGGCCACGATCACGCAATTGCCTTGCAATAATATTATACCAGGCATCGCGGCGAATACTTCAGTGGAAAAGCTCGTTCGTACTCTCAAGATCACGAGAAGTGTCGCGCAACTTCGTGAACGAAAATCGTACACACGCACGTGTCCGCCCTAGGCCTGAGTAACGGTACGACTGTTCCCGACTATACTCTTTTCCGAGGCCGTACGACTGGCCCCGGCGCTGATACGGCCGTTGTTGTTGCGACTCGAGGATGCAGCACCGTTGGTGCCGTTCGCGTCGCCCACGAGCTTCGACGCGCTCGCCAGGGCGTTGCTCACGTCCGGCTGGTCATCCGGCTCGGCGAATATCGCCTCGCTTGCCTCCTCGACGATGTCCTCCGGCTTCAGGGAATTCAACTCCATCAGGCCCGAGTGGATCCTGAAGTGGAGCCTCGACTCCAACGAGTAGCCCGTGTAATTTTTCCTGCGGAAGAACAAATTCGAATTGCTGTTTGGTAGGTTGAAATGCAAGGGATGCTCTTCATTCTTGTTAGATTAAATCTTTTTTTGCAGATTTGGAAAAAAGCTAGAGTTTGAAGAGGGTACGTAACGCGGCATTATCGGAATATTGATTTGTTTACTGACGATTATTGTTGTTGGTGCTTTTACACGTTAAGG
Organism: Ophion ellenae; assembly: GCA_963210295.1. Lineage (NCBI taxonomy): Eukaryota > Metazoa > Arthropoda > Insecta > Hymenoptera > Ichneumonidae > Ophion > Ophion ellenae. The sequence goes on from OY723386.1 coordinate 64,929,959, forward strand.
GGGCTGCATATGGTGTTGAAGTTTGCATTGTTTCAATGCAACGAAAATTCTTGTTTTTGTTTGTAATTTTATTTTTATCACGATCTGAAAGCTTCTTTCCAAGTTTAGGTTATGGATGCCTTAACATTTATAAACTTCGAAAATAATAATATTTTATTATTATTCTATTTTTTATGGGGAATGGGAGAAATAAGCGTATTGTAAGATGGCGTTAGAGGTAGACAGAACGACAACAAATTATTGATGGAGGAGAGAACTAGGAGTGCCTACTCGGAAATATTTATAAAATAATTTATATCATTGTTATTAGAATAATAATATATTATTTTATTTTCATAATTATCAGAAGGATTCTTTCCAAGTTTAGGTTATGAGAGCCTTAAAATTTATAATCTTCTAAAGTAATAATGTATTATTATTTCAATTAACTACAACAATAATTACGATAATAATATTTAATAATGTAGTCTCCAAAAACGTTTCCGTGATTTTTGTAGCATAAAAGTGGGGAAAAAATTATTTTCGTTGCATCCCAACGATGTAAACTTCAATACCATGTTTGTATAAGCTTGACATTTAGAAAATACGATTTTATATCGTGTAGTTGTAAAGCCAAGGGTCGTAACTTTAATTTGCAACGATAATTTTCTATAAATTCGAAATATTTACCGAGTTACGACGATTTTGCCCTACGGCGAACCGCCCCGCTGCGCTTTATCCTTTTCTCTTTCGTGTTTTTGTCGATACATTGTTTTACGAAACGGTGAAAGTCGTATCGTCGCATGATTTTTTACATATGTTTATCCATTTGTCAATAACAAACGATTAAAATTGTTTTTTTTTTGTCGGAAATCGAACATTTTTCTACAGCCCGCCGTTTTCGTAATTTGCAAAATTTCAAAAAAGTATCCGGTTATACGAAAGTTTTATTAGTGTCAGAAGCACCGATTGCCCATGCAGCAACGGCGGCACTTTCTTTAAATAATAATAACTTCGCTGTTTATCAATATTTCTCAAAGAAAAGAAAACCTCGAATTTGGCAAGACTATGTATTAAGCGCGTGTAAAATCCCGACCTCGTCATCCCAATACCGTCATCAGCAGAAAATATTGAAAATCGACCTGTTTTCAGGGCCCCAAACTTATGCAGACCCGTCGAAAAAGTTATTCCAAAATTCCAACGAACAGAAAAACGTTCCGAATTTTGTTTTCAAAATCTCAACGAACCAAACCCGAATAGAGGAAAATCTTAAGGGGCTATACCACTGTGACACTTTCAAAAAATCGATTTTTTTTTGCCTTTTTCGACAGTTTATACTTTCAAGAATATCCTGTAAAAATTTCAAGGCCGTATCTCTATCATTTTATCTTGCAAAAATCGATAGTTAAATCTTTAAACGCGTTTTTCTCGAAATGAGATTTTTCAAATTTGCTGACATTGTAACTCAAAGAGAAATTATCCGATTGACTTGAAATTTGAACTGAGTACTCTTGAATATATTTACTCTACAATGACGTAGGATATTTTTGATTGGATGAAAATTGACGATTTGGCATTGAAAAAAACGACCATTTTATAGGCAAGAAAACAGACATTTTTTATAACTACGCCATTTTGTTAGATTTGGATATTTTTCGAAAATCCTGAGCCATTGTACAGGAAATACCTTCCAGTTTAACGACATTTTTTCCTTTTTCGGTTTCAGCTACTGAATCGGCCGGCATCATGTCAGCAGTGGAGGAACTTTTTTTTTGGCGCCTCCGAAGGCAATGCATAAGCCACTTGGATCTCAATATTTTTCTATGAGAAAATTATGTAATATAGGTCAAATATAGCCAAATATATTCTTAATTTTTCGAAACATTTAATTGAGTACTTTTCTTCCGAAAGATTCCCGAAAATCGCCAAAATTTTCAGCGTTCACACTGGTATAGCCCCTTAATTTCGTCAAGCAACTTCGCGAGAAAACATAATATTGAAGATTGCATCGTTGGAACGCAGGGAAAATATTTTTTCAATAGCTGAAGTATCTTTTTGCAAATTTTAGCTACGAATATTCCGGAATAATTTTTAAGATTTTCAAAATTCTCCAATCAACATTTGCCAAAAATATTCGACACAGTAAAAAAAACTACACAAATAAACTGTAGAATAAAAATTTAACTATAAAAATAAATAAAACTGTTTTTAAAATCTATAAAATTAAATAAAACTATTTTTCAAAACTATAAAAATAGAAAAAACTATTAAAATAAAGTATAAATATAACTATAAAACTAGAAAGAAAAGTATCGCGTGCGAACGTGTTCGTTCTCGCCACTTTTAACGCACATTCACAGGAATACATTAACGTGGGCGAGCTGTCTATTGTATTTGACAATAACTAACTTGGCGTCCTCCAACAGGGCGATCGCAGCTGGCTGGTCACCCCGATCAGCCGCCAGCATGGCGAGCTCGACCGTTGCGTAAGGTACCAAATAGGTATCTTCCTTTATCTGCTTGTCCATCGCCATAACCCGCCTTAGACAATCCTCCGCCTGCAGAGGATGCTTCATTTGTCGCAGACAAGCGCCCTTTATCAGCAACAATAGCGCCTCGTTATCCGCTTGGTACTCCGTTCGCCTGTGGACGCGAAAGGACGACACTGAATAATAGGCGGTCGTCTATTTGCGGAAATTTGATGAATCTTTTGTCGAGGCAGCTCGAGATGTTGGGCAAACATTTGGTCGTGCTTGATACAAATTTCCTTACGTGATAACATTTGGCAGCTATTATATCTGGATATTCAAAGGCTTTTGTGAGTCTTTTAAAATTCGCATGAGGGAAATGATTGAAAGTATTTATAAATATTGAAACAATTTCAAGAAAAAATGGTTCGGTTTGCTAAATGAAAAAAATCAGTTTCCATTTTCAATAAAGCGTTCGGAGTTCAATTAGAAAGATTTCAATTTTCAATTATAGAAATTTTAATTTCCAATGGAAATTCAAAGTTCAATTATAGAAATTTCAATTTTCAATACAAAGTTGAAAGTTCAATTATGACAATTTCAATTTTCAATAAGAAGTTCAAAGTTCAATTATAGAAATTTCGATTTCCAATAAGAAGTTCAAAGTTCAATTATAGAAATTTCGATTTCCAATAAAAAGTTTAAAGGTCAATTATGGAACTTACGATTTTAATTTGAAGTTTAAAGTTCAATTATAACAATTTCAATTTCCAATAAAAAGTCTCCGTTTCTTGTAAGAATAAAGAAAATTTAAGGTTAAGTTTCTTGAATAAATAAAAAGAAAATCTTTCAGTTTTTCAAATTAAACATTTTAAAATTTACTTTTCTGAGCAGCGTTAATATGCTGTCTTGAATGTTGAAATCGCAGACTAGCAAATTTACATTTTAAATTTCTCATCTCCTCCTTAATAATTTTATACGGATCAGAGCGGAAAAAAATAATGCATAAAAAATACAGTTTTTTTTTCTATCGGAGCTAGAGAAAAATATATTCGAAATGATCGATATGATCATGTTAAAAATAATTTTTCGAAAAACAATATTAACGAAACGTGTTTTTCGAGCAATTTTATTATTTTGGCTTACAAAACAGACTTCTCAATCTAAATTTGTAATTTTTTTCATCGACTCGTATGACGGATTTCCACGATTTTCAGCCAGCACTGAATATACTTTTTGGCGTGAAAAAAAAATAGAAAAGACCGATTGTATTCTGTAAATTTTGTCCAAATTGGAAGAAAATAATAAACAATACAATTTCCCGTTGAAACAGAAATAAAAGGCAAAAACTAGTACGATCTGTATATAGAAAAGTATTTATTTATAGTTTTTTAACGGCTCTCAGCCAGTTGATTTTTCTGTTAAATATTGTTTTTTGATTTTCCACGGATTCTGAAAATAAATCATTTCCAAAATATTTTCTGAAAATTTCGATTCGATCCGATTTCAAGGCGAACTTCAAACGCCGTTTTCTCAAAATGACTTTAACATTAAGTGACGAGGATGTCTCGAAAATAACTGCACGGATCAACTTACAATTTGAGAAGCTTCTTTTACATATAAAAAGCAGTGCTTGAACGGAGGGATTTTTTTCCATGCATAGTTTTTTTTATCAACGAAAATAGATGGTCTTTTCCAAAACAGAATTTTAAGGAGGGAAGAGGAAAAAATCAGAAAATCCCCGTGATAATCCAAATGATAAGTATAAATATATCATAGAAAAGGACAAGAGCAATGGAGATATTGGTCAGCGGAGGGAGTAAAACGTAGGGACAAGGAAATATGAGCGAGGCTAACATGTGGCAACATAGGAAGGTCGGGAAAGAAAGGGGAAAAGGATTGGAGGTGCAGGATATGAAAAGAAAAAAATTAGACATTGGAGCACCTATTGATATGTAAAAAAGGTAGGGAGTTAGTATCAGAGAAAGCAAAGAAGGAAGCAGAGGAGTGGAGGGAAGGAATGGATGATTTGGCTGTAAAGACGAAAATCATAAATATGCTCGGAGGAAAAATACAAATAGGGATATACGAGTAGGGAAGTTAGGGAAGTTAGAGAATTAGGGAAGTTAGCGAGTAGAAAATTAGGGAGTAGGGAATTAGATTAGGGAAATAGAGCAAGTGTGCAGAAAAATGAGCAAGGAGCATGGGGGAGGAGAGATCGACGGAGTGGACGAATAAATGAAGTAAGGGAGAATGTGCAAATAATGCGGAGTAGGGTATAGATAATAAGTGACAAGTATGGATGTAAAATATTTATGTTTTTTTAAAAAGCTTTGCAAAAAAGTTGTGCAAATTAAACTCGATACGACTTTTTTTCACCAAAAATCAACACTTACATTTGGACTGCGGCCATTTTTTCAAAAATCAATATTTTACTGAAACTAGATAATTTCATATAAAAACTAAATGCGTTTGATTTTTTTTCGGTTGGTTTGTTTCAGCGCAGTCATCGCTAAGGTCTGCACAAACCGTTGTATCTACGACATTTATAAATATTTTTCAATACACACATCGCAAAAGATACTCAAAACCACACGTTTAAAAGTAAAAAGAATTGATAAAATTAAAAACCTGCCCACATATTCCCAGAAAAAAATCGCGAAAATGATTTTTTCCATCCGGGATATGGTGCGACCCGTGAAATTAAAAAAATTGAGAAAAAATAATACGCACACCAATTTCCATAATCTGGATTTAAAAATCGACTTCTCGATAAAAAATTATACTTTTTTACAATTTTCCCATACATCAACGCGTCCCAAATGTCTATATCAACCCAAACAAACCCAAACAAAGTTTCCGTTATTTGCAGACTCAAAGACGTGTTTCCTCAGTAGCTCGCAACAATTACGGAATCACCACAGTGTAAAACTTGCAAAATATCAAATTTTTGCATTATTCGATAGTATAGACGTTTATAAACATCGACCTCGCATCGCCGATTGATCGTAAGTAGACAATTTATATGAAAATTCCGCACTCGAAACTTTAAACGCGTTTTTCTCAAAATGTCGTTTTTCAAAACGGTGTACACTCTCAAAGGAAGAGTTATCAAGCTATTCGTCTCAAATTTTGACACAACATTCTTCACGCAATTTTTTATCTTGCTATGGAAGCTTTTTTTTAATCTTCATATATTCTTAACGAAAAACTGTCGAAAAAAGGCTAAATTCGATACTTTTTTTTTTCAAACCACAGCCATTTTGTCAATTTTTATTTAAAAAAACCTCCATAGCAAGATAGCGGCTTCTATACTGATTAATAATCTTCTTACAAATTTCGTTTCAGATAATATTTACGGCCACAACCACACCTTTTTTCGGAAACATTTTCAACCGTTAAAAAAAATGTTAAAAAAATAAAAATAAACGTTTAAAAATTAATTTTCTGTTCTTCACGAGTACTTTGATTTGGCATAAAAAATCCGACTGATCACCATTGAAAAAAAAAATCGAAAAAAACGCGAAAATCAGCTATTTTTTGATTCGTTACACTGTGATGATTCCTTAAGGCGGGATATACATTTAGACAGGAAAAAAATAAGCAATATAGAGGGATTTTTAAAACTAAGCAATGATTATTCTCCAATTATCAAAATTTAGAGGTATACTTTGATAGGATATTTAAGTATACAAAACTATTTTTTTTAATTAATTCATTTTTAATTGCTGTAACGTTTCAATTTTTTCGAATTTCGCTTTGAAACTTTAGGAAAATATTCTACATACATAGTTCTATCGTTTAAAAAACGAGAAATCGATTTTTTCATCGTTGTAAATGTATATCCCGCCTTAAGGAAACAACGGGCTAAAAGGGATGATATCCTAAAATTTCGCAAAGGCCAAAAAAAACGGACAAAAAGCTTACGCGCTCCTCTTAAGTTGATTCTCGGCATCCTCGATGGTCTTGTACATGTCCATGATGTAATCCTGTCGTTTGCCGACGACCCTGAACAAATTCCACACGAACATGAGCTCGTAAACCGGAAGCACGAGATTCTTCTTCTGTGCGAAGTACCGCTCGGTTTTTTTCACGACGAATTTTTCCATCGGCAATGATTTGCCGGCGATTCGTTGCTTGTGGCTCGGTGCTTGCATCATCAGTGAGTTCACGTTGTCGCGTTCTTTGCTATTTTTATCCGGATTCTTCATCATCATTATCGCGGCTTTCTGATAGAGATAAATGGTGCGCGACCAGTTGGAGTCCTCGGCGAGCGAGGAGGCGAAGCGTAGTGCCTCGTCCCAGCGCTGCTGTACGCAGTGGGCCCACATCAGCTCCCAGAAGCACAAATGATGGAACTGAGGCCACAGATCCTGGCTCTTCCACGATTGCGTGTACCATCGCACGCAATCCTCGACGTTGCCACGGGTGAACTCCAGTCTACCCTTGAAGAAAAGGAACCAAACGCCGTTTGGGTAGAGCGACAGTTGCTCCTGGAGCGCCCTCTCGCACCAGTCCAAATCACCGTCCCTGTGGCTCAGCACGAACGACACTATGAGGTTGTACGAGAGAAGCGTCATCGCGCAGAGCACCTGGCGGATTCCACGACGCTCCGCGTAACCCGCCTGAAGCTCGTTCAGTCCGTACGTCTGCGGAGACACGTGATTCGTTATTTTTGGATCTTTCACTCTCGTCCGAATGAGGCGTTTGGCTATATTTTAAAATACGGTTTGTTCTCTTGTCATCCTTCCTCATATTCTCTTGTCATCATTCCCCATATATACCCTTGCGGGTTCTTACAACCTCCGATCTGTTCTTCAGTTCCTTTTTGCATCATAATATTCTTATTCGCATTCCTACTACACTAGCAGTGGGAGAAAACAATATATTTCTATGTCCCAGGATTTAACTATTGACAAATGGTAAAGTTGGATATGGCGAAATAAATATCTTCTTACAGTTAACGAATCACTCATTTGAGCCTCTGAATTGTCACAAATGAAGGTTTGATAATAGTTGAGACACGGGTACTTTAATGGTACATAAGCCAATAGATATACAGTTGGTCTGACCCAATGCTTCGTATTAAAGGGTTACCCCCACTTGCGATTTTGAAAAAATCGATTTTTTTTATTGCATTTTTTTGCAGTATAAGTATCTGAGCATATGTGCTGAAAATTTCAAGTCGATCTGAACAAAATTGACTGAGATATGAGCGTTGAAAGAGAAACTTTAAGGGGGGATTGTCTTTTTTTTCGCAAAATTTACCGCTTTTTGGGAATTTTTTTGTGAAGAAGGTATACAACGGAAAACTTGTGAAACTTGGCATATAGTTTTATTGATCTGTTTTCTACATACAAAAAATTTTTTAAACAATTTCATCAAAAAATCCCCCCTTAAACGCGTTTTTCTCGAAACAGCTTTTTCACAACTGGTGTGCACGATTTCTCAAAAACTATTTAACCGATTGCCTTCAAATTTGGACAGAATGCTCAGCTGACATCCTTTTATCGTTTGATGAAGCGAAAAAGCAATACGTTTAATAGTTTTTTTATTTATAACAAAAAATCGATCAATTTTTTTCGAAAAATCGATACTTCAAGTTCAAAACGTCACCAAATCGTCAATTTTTTTTTTCCCTTCATCGAACGATAGCTATATGTGTCTAAAGTAAAATGCTTTTTGGGTTTTTGTTGCAGGATGAACGTGAAGGCTGTGATCGTGCACACCATCAAAAAAGGACCATCGCGCGTCGAGGGGGGTGGGAGGCGGATTTTTTGATGAAGTTGTTTAAAAATTTTTTTGTATGTAGTAAACAGATCAATAAAACTATATGCCAAGTTTCACAAGTTTTCCGTTGTATACTTTCTTCACAAAAAAATTCCCAAAAAGCGGTAAATTTTGCGAAAAAAAAGACAATCCCCCCTTAAACGCGTTTATCTCAAAATGGCATATCTGAAGTCGGTGACCAAGATTACTCGAACACTAATGAACCGATCTTCTTGAAATTTTGCAGGCTTATTTAATACATAAAAATGTAGTCTTTAATCGTTCGATTTTATTTTTTTCGAAAAAAATGGCCGTTTTATAGCCAAAAAACGGCCGTTTTTTTTCGTTAAAATCGAACCATTAACTTTGACTGTCCGCCATTTTGTGAAAGATGAATATTTTTTTAAATCCTTCGATTAAAGACTAGTTTATACTTATATTTGACTAAATCCATCCGCATTTTTTTCTTCAGGTGATCCACTTCGCCGCAATGTTGGTCACCGCAAACCGTGTATATAAAAACATTATTTCATTGACGGCCATTTGCCACTAAACAATGTAATATTTTTCAATAAAAAAGTTACTGAAAGTTCTTCAAGATGTGTTCTTTAAGATGGTATATTGATCGATTAAAAAAGTTTTGTAGTTTTCTTTTAAAAAATTCATGAAAAAGGCCTTTTTTGCGCTACAAGTGGGGGTAACGCCTTAATATACTATAAATACTTGTTTCCTATAACTGAGGCGTTTATTCAATGAGATCAGTGGAAAAGTTGTCCCAGATGTGAAGGATAGTCGAGTGAACGATATTTATATTAGCACACATCAAGATTCGTGTATAGTTAACGAATAAATGTTTGGACAAAGTAATTCATCGATTGTCGGCAGATGAATGTGCAGTTGAATCAATGTAGCACTATAATGCTAGTGGGCAAGTGTACAAGGAACAACTCTCATAGAAAATTCATGAATCAATCAATCAATTCAACTCTCATGAAATTTTATCCAATTCGAATTTGCGATCCTTAATTTCAACCTCAGATCCGTAATGAGCGACCTCGGAAGCCCCCGAACACAGCGTTTCATCCGATTTCGAGTAATTTTTGCATTTCGATCCGCCATTTTTTATTTTTCAATTTCAACCTCAGATTCGTAATGAGCGACCTCGAAAACCCCCGAACACAGCGTTTCGTCCGATTTCGAGTAATTTTTGCATTTCGATCCGCCATATTGGATCCGCCATTTTTTATTTTTCCATTTTAACCTCAGATTCGTAATGAGCGACCTCGAAAACCCCCGAACACAGCGTTTCATCCGATTTCGAGTAATTTTTGCATTTCGATCCGCCATTTTTTATTTTTCAATTTTAACCTCGGATTCGTAATGAGCGACCTCGAAAACCCTTGAACACAAAATTTTGTGATTTTCTAATTTTCTGTTTGAAAATCGAGAAATTTCGCTCTGCGCTGGTACTTGAGAAATCTCGACTTTCGTGAAAATTGACGGATCTTCGATTTTCTCGAAATAAACGCGGTTGCAACCCAAAAAAAAAGAATAAAGGCAGCGATCTGAAATTTGGTGGAGTATTTCTACATACCCTTAACTCAAAAAAAAGCAAAAACCTTTGGTGCCCCGCATTTGTTATAATGTTATTACATGATGAACAAAAATGTGTAAAAACTCGCATTTTACACACTTTTAAACAATAAGTTTTACCATATTGAAAAAAAATTCAAAAAAATATCCATAGTAAACAGTTTTGTAAGGGGGAATCCAAGCTTTCCAACGATCTCAGTCTGGATGCTGTGCGATGATTTGGACCAGAGTTATGACAGGTTAAGTGGAAAAATGCATTTTTTCATTGAGCTGCGATAACTTGGCTAAAAAAAATCGCACAGAGGTTTGTAAAAAAGAAAATTGTAGGGGAAGGTACAAGCTTTTGAATGATCGGAACAGATTTTTGAGAAAAAGAATTCTGTTCCCCGCGCACCTTGTCAAACTTGAGCAAATGTTTAGATTTTATGTTTTGTTTTGTTCAGCAACAAATATCTTTGTTAAAAAAGATGGTAAATTTTTTTTATAATCCGATTATTAAAGTTAAAGGTTGACGGTACAAAATGTTTATTTTTTATTTTTTTTTTTCGATCATTTTTCACTGAGCTACAGCCGTTTGAAAAAGGGCCATTTTTCGTAGATAAAAAGTGATCCTGTAATTTTTGGGCTTAGTGTAGATCAAATATATTCTTAATTTTTCGAAACGTCTAACTGAGTACTTTTCTTCCAAAAAAATCCCGAAAATCACCCAAATTTTCCTCGTTCACACTGGTCTAGCCCTTTGAGCTACTTTGAAAACAAAGGACCCTCGTTCGTCGCTTGAAGTGACTCAAATTGAAGGGGAAGGTCCTACATATGGTGCAGAAATCGCAGATTGAAGGTAAACTTATAAGTACAATTTTTTGAAAATTTTGAAATTTTTTTGAAAAATTGAAAATAAAAAACGACTTTTTTAATCCACATTTTACAGAAATGTTGCGTGAAATGTTGATTTTTTTTGTAAATGCGTGTCATTTTTTTAAATTTGCATTTTCTTCATTTTAATTACCGTCACATAGAAACTATACTCGTTCTAACTGAAAAAATGTTTGAACTTTTTTGCAAATCAAAGTCTACGGGAAGCTAGACTGCACGCCGATTCGCAACTCCCGTGACGACCTTCCTGTAACACTCTGCCACAGCTGCGTCATTTCGATGATGAAATCATTAAAAAAAATTGTTTTGTACACTCAAATATACTATTAAAGTATACCCACAGTTTGATAATTGTAGAATAATTATTTCTTGGTTTTAAAAATCCCTCAATATTGCTTTTTTTTCCTGTCTATATGTATATCCCGCCTTAAGAAAAACGTATTTTCTTTTATCTCCAACGATGCAAACTTTAACATCGTCAAACATCTCTCAAACCCAAACAAACCCATTCATGACAACCCCCCACCTTGTGCAAGGACACGTTCCATTTTCAAGGAACGTTCTTCTCATACATGAATAATCTTGAGGTAACAATCCCATACCCCCGAGGTCGTTCTACTTGCGACGATTACACGCACGCGAATAAATTAAATATACGAGCGCGATAACAAAAAAACTAATAATAATTCCGAGTGAAAAAACGAAGGATAAAGTAACCGGATCACCTTGTCGCCTGAAAATCCAATAAACTCCAGAAGTTTTATCACTCGTCCGGGCAACAGAGATATCATCTGCAATCAATCGAATTCTTATCAATATCAATATATATATATAATCAATTGATGTCTGCGAGTTGTCAAAATGAAAAAAGCCGAAAATAAAACATGAAAAAAACAAAAAACAATTAATGCGTGCAGGACCGTTTTTGCACTTACCAAATTAAACGTTCCTATGCCCATGCGAACGCCACTCTCGAAATGTACCCTGTGCATTTCGTTCTCCCACTTGCGGGTTCTTAATATCGTCAAACATTCCCTGAAGAGAAAAAATACAGAAGCAAATAGGGATTTATGAAAATAAAAATTAATACGAGGACTGTGCAAACATTGTATGGGGTTGAAGTTTGCATCGTTGGAATGCAACGATTTTTTTTTTTCAATTTCTCATTTCCCTTACTATCCAAAATCATACTTTGCAGATTTAGGTTGTAGATCGCTATTTTTGTTGCTCAACTCTGCCAAAGGACATTTGGGAATCCCAACGATACAAACTTCAACGTCATAATATTGCAATGGCCACCGTGTATGTGTGTATACAGGGTGTCCCTCTTATCTCTGCCACCCGAAATAATTCGGTAATTATCGACGTCACGAAAAAAAACGCTCCAGACAAAAGTTGTACGGTGTGAAGGGGGCCATCAGTTGCGACCATTTTTTTTTACTTCGGTGGAGGCGCTGACCCACTGTGAAGGTCACCTCGACTTTTTTCAAATGTAATGGTACATTTTTTTCAATCAATCTTGTGGAGCCATCAAGCCTCATAAAAAAACATTAGGGGGTCAAAGGCGTTCAAGGTCATTCAAGGTCACCTATTAAAATGAAATACAAATCTAAATATCCCGAATCACTACCAAATATTTGGCAGTGATCCGAGATATTTAGATTTGTATTTCATTTTAATGAAATAGGTGACCTCCCGGGAAAAAAATGGCCATATATAAACATAAATAATCATGTATGATCGTGTCATAAATGATCATAAACGAAATTTGTCTCTGCATAATCATATATAGTAATATATAGCCATACATGTATGGCTATATATTACTATATATGATTATATAGAGACAAATTTCGTTCATGATCATTTATGACGAGATCATACATGATTATTTATGTTCATATATGTCCATTTTTTCCCAGGTATACAGACACAAATGTACAAATACGTTTTTTTTAATAATACAAGTGTAAAATATGATTACTTGAAGAAGTACAATATGTGTTGACCTATTTATGATATTATGCTGGTAAATAAATAATACCGAAAAAAAATATTTATAATTTGTATATACAGGGTGAGGCACTAACTGTTGCCATCTTGTATATCTCTGTAATTATCGACGTCAGAAAAGAATGTTTGAACCAAAAGTTGTACCGTACGAAAGGGGTCATAAAATGCGACCATTTTTTTTTAATCTCAGTGGAGGCGCTGTCGCACAGTAAAGGTCACCTCCACTTCTTCAAATGGGATGGTACATTTTTTTTTTCAATTATCTTGTAGAGCATCGAAAACTGCATAAAAAACATTCAGGGGTCAAAGTCGTTCAAGGTAATTTAAAATCAAAAAGTGACATGAACTTATGAACTTATTATGAACATTATTATGAAAGTAATTTTATTATTATTATGAACTTATTATTTATGAACTTATTATGAACTTATTATTTATGAACTTATTAATTATGAACGTATTATGAACATTATTATGAACGTGATTTTATTATTATTATGAACTTATTATGAACTTATTATGAAAGTGACATGAACTTATTATTTATTTTTATGTGAAATTACCTTTATTCACAGTAGATGTTCAAAGTGATTGCCATTGGAATCAATGCAGTATTGCAATCTACTCATCACGAATTTCTTACCACATCAGTCTCCACCAGGAATTAACTGGTACGGATTTCATGAATCGCCCTGAATTCTGCTGATCGTCTCAACGCCAGATTCAGAGAGATGACTCATTTATTAATCGGATTTCATTTACTGATGCGGCAACATTTACGAATCATGGAAATATTAACTTGCATAACACGCATTTGTGGTCAACTGAAAATCCACATTGGCTGCGGCAAGTTGCACACCAAAGACTGTGGTCGGTTAACGTATGGTGTGGGATTATTGGGGATAGAATCATAGGCCCTTATTTCATCGAAGGGAATCTTAATGGTCGGAAGTACACCGCATTCCTTCAAGAAACATTAGGTCCGTTATTGGAAGAAATACCTTTAGAAACAAGAAACAGAATGTGGTATCAACACGATGGGTGCCCGGCACATTTTTCGCTGATAGCTAGAAATGAATTGCAAAAGAGATTTCCAAATCGTTGGATTGGACGCGGAGGAGCTGTACCGTGGCCGGCTCGCTCGCCAGACTTGACGCCTCTGGACTTTTTCTTGTGGGGATACTTGAAAGATCTTGTTTATAAAGAACGTCCAACTACGCCGGATGATGTGCGTGAGAGAATTCTTCGAGCCTGTGATTCGATAAGTGCCGAAGTGACAAGAAACTCTACACAATCCGTGATGAGGAGATTGCAATACCGCATTGATTCCAATGGCAATCACTTTGAACATCTACTGTGAATAAAGGTAATTTCACATAAAAATAAAGTTCATGTCACTTTTTGATCTTAAATGACCTTGAACGACTTTGACCCCTAAATGGTTTTTATGCAGTTTTCGATGCTCCACAAGATAGTTGAAAAAAAAATGTACCGTCCCATTTAAAAAAGCGGAGATGACCTTTACTGTGCGACAGCGCCTCCAATGAGATAAAAAAAAATGGTCGCATTTGATGACCCCTTTCGTACGGTACAACTTTTGTTTCAAACATTCTTTTGTGACGTCGATAATTACAGAGATATTCAAGGTGGCAACGGTTAGTGCCTCATCCTGTATATTGACAATTATTTAAATCACCATTTTAGTACGTTTATAATAAAACAATAAAATATTATCAGCATCACATGCTGAATTTGCTGCTTATAGACAGTATTATATGAAAAATGACACGCGGTATACATGATCCTATATGATATCAAAATAGTCTGTAGTGGTAATATATATGGAATAATATCCATGGTCATATATGTTTTCGTTATTATATACGTTCAAATATGGTTGTTGCGTATAATTACGATTACATATATGATTATATATGACACCAAAATAGTTTGTACATCATATGTAGGTTCATATACATGGTCTCATATACAATTATATACGCTGATATATGGGCTTTGGGGGGAGGCGTCTGCAATTATATATGATAATATATAGTACATGTTGTATCATATATGAGTTCATATATACAACCATATGTTCATATACGAGTACAGAGTACCAACTTTTGAACATACATGATCATATATGGACATGTATGGTCCACACCTAGAGAAAATAAATACTATACATGGTAATATATAGTATTACCTATATGATCATTCATGATGTCATGTTAAGGCATATATACTATATGGTAATATATAGTATATGGTATATATTACCATATACTATATGGCAATATATAGTATTACATATATGATCATTCATGATGTCATGTTAAGGCATATATAATTGTATATGATGATATACATGAGTATAAATAATTATATATGTTTATAAATGTCCATTTTTTTCAAGGGCTCGAATGAACCCTGAACGAATTCGACCCCCCAATGTCTTTTATGCGGCAAGGGTAATCAAGGAATAAAAGACCACCACTGTATCATTGCTTTTTTAAAATTCATATTTAACCGAACTTATAAACAGAATAAATTTAATTACAATTTAACCGAATTCAATATAAATTAAAAAACAATTATATACTTTATTGAATTACATTCAACGAAATGATCTGTTGTCATTATGCCTATTATTATTATTTATATATTTATTTTACCCTAATACACCCTTGGAGGCCTTTCCGATTGTTCTCCCCCGACATAAGTTTCTCTCATATACATATAAATAGATCGTATATGTGTTATATATCAGTGAATAATAACAATAGATATTGCCATATTTCATCTATATATATATATATATATATATATATATATATATATATATATATATATATATATATATATATTTTTTTTTTCTTTACTTGTATGAAATGAAGCAGGTGCGAATTTTCAATCCAGCCTTAACGAAGCTGACCAAAGTTTCATCCTCCACGAAGGTGAGCAACGCCTTCAGCAGCAGGGACTCGGCGTAGCACAATTCCGCGTGCACTTCCTCTGCAATGTCAATACTTCGTAACTACAATATTAACAATATGTGTAAACATGCTCGAAAAAGTTTTCAAATATAAAACTTCATCAATGATGAGAAATTTTCTTTTATCGAGTAATTTTTTTCTTGCAAGGAATATACTCCTCTTCACTAGTTTATTTATGATTATGTTTACATACACTATCGGCCAAAAGTTCCCGGACACGTCAGATAATTGCAAAACCTTCGATCACTGGATAATTGCCAAATAATGTTAGACTAATATGGTTCATTAAATTTATTATTCTACGAAGATTTTATGTGGCTCTGTATTATTAATTGTACTATTCTAATATAATGTTGCAATTATCTGAAGTGTCCGGAAACTTTTGGCCAGGTAGTGCATATACATATCAGCCTTGTTTCAAAAGTTGTAGTTTTGGAAAACAAATTGGAAATACTGAATTCTCGTTGATTCTTGTTTTTTGGGGGTTTCTATGTTTTGGTATATTCTTCGACAAAGCAACAAAAGGATCCTCCTGGATAAAAAATCACGTGGACTATTCTCCTGCGATATTACGAGTGAAATAATTGTTACGAGCGAATGCGTCGCAAATAGACGTGAGTTACGTAAAACGTAAGACCCATACTTTGCCTCGTTCAACGTGCACTATTTGTACGGACAACCAATAATTACAATCCTATCCAGCATTTTAGAGATTTCGTGTGAGATAATCGCGATCTATTGTCAAACGAAACGTATGTCGGGTGTCATAATTGGGGAAATAATTATCGGCGATCGGTGATAAAACCCAAATTAATATTATTATTGCGTGTTTTAATAATTATTATTGCTTGCGTTATTATTATTGAATATCAACTCGATGAAAAGTTTCAACAAAAATGTGGTGAATATTAAATTCTATTTCGTAATGCAGTTACACAATAATTAATCGTAATTTAATTAGATAATAATTAAATTGCGGTGTTATACAGTGACATAATAATTGATCTCGCAATTTGATTAATCGTAATTTAATTACATGATAATTAAATTGCATGCTCGAAGCAATTATATTAATTACAGGAGTTCGTTTGGCTTTGTTTGGGTTTGAGATCGAATATTACTCGCGTAATATAATTGATGACAGAATTATCTACAGTCGATTATTGTATGCGATGGATACTGATAACACTTAGCTGATTAATAATAAACGTTAAAAATAATAGTGTTGTAATTTATGAATTTAAGTTGATAATAATTAGCTTAAGGGATAACACCACTAAAGGATTTTGGAAAAATCGTTTTTTTTTGCTTAATACTTTGGGATCATAAAAACAATATGCAATTAGTCCTATAGTGATTTTTTTTTAAAGGTTCAATTATCAATTTTGCCGCAGCGCCTCACTTTTTCAGGCGCCTCGTGCAAATTTAAATGCGTTTTTCTCGAAACCACTTTTTTCAAACTGGGAGGACGGATTAATCGAATACTTTTGCATGGATCGATTTGAAATTTTGACAGTAGCTTCATAATTACATTCTCTATGGGAGTACGTAGCCGTTTTTTGATTAAATGTAAACTTTTTTTTCTATAAACAATTTTCTGCTTATTTTTTGGGCAAAAAATCGATTTATTTTTTTCAAAGTGCGCCATTTTTCAAAATTTGATTTAAAAAAATCCCTACGTAGTCCCATAGCTAATAATAGATTATAATTTTTTTTGGTTTTTGTTCCAGGTCTTTTACTTTACGAGAAAACCGTCCCCCCGTGAAGCTATTTGTAAAAAAAAACGTTTTTCAAGATTGGCTCTGTCGCCGACATTTAGTATGAAAATTATAATGAATTTTTTTTAATACTTTAATACGTATTAAATAAACCCTCTCGAAAGAAATCCTATTCCTATTTTCATAGTCCCAAAATAAATTGTCAAAGTTAGGCCTTATTTTCAGCCGCTAGAGTGGTGTTATCCCTTAATGGTAATGAAAACGATAGTGTAATCAGTCGTTGATTAATTGAATTTATAATAACGGTAAACGTTAAAATAATAAAAATCATAGTAAATATTAACGTTCATTGTAATAAAATTACACAATAATTGAGTTAAATCAACTCGAATGATATTAATTCGAAAAACGAATTAATAAAAACCAAAATACGTACACAAAACAATCAGTTGTTCTTTTTTTTGCGTTAATTATTTTCCAAGTGCATTCGATTTAACTTTCCACTAGAACGGATTAATCTCCATTTATAAAAAATTGCTAAAGATGTGACAGCTTCTAGAAAATATCGACGATTTTGTTTTCAAAAATTTATTGGTATCCGCGTAAAATTGCGCGATAAATATCCTCTTTTTCCGTAATCGCCGAAATTGTCGTGCATTTAAGGCCTTATATACGCGAAAAATTTCAAAACTTTTCATTTTTTTTTAAATTTTATTTCATTAGCCTGACCGGTTAGGAATATTTTAATCTTTACAGGATCGAAAAGTTCCAAAAATGGTTAAAGTTACAGCATTTAGAGCTAGATAATAGATACCGCGCGGCGCGCCCGACCGCCAACTTCAAAGCCATTTTTCCACGATTCACTTTTTTGAACCTTGCGAAAGTTCTAACTCTTGAACGTAGGTTCAGATCGCTTTGAAATTTCAACAACATCTTCTTAGTATCATCACCTATCGTGTGAACCACAGGACCAAAATTTTCAATGACACAAAAAAATATAAAAAATGAAATACCGACAGAAAATTGAGTAAAAAAATGTTAAGTTTCGAATTTTTATTATAATATTGTTGTTTTACCCTGAAGATACATTCATTATGCAATTATCAATATGTTCATTTTTTTCAGACACCCACATCGATGCCGAGAACTTTCACCATCAACGCGCGCGCAAAAAAATTACATTGCTTTATTATGTTATATCTCCGCCATTTGTTAATATTTCTGATTTTTTTTTACATCGACTTGACCATGTGCATAAATGATCTGTAAAAAAATGTTGTCAATATATGCGTCATTTTTTTAACCTCGTCTAGAAAAGTACCTTCGAAAATCGGCAAAATCCCATATATAAGGCCTCAAATTGTCTCCATACATTATCATCGTGAAACAGCTCCGTCATTGGCCGATTAACGTCGGATTTTTTTTTCGTTTGTTTTTATATTCGAAGAATTTACTCACCGATCGTGTATAAATCGTAGTTCGTTTTTTTCACCATTTTGCCGATGTTTTGGGTCAAAGTGTTGTGTCGACGTTGCTTCGTGCAAACGTTCATGCACAGCTTCAAAGCCTCGGACGCTTTTTCTACGTGTTTCTATTGATCAATGAGACATTGAACAAAAATTAATAAGTTGTTAATAAGAATGAATGAGTAAGGGTGAAAGAATTAATGACAAATAAGTTCATACGAGAGGCCATTTTCTAGTTGTAGAAAAATCATAATCGGTTGTAATGATAATTTATTTGCAGTTGTGAGACTTGGCCACTAGGCCAGCAATGTCGACATCGGCTTTTCATTATCTTTCTGGGTCTGCCTATGTTAGTTTTGTTGTTCATTTTAAATGATATTTAAAATGAATAACAAATAACAATAAACATTTTAGATGAATTAATATGTAGTTTTGTTATTCATATAAAAATTAATACAAAATTAATTACGAATAGTATTGAAACTACCAGTAGGTAATTTTACTTTCGAACGTGCGTTCCAAGTTGTCGGGAACTCCATTGGACCACTAATACGAATTAATTGTAATCGATAAGACATAATACGTGAAAATGGACCTGCTTTTATTTCTCGCTAAAATGGATTTAGCAGGTTCTTTTAAGGAGGTTGCTCAGCTATCGCGAAATAGTAAGAATTCCCTGAAATTCATTGACAATTTGCGAACAGGTGTTACGACTCCGTGTAAAATTTCAAGTACTTCGTCTGTGTGATTTTTGAGCAATTAATTATTGAAGTTAGGCTCTTATACACGGGCGACATAGCAAAATGTTCATAAGAGCTCTAATACGACTGTCGCACCATAATAAAAATAGTAAAAATTCTTGAGATTTTTATGAATAATTTCAACGAAGAGTACAGCGTTTTGTCTGTCTCGTAATCGAGACATTCGTGAAATAAAACAGGAAATTTCAGCTGATTCGCGTAAAACGATAAAGCGCCCTACGGCACGTGGCAACGCTGCTGTCAAGTCGGCCATTTTGAATAGGCGCCAAAATTTGAAACGCACAAACTCCCAGGCAGCATAAATGTCCAATTGACGTCGATAAGTTACCGTTGTCAGGTTACCTTTAAGACATGACCGTAAGATAACTATTCGACATCTTTCAAATGACATCTCGTATAATGCTGCCGTAAAGTTATCTTTTTTATGATATCTTTCGGCGATGAAAACGGATGTCTAAAAGGTATCCCAAAATATTATCCAATTGGTGACTTTTTAAAGTTATCAAAAAGTTATCTATTTACTGTTATCTATTGTATTTAGTTCAACGTTATCCAAAGGATATCATAAAGACGTATTACATAAGACGTCTTTTTCATGACATCTTTCAGATATCGGTAATATGCTGTCTTTCAAGATATTTGGTATTGGCGGGAAATAGTAAAAAGTCATCCAAATGTTGTCCTAAAGATTACATCCAACGGATCACTTTTATGATAGTGTGAACATAGCTGTCATATTTCATTTCACCGGCAAAAAATTGTGTGTAACAACAAGTAGTTGAAAAAATAAAGGTGTTGAAAGACATACACGTGAGTGCCTTTTATCCTACTATTCTTTTCGCCTCTGTGAGTACATATATGTGTTTAATGTACTATCTTTTTATTCTAAAAGCGTATGTCTGCTTTTGAGGTTATCCACGGGATCGCTCGGAGCATGGCAACCACCAAAAGACGTGACTGCAACGGAAGAGGCGTCTAATAACGACTGTACCGTTTTTATAATATTAAATTACATTTCACTTATAATGAATTTATCGATTTTTTATTTATAATGACCTAGCCCACTTCGAAACCGACATAACAATATCGTATCAATTTCTTCATGATAAAAATTAACTTATTAACAGTCTAGATTATTGAGCCGTATTAAATATTCCAGACTATTAATAAGTTAATTTTTATAAAGAAATGGATAGGATATTGTTATACATATATATCGCCAATAAATAGATATCTTTTCGATAGTACTCTTCGATACCGTTTAGATGTCGTTTTGTTAACCTCATTCGGATGCCTATTGGACGACTTTTAGATGGCAGTGGTATCTTGGCATTTTTGTGCCTTTAAGAAGATATCTTTCAGATATATCGATTTGATGACTTTGCGCTAACGTACCGACAACCGAAAAGAGTTAACCTTTTGTCGACACATTGATAACCATTAAAAGTTGCCGTATAGTTAACTATCGGACACAAATAAGTTATCTGCCAAGCGGACATAAGTGATACGTTTTGTAATACAAAACGGCGTCTTTTTGGACAACCAAAAAGTTATCCGTATCCGTTTCGCGATATCTTTCGGATGCCAAATAGATAACATTTTGCTACCTGGGCTATTGCTTCCTTGCTATAAATTTCTTACCGCGGTTTCGTAAAGAGTATTTAAATATTTTGAATCATTATTTACAGAAGCTGCAGTGCATGTGTTTCGACATAACCTTCAAATCAATTACGCGTTGTCCCTCGACTGCGCATTCATTTTCCGTCTCAACTACTTTTTTCCGCCGCTTTCCAGGTTGTACTTGCTCCAACCGTCGATTGTACTGTTTTTCGGTTATGCACTTTTCCCTTCCATCTTTTCATTTTCGCCGAACAAAAAAACGGAATTCGCGAAGGATGTTTGACAGCTACGCGCTCACGATGTGGCGTTCGTATCTGAGCTCAGTGATGCCAATTACTGAGAACTAAATTGCGCGTTTGCCACATTTCAACTTGGTTACTAACTCATTCGCGATGTAAATAGACAAAAACGATTAATTACATTTCTAAACAGTCAGTTATATGCATTCCACATATTTATTTTAAAAAAAATTTTAACGTATTTCAAGACTTTATTTATCAATCAATATTTATCAATCAGTTTAATTTATTGATCAATCAATTTAATTTATCAATCAATTTAATTTATCAATCAATATTTATCAATCAAGTATTTCAAGACTTTATTTGTTATTTATCAAGCCCAACAACTTTCATATTCATATCTTTTATAAAGTCATAAAAAAAATCGCAAAAATAGCCATTTTTCGTGGCTCCAAAGTGGACTGGCCCCTTAAGATGTGAAATTCGTTTCGTAGCTACGAATTTTTAAGTCCCAAATTCGTCCAGGCCTCACTTCGCCCAGGAGATCGATTTTTGTCGATAATCGTGTCCCGGATCAAGAGTTTTGGTCCGATCGAGTTCTACCTGAAACATTTGTAGTCAGCGGATGATTTTGCGTCGACGAGGGTGAACTCAATTGGATCGCAAGATTTGAATTGGTCGTAATCAATGGAACACAAGACGTATTGACATTTCAAAATTAGTACAAAGTTAATACAAAATATGATATTAATGAAACTACGAGTATGTATTTTTACTTTCGAGCGTTTCGAATAAAATCATTTTAAACCGGCTTCAAATTGTTCGTCGGCTATGTATATTTATAATTTTTTTTTATATATAGGGTAAAGTGACCTTATGTTGGCACCCCACCAATTATTGACACTTCTCTCCTACGTACGCATTGGTCCATGAAGTGCCAATAATTGGGCATTTAAACTAATAATAAAAGTACCAATAATTAGGCCCTCACTGCTATTTTTCCTCGAAAAGTCGAAGTCGTTCTTTATTGAAACACGATAACAAAAAAATCTCGATCAAATCTTGGCCAATATTATCTATTTGGAGAAAAAAAATCGTTTCTTTTTGTTTCACATCAACCGGGTGACGAAAATCAAGTAGACCGTCGAGCCCCTCACGTTCAAAGGTACCTCGCGAGATTGTGTATAACTTCTTGAATTATTAATGTTTTTCAATGAAAGTTGGTGCACAACTTTGTTAATGTCCATACAAATTAATGTGCAAACGTTTTTTTCAATCATCTTGCTTACTCCTTCAAAATGAATTTTTTTAACAAACCCTTATTTGACCCTTAAGGGTAACTCTAGAATATTGGAAAAATCGCTTTTTTGCTTGAAAAATACTTTGGGGTAAAAAATACTTTGCTTAAAAAAATACTTTGGGGGTAAAATAAGAACAATATGCAATTGGTACTATAGCGAAGTATCGATTTTTTCGCAGCGCCTCGGACGTCTTTCAGGCGCCTCGTACAACTCTAAGGCCTTAGGCCACAGGACGGGTATAAAAACATGTGCGAATTTAACCATTTTTTTCGTATGAAAAAGGGATCCCCTCATAAAATTAATTACACATCTATTTATCATGAATATCAAACTGTTAAATTTTTTTTTTTCGATGTAAAAAATACACGACTACTGGAAACTTCTCGAAACAGCTTTTTTTTCAATTGGCGTGACAAATAACTTCAACAATTTTCACTCGATTTACTTCAAATTTAAAAGTTATGTTCCTAATTGCATTTCGCAGAGAAGTACGTACGGAGTTTCCGATTAATCGAAAACTTTTCATTTTATGAGCAGTTTATGAGCAGTTATAACGAAATTTTTCACTGAAAATTCATTTCTTAAGTTCAAATACCTACAACTTTTGAATAAAACAATATTTTTTAAATTCCGTACGTACTTCTCTAGGTATTGTAATGTAGATTGACGAGAATTTTTGTTTTTTCTTCTAGGTAAAAAATTGTGGATGCTAAATGTCAAAAAAGACTTTTTAAGTGCCTCAAAAAAAAAAATAACAAAAGAAAATATTAGTAGTCGGCCATTTTGTACATCGAAAAAAAAAAATATATATATATTTTTTCTAACAGCTTGATATTCATACTAAATAGATGTGTAATTAATTTTATGAGTGAATCACGTTTTCATAAGAAAAAATATTATTAAATTTGCACATGTTTTTATACCCGTTACTGTGCCCTAAGGCCTTAAGGCAGTACTTCCACAGAAGAGCTGAATTAAGAAACGGTTGAAATTTGACATATACGTTATTTAATACATTATCCAAACATCTGTGCAATTTGAATAAGTTTGACCACCCCAAACCTGAGATATTTACACTTAAAGTTGGCTTGGTTTACACGTGACAAATGCGTTATGATGGGCAAACAGAGCATCATTAATTCTACCGTCAAAACTAAAATTAAGAAATTGATAAAAAACGAGGATAAGCTACAGTAAGATATCACGAATAATGTGAAAAAAAATGAGAATGATTCACCATCTAGTTTCCAAGATATAACCATGAGAAGCCTTCACAATTTTGGTGCAAAGCCTGGCAAAGCTTGGAAAAAAAACAATTGGGGCAAAGCCTGGACAGTCCCGGCAAAAAGTTTACTGGCAATGGTCGATCAAAAACACAATACAAAATATATTTTACGGCAATAAATGATATCCATCGTATTATCCACTAGTGCCGAGTCAATATTGCGTAGTTTTTAATTTTATTCATTACTAATTAAACCAATTATCAATCTTTTAAACATGAACATGGTATGTAAACTTTTGGTTGAGATTTTCGCAGAGGAACTACCTTAAACGCGTTTTCCTCGAAACCACTTTTTTCAAACTGGGAGGACGGATTACTCGAACACCTTTGCATGGATCGATTTGAAATTTTGATAGTAGCTTCACAATTACATTCTCTATGGAAGTACGCAGCCGTCTTTTGATAAAATGTAAACTTTTTTATCAACAATTTACTGCTTATTTTTTGGGCAAAAAATCGATTTATTTCCATCAAAGTGGGCGATTTTTTCAAAATTTGATTTAAAAAATCCCTACGTTGCCTCAAGATGGGCTCTGTCGCCGCCATTTTGTATGAAAATTATAATAGAATTTTTTTTTATACTTTAATATGCGTTAAATAAACCCTCTCAAAAACAATCCTATTCCTTTTTTCATACTCCCAAAATAAATTGTCAATGTTAGGCCTTATTTTCCGCCGCTAGAGTGGTTTTATCCCTTGATAAAAATCTCGACAGAAGCGAATATCGATATTTTCAATCAAAAACAAGTAATTCGATATCGCTTGATGAGTTTCCAACCGTGAGTTCTCGCACAACGTGGAATAAGGCTACGCGATGCTCTAACTCGATTCATCACGCCTCTCCTCGGGCCGGACGATCCCTGTGGACCGGAACCACTCCTACCCAAGTCCTTCACACTTTTCGAGCAAGACGAGCCGTTTCAACGTCCCTGAAGTTACCGTCGTTCGAATGCAACCATCTCTTAAGGGGTGGGATGCAGTCAGAATTTTCAAAATATCGTTTTTTTTTACATTTTCTTGAAGTATGATGTTTCGAAAATATTCCCTGAAAATTTCACGTCAATCCGATTAATAGTTTCCGGGATATCCCACAATTAGGACAGAAGCCCTATTGTATGGGCCAGGAATTGATGATTCGATGTAAGTAATTTTTTAATTAGTATTTCTATACATAAATCAAATGTAAAATTGGAAAACTCTCTCAGAAAATTTTCAAAAATTTATTACTCAAAAACTATGAACTTTAGCAACATTTTATAAAGGATACTTTCGTTTCAAAATTGCCCAAAATATTTTTAAAAAAATAATTCATCGCGAAAAACTTTAATTTTTTGAAAAATTGTTTTAACAATTGGCTATAAACAATTGAATGCTCGACTTTTCGGTAAAAAAGTTGTGATATTCGGATTCAGCGGATCAAAATACATAAAAAAAATTTTGATTTTTTTGGAAATTTTTGAAAAAGATTCTGATGAAATTTGGTGTGCTTATCGATAGCATTAAAAACTAGTCCTTAATCGAAGGATTTTCATTTTTGTTGAAAATTTATATTTTTCTTAACAATAAACGAGCGATTTTTGGTCGAAAATCGAAAGTTATGTCGGAAGCCGCCATTTTGTTTATTAAAAAGAAAGCCTCGATTAAGGACTAGATTTATTATTAACCTAATGATTTTTTTGGTTTTTTGATTTCAGACGATCCAGTCAAATTTTATGATGGTTGGCAACAATATGATATTGCAACAAAGTTGGCAATATTTTCATAAATAATCAATATTTTTCTTTGAAAATTTGTACAAGTCAAGTCGAAATATAACATAAAAAGTCTGTGTAACCACTTTTGTAAAACAAACTTAAGTACTATAAAAAAAAAAATTATTGAAAATGCTCGTTTTTTCACGCCTCTGACTGCACTCACCCCTCAATCCATTTTTTAAATTCCTATCTCCTTATTTTTCATCATCCAACTACTTATTAAGGGCGGGGTAAAGTATTAAAAAAATTTTTTTCATATTTTTTTTCATTTTTCAAATGAATGCATAATATATCAAGAATATTGTGTTAAAATTTCAAGTCGATCGGAGTAAAATTGACGAAGTTATGAGTATTTTAAGTGCAATGAGCGCTAAGCGACCAAACTCTTCTGCGTTATTCAAACCGTTTTTCTGAGACTTGTCATATTTGAAGTCCGTGTGCACGATAACTCAAAATCTACTGGACCAATCGCTTTGAAATTTTGCACAGTACTTCTTCACACAATTCACCAGGTATTGTCGAGAGCGTTTTTGTTTTTTTTTTATAATTACTAATTTTTCAACAACAAATTAGCCGATTTTTTTTTAGCGAAAATCGGGTTTTTGGCTCCCAAGTGCCACGAAAAATCGAAAAATCGAAGAAAAAAAATCCTCCCGTCATTACCTCGAGAAACATCTCCTTTAACAAATGCATTCTGATTTTTTTGCTTCAGATAATTCTGTTGCGAGTTATGGTGCACACCGCAAACCAACTTTTTTTCGAGGCGCCTCCGGGGTTTAATTTTCACTCGCTCAATTTTGAATATTTTGCAATGCAAATTTAGGAGAATGTTGTTCAAATGTTACTTTATTATATGTAAATTTTTCAATAAACGAACATTACTCCTTACGCCAAAAAAAAATTCTTAAAAACATGCCTTTTTTTCGCCGAATTAACTTTACCCCGCCCTTAACTCACTTATTTCACTTTTACCTATTTTTTCATTATCCAAATATTTTTTGCCATTCTCCATGCTAGATCCCCAACTAAGGGCAAAAAAAATCGTAAAGGGAGAAACAATCTCCCCAAATAAAATATATCCCCGAGCTTTGGACAAGTCAGAAATTCATTTCCATCGCACTCCAAGGAGCTTCGACCTCTCCATACCTGCTCGAAGGTCAGTATGGCCTCCAAAAAGGCGAAAACGCTGTTGCCCAACGAATGATACATGCTGCTGTCCGCCCATGGCCTCAGTATGTTCTTCGCCTGCTCGAAGTCATTGTTGAAAAAGCAATCGCTGGCTCTTTTCGCTTCGGCGATCGCCGTAGTCAAGTCCATTGTGGTCGGCCTGGAAAAAAAAAATCGAGCAAAAAAGCGGTGAAGAGCGTCTTATCTTGGCGATAACTCGTTCGCCTCCGACAATTCCGATAACGGAGCTTCTCGATTCTGGTAACTCACGCGGGAATATCCTCCTGCGCATCTTGGAACTGCAACAATCGACACAACATTCATTGCCTCGAATTTCAACACGGGCGTGAGAGAATAATTGCAAAGGCTCTTGGTCGACGAGAGTTTACTCACCTCGTCCTCTCCTTCCACGTCGGACATTTTGAACGGGCGGTCGGGCGAGCGGGACAATTAATCTGTAGTGAAAAAAAAATAATTGAATAATGAAGCAATATTCAATGAATAATAAATTAATAATTGATTTATAAGTAATTGATAATTAATCAATTATTTATCAATTCTTACGGCCTTAGGCCACTCCACACGCCGAAAAAATAGGCTTTTTGGGTTTTTTTTTCTTCAGAAAAACAGAAAACTATTCACTTTCCAAAAATTCGCCTAAAAAATCGTCAGATAATTGTTAACAACAAATGAACTATGCAATATGAAAATAAAATCCTACGTACTTCCGCGGACAATGTATTTTTCAAGATGTATTGAACATTTCGAGTGAATCGGTTGAAAATTGTCTGAGTTATGTTTCCGGCCAACGTAAAAAATGCAGTTTTGAGATACACGCTGCACAGCCGCCATTTTGAAATTAATGGCTTCAAAAAAATTATTGGATACAGTCACTGATATGTATGATAAACACCCTTTTTTGTAATCTCGATTCATTTTGTAGTTTTTCTGAACAAAAAATCCCCAAAAAGCCTATTTTTCGTCCTCTAGAGTGGCCTAACCCCTCAACGGGTTATTAATAAGTGAATAATTAATAGTTAATTGATAATTAATCAATAATTGTTAAGGCGGGATATACATTTACAACGATCAAAAAATCGATTTCTCTTTTTTTTCTCTAACCGATAGAACTATATATGTAGAATATTTTTCCAAAGTTTCAAAGCGAAATTCGAAAAACTTCAAACGTTACAGCCCGTCAACGCTGCGTCTCACCGCTCGGATGCGGAGCGGGCGTGAACTTCAAACGCGTTTTTTCTCAAAACTGCATTATCGAAATTGGCGTGCAGGATTACTCAAAAACTAATAAGCCGATTGAGTTAAGGGGGGATTGTCTTTTTTTTCGCAAAATTTACCGCTTTTTGGGAATTTTTTTGTGAAGAAAGTATACAACGGAAAACTTGTGAAACTTGGCATATAGTTTTATTGATCTGTTTACTACATACAAAAAATTTTTTAAACAATTTCATAAAAAAAATCCGCCTCCCACCCGCCTCGACGCGCGATGGTCCTTTTTTGATGGTGTGCACGATTTCTCAAAAACTATTCAACCGATTGCCTTCAAATTTGGACAGAATGCTCAGCTGACATCCTTTTATCGTTTGATGAAGCAAAAAAGCAATACGTTTAATAGTTTTTCATTTATAACAAAAAATCGATCAATTTTTTTCGAAAAATCGATACTTCAAGTTCAAAACGTCACCAAATCGTCAATTTTTTTTTTCCCCTTCATCGAACGATAGCTATATGTGTCTAAAGTAAAATGCTTTTTGGGTTTTTGTTGCAGGATGAACGTGAAGGCTGTAATCGTGCACACCATCAAAAAAGGACCATCGCGCGTCGAGGGGGGTGGGAGGCGGATTTTTTGATGAAATTGTTTAAAAATTTTTTTGTATGTCGTAAACAGATCAATAAAACTATATGCCAAGTTTCACAAGTTTTCCGTTGTATACTTTCTTCACAAAAAAATTCCCAAAAAGCGGTAAATTTTGCGAAAAAAAAGACAATCTCCCCTTAAAACGTCGTAGAAATATTGATAATATTGGTACCTTCTACTTGATGAGAATTGTTTTAGAAAAATTGAAAAAAAAAACTACTTTTTTCATCCGCATTTTATAGAAATGTTGCGTGAAATGTTGATTTTTTTTGTAAATGCGTGCTATTTTCTTAAATTTGCATTTATTTCATTTTAATTATCGTCACATACAAACTATACATGTTCTAACTGAAAAAATGTTTGAACTTTTTTCCAAATCAAAGTCCCCAGCTCCGTTACTTTGATGATGAATTAATTTTGAAAAATTGTTTTGTATACTTAAATATACTATTAAAGTATACCTAAAGTTTGATAATTGTAGAATAATTTTTTCTTAGTTTAAAAAGCCTCTCAATATTGTTATTTTTTCCTGTCTAAATGTATATCCCGCCTTAATTAACCATTAATAACTAATTCATGATAAATTCATAACGAATTACTACTTCATTAAAAATTAATTAATACACCATTAAGAAGTGATAAATAATGAACTACAGATTGATTAATAATTCATTATGAATTGATAAATAATTGATTATGGATTAATCCATAATTAACTAGAAATTAATTTGTAATTAATTAAGATATCATAAATACTTAACTAAGAATTGATTAATTATTCATGCATTGTCAATTAATAAATAATAAATAAATAATGAATCACTTATAAATTCTTAGTTAATCATTGATGAATTCTTAATATATTCTTCATTAGTTCTTAATTAACTGTTAATCAATTCTTGATGGGCTATTAATTAATGCTTAATTAACTATTAATTAAGTCTTTGTTAATTACTAATCAATTCTTAGTTAGTTATTAATTAATTACTGATTAATCCGAATAAAATCGAAGCTCTCCATCTCGCAGAGAAATTACTAAAATTTCGTCACGGTTGCGATGTTTCTCGAGTGTTAGCGCTGCGCGCATCGGCGGGTGAAAGTTTCGCAGGATGGATTTCTAAACCGAGCTCGGTGAAGATTTTAGGTCACTGGTCCTCGTTATTCTGGCTATTTCGATGTTAAGAGCGCGAAGATACGAGAGAAGTATGGCGACGGTAGTGGACACCGCGGCTCCGGGGATCGCGCGTGTCAAGCAGTCTTGGCGCAAGCCAATACTCGGATGGGTGACCGCGCTCGGTCGCGCGCCCCGACTACCGAGCGGGGGACGTTAGTTTCACCGAGTCTCCGGATGGCGACACGCAACCGGAAACTCAGTGCATATATACAGGCGCCTGTATCGGGCGCAGGTTTTCCACAGTTTCGGTTGCGGTGGGAAACGAGGGAAACTTTATCGAACCCACATCAAGGTTTGATAAAAGTTCGATCTCAATGTTCGCGAAGTTGCCGTGTCTCGGCAACACTTTAATATTGATTAATGGTTATAGTGAAAAAAAAACTCGTGACGTAAATATAAATAGGCATAATTGTAAATTACTCAAAATTTGATTTTGATTTTTGCACTCTCGTGCAGTTTTTTAAAATAATAATCATCGATAATGTTTGGGTCTTCGAGAAAAATGTTTCCTACAAAAGTCGCGGACCTAAAGTAGCCTAAAATTAAAAAAATATTAAAAACCAAAAATAAAATAGAATACAAGAAAGCGAAAAATAAAATAAAATTGAAAAAAGGCAAAAAATAAACATGCATTTGAAAGACTAAAATAAAAATATTAAAAAACCAAAAATAAAATCCAAAAAGAGGCAAAAAATAAATATGCACTTAAAAGTGCATGTTTATGCTCCAACCTTCCCGCGGTAGAGCGCGTAAGTAGATAATATCGAAACTAATGGAGTTTAGCAAAATGTACTTATTGGAGCATTATCCCATTTTTCTCGAAAAATAATGGTTTTAGACAAAAACTGCATACAACATAAAAGTTTAATCTTTTTGTAGGCTACAATTTTTGTGGGAAACATTTTTCCCTAAGATCAACATTTATTGAAATAGAATAGAAAAACTTTTTAAAAATGAGTTTTTGTGAGTTTTAACCTTGAAAATCAAATTTACGGGTATGTTCAATATCATATTCGTGATCAGCGAGTCGAAGTACAGGGGTACACGAAATTCCGAATCAATCGGTGGTATAGGCTTTTTGGAAAACTCTATTTTATGAAAAATTAGCATCTACAAAGTAAATATATACCTCGTATGCATTTTTTGAGGTTCATTGAAAAACAAATTCATAAACCGTAATTTGACTCAACTGGACCGCTCCAACCTCATTAACAGGCTACATCTACCTAGGTTGGTTAGAAATGGCATTTTCAAAAAATATTTTTTTTCGATAGTATCAACTTTTAGGTATATTCCGTGAAAATTTCATTGAAACATTCCTAAAATTGAATGAACTACAGCTCCCAACAGTCGCTAACGGTTCAAACACTGTTTTCAAAGTCGGTGGACATGATATCTCGAGAACCACTCGATGGATTGTTCCCAAATTCACAGGAAATACGATGAGGCATACTTAAAGGTCGTTGACGATTTCACTTTTTTTAAATCAATTTTTATTTTTCAATAGTTACGTAAAGATGACGACTTTTTTCAGAGATTTTGTATGCTCGAGTTTCAATTGGTCGCCACGTGGTTAAAAAAAATGATTTAAAAAATCAACGATCGTCAACGACTCGTATTTATTGTTAGCTTGAATAATCCGTTTGGTTCTTAAATTTCAGATGGACCGTTTAAGCTGGAGAGTGTCCACCGCCAAACATCGCGACAAAAATCTCATCTGCCGGTGGCCATGTTTTTGTTATTTTTATTTAGTCTTTAATGATATTTTTTTAAGCTCTCAATATATGTACCTTTGTATTTAAAAAAATGCGTTTCTCTTTCACCAACCGTTGACCAGAAAAAAAAAATCAAAATTTCGCCATTTTTCGGGCCTCCAGGTAGACGGAGCCCTTTAAATTTATAATTTCATAAATCCATTTGCAAATAGAGGCCATTACACTTCCCTGGAACAACAGGCGACATATTTTATATACTTTAAATACTCGTCTTTATTTTTCTTTTCTTTTTCTTTAACAAAACTCTGGTCTTTTCAATTACTTAAAAAAAAATTGTATTGCAAATTCCGGTGGTTTTATTCACATTTTCGGTTCCAATTTTTGTCCGCAACAAAGCAATGATAATCAGTACGCGTATTCAAGATAAGATTTAGCTGGATATAAAATCGTGCAGCACTCGTGAATGAGAATATTTCTCACACACGGATTTTGCATCGAAATTGAACGAAAAACATCGATAAGGTGCAAATTAAAATTGTTAGCAATTCGGAGATTATGAAAATTCTTAGGACAGGTTAATACACTTTGTAAAATTGATTTCGTTTTGTCGCTACGTGTTCCAAGGAATTATTGGTGAATAAATTGTCGGAGAATTTCAATCGGAGCAACAAATCAACTGAATTGTAAATTCCGTGCGTTTTAATTAAGCATCGATAGGAAAAATTTATTGCACTGTTCAAACTATCCTTAAAAATTATAATAATTGATTGAATTAATTCATGAGCGGAATGTCTACATAAAAATAATCAATTATTATTATACGATAATAATCAGTAATTAATGTAATTAATCGTCAATATAATTAATAACTATTGCACGAGTATTATTATTTACCTCACACGACGTTGAAGTTTGCATTGTTGGAATGTAACCAAAATGCATTCTCTTTAATTGCTCAAAAGTTTCCTGGCCGATTTAGACTACGAAAACTACTGAAACGTTTTTATTTATTCTTATAAAAAATTCTACGACCTCATTTTGAAAAAATGATTCTGTACGATATAAATGCACGAATAAAACAAATTATCAAAAAGTTTGCATCATATCGTTCCAACGATGCAAACTCCAGGCCCGGTTCTTCTCGTACAAAAATAATTATTTATTTTTCTGGCTATAATCGAGCTATGAAATTACGGAAATCGTATCCTGAATAATCCAATTTAAAATAAAACAATGATTCCTTCTTTTTCGCTCAATTATAATAATTGACAATTAAGATTACAGCCTAAAAATGACAAGTTATAAATGTACAACCATAATTAATAATGATTTTAATTAACTATTAAAATAATCAATAATTATTATGGGAGAATTTTTATTTTCCTCACATCCTAAATTTAAAAATATCTGTTTACTATGATTTTTTTCTCGATCAATCATCGAGCTATAAATTTGCACAAACGGTATCCTACAAAATCAAATTTTTTAATACACCAACAATTTCTTCTATTTCGTCCAATTTTAATAAATAATGACTTCTTCTATTTCATCCAATTTTAGTGAATAATAATTTCATTTATTTCGTCCAATTTCATGATATTAAAGTTTGCATCCTTGGAATGCAATGAAATGTTTTTGTTTCTGATTGCAAATATTTCTCTCGCAGCTAAGAACTTCGGCAACCTTTTTTTAAGGCCCTCATCATGGAGCCGCAACCTAAATGTATTGAAAAGCAATTTTGAATAACAATAAAAAATGGAGAAAAGGGAGAAACAAACAAATTTTCGTCGCATTCCAAAAATGTAAACTTCAACAGCAACTTCAACAGCATATTAATAAATAATATTTTCTTCTATTTCTCCTAATGTTAAAAATCACAATTAAAACTACTGAACAACAATACCCAATTATTAATATAAAACCATAATCACCACTAATTATTAACTATCGTAAGAATTTTTTTTTTTCGTACTAAATTGAAATATATGTTTTTTAAATTTAATTTTTAAATGGCATTAATTCTTAAATTTAAATTTAAAAAATGTTAAAACAGAAAAAGCCAGTTCAAATAAAACAATATCTTCTATAATTATAATATTTAATGCTCTTCTTTAATTATATTATTATAATTAAATAATTAAAGAATTAATACTATTTTTTTATTTTAATAATTAAGGTATAAGATTACTGCACAACAATAATCAAATAATTATTGTTTCTTTTTATTAACCCTTGACAGAATTTTGTATTTTTCCAAATCTTCAATTTGTTTCGGTTTATTTATTTTAGTCTAATTATGTAGGTTTAATTAATCAATAATTATTGATATACAACAATAATCGATAATTCATAAAACTAAAGCAAATACCACATTTTTTCAATCCAACCGTAATTAATGTATTTCAACTGACGTAAACCCAAGCAAATTAGCCATTTGAAAAAATCAAAACTTCCGGCAAGGATTAATTTTTTAAAACCAATAATTCATTATTTATTGTCCAAGAAGTACAAAAACCTCCGATATTTGCGCCTCCCTTTTATTTATTGCCCGCAGCTCATTGCCATTTTCGCCATTCACTTTTAACCTTTTTCAAATGTCACCAGCACTGCGACTTTTTTTCGCGCGCCATCAATTACCCAAACCAGGTAAAAACTTTTCGCGTAATGAATAAAACAAAACCAGCAAAAAAAACTTCCTCGCGCAACAAATGCAAAAAAAACCGTTCCCAAAAAGAAGAAAAACCGGAAACAAATTGCCGTTAATTATACGATATTTCAAGTACCGAGGAATTTCGCGAGAAATGCAAAAATACTCACGAACGATTCGTTGCGGGCAAAGCGAAAGAAAAAAAAAACACGAATTTATAGCGATGAGATGTGTATGACAAGAAACGTCGCGACTTTAACGAGACGTGCGATCAACGTTCGACAAGAGTTTTACGAAACGAGACTTACAAGGTCTCGAGATAGAATAATTGAATTAGAGCGCGTTTTTGTACGACGGAGCGAGGTGTATTCATCAGCCGTGCGTTTCTTCAATCGCTCAAGACGAGAGAGTAACGGGATATATATATATATATATAGGCATAATCGCACTGGCTATAGTAACGTAGTAAAAATCCAAATAAAAGTCTCGTAAGACCTCGTTTCCCGCTGGAAGGGGCGCAAAAATAAAAGACTCATATTTTCTCTCGAAACGAAAGTCTCGCGATCTCATTGACCGTGAAAACATCGCAGCGCTCTACTATCGAGAAAATACGCGTCTTTTTCCAGCGAGTACGAGAACGAAAAAAAGAAAAACAACGTTACTCTGGGAGAGTTCAACGGCCTGGATAATTGAATCTGGGGGATCGCGTGGTCGCGTGCGAGAAAAACGCTCACCTGTCAACCGTCGAACATCGGGCTTGCAGGATTCATTGATTGTCACCATGAAGAAGAAACGCGATTATCCCTGCTGGATTCAAAGGGCTCGCATCGTGCCGACGAGCGCAAAGACGCGAAATTTGGAAACGTTTTTTTTGGCGCCCTGACGGAGAAATTTGAAAAGGTGAGCGGAATTTTACCGCTGACGAGACGGGGGATATGCGTGTTAGGGTCTTGTAAATGTTCGCGAGGATAAAACGAACGCGACCGCACGCGATCATCGACTGGCTACTGACAAGCGGAGGAACAAACAAGTCCCCCCCCCCCCCTCTCCAACGCGCCGCCGCGGAACTGCGCGCGCATCGCCCGCTGTATCGTGCAGGGTGCAAACGCGATCGCACGCTCGCGTGTTTTTCATGAGAGCTTATTTATGTTGATATTATAACGGGTTCTATTTATGTTCGAATTTAGCCGTTGAATGAAATGATCTTCGGGGAAATTCTTCTTTTATCCAGAGAGCTGTTTCGAGTGTAGGAATACTTCTTTTTACTCTCTGTATAATTGCGAGCGGCCCCTCCACCGAGCGTTCAGACACTCGCGTCACTTCACGCCGGCGTGAACGCAACGGAAATATTTTTATGGCGTTTAGGGCGAAAGAAGTGTAGAACTGACACGGGAGCGAGAGAGATAGCTGACATTTACGAACGAAGATATCTCCGAGATTAATGATATTCAAAAGAAAATCGTCGAGCTCTGCGTCGGAGAATTCGGAAGAACCTGATGCTTCGTTTTTCGCAGGGCAACTTTCAGAAATTTTGCTACGCAAAATATCCTCTGTTTGTAGTGTCTTACTCTGCCACTCGCAGCGCTAGCAGTTCTCGAACAATCCTGATGCGCGCGCAGGGTCTATGTATATATACACACACGCGCACATGTGATTTGGCTAGTACGATGAAAATGCACCTTTTCAGGATTACGCGGGTACCCTGAGGTACAACTGTGCACACGCAGCATTAGCGCACGAGTATAAGTAATTTCGGTAATTTCATCAATTCCGCACCGCGGCTTAAACTCCAAACGTCAAAATAGTCGTATTCGGCGTCGGGGTGGTTAAGTCCGCCGTGCGGGCCGCACGCATGCGCAATAAGAATATTGTCAATGGTCTACTAGCGCCACGGAGAGAGGTAGAACTAAATAAAGCGGTAAAAAGCGTAGCATTTTTATACGGTAAGGGATAGAAGGTGTCAGCCCCATGGTTTTTCGTAAGAAAACTAAACCATGTAGGAGAAAAGACTGTCTGAAAAGTTGTGAGGTTATGTTCACCTTCCGCATGTCCTTATAAATGTAATTATGAAGGTAGAAATATAATTGGATCATGGAAATGAATGAAAAGGAATTAAAGGCTTGATTTTCAAGTCTCCTTAACGGGGAGATCCCTGTTTCAACGCGAAAGATATGCGTTGCCACTTTTTTTGGGGTCTCCGGGGTATGTGGGGGCCGGCCCAGCTACCTACGTCGCAGGAGAAGCGGGGGTCTCAATTATTTTATTACTAACATGTGGCACGAGTCGAAAGGATAAAACGGAAAATTGCTTTAAGGCGATTTTGACACTTCCCACACATTTTTTATTTCGCTTCCGTTTACCTTTTATGATTAAAAAGGATTAACAACCTGCATTTTGGGACGATCGCGGCCGGCCACGTGAGCGCCATGTAAAACGTACTTTACAAATCCTCAGACCCGCCCCCTATTTTGTATATTCGCTGTTTTCGTTTTCTTTTGTATTTTTGTCCTGCTTTGTTTGGCTCCGGTGACTCCGCTACCAATGAAAATTGAATATTTTGTTTAAGGCTTCAGGCCACAGTAACGAGTGTAAAATCATGTGCGAATTTAACAATTTTTTTCGTATGAAAAAGGGATTCACCCATAAAATTAATTACACATCTATTTAGTATAAATATCAAGCTGTTAGAAATTTTTTTTTCTTTGATGTACAAATTTGCCAACTACTGATATTTTCTTTTGTTATCTTTTCTTTAGGCGCTCCGCGGCGTGACATTTAGCATCCACAATTTTTTACCTAGAACAAAAAACAAAAATGCTCGTCAATCTACATTAGAATACCTAGAGAAGTACGTACGGAATTTAAAAAATATTGTTTTATTCAAAAGTTGTAGGTATTTGAATGTAAGAAATGAATTTTCAGTGAAAAATTTCGCTATAACTGCTCATAAAATGAAAAGTTCTGGATTAATCAGAAATTCCGTACGTACTTCTCTGCGAAATGCAATTAGGAACATGACTTTTAAACTTAAAGTAAATCGAGTGAAAATTGTTGAAGTTTTTTGTCACGCCAATTGGAAAAAAGCTGTTTCGAGAAGTTTCGAGTGGGCGGCCATGTTAAAGATCGAAAAAAAATCTAACAGCTTGATATTCATACTAAATGGATGTGTAATTAATTCGATGAGTGAATCACTTTTTCATACAAAAAAATGTTTAATTCGCACATGATTTTATACCCGTTACTGTGGCCTAAGGCCTTAAGGGAAGGGGTGTGTCCCTCTTTTTAGATGTAAGAAAATTTTGTATTAGATTCATAAGGAACTCTGGAGGGTGAACATCTCCACTCTTCGTTACAACACAAATAAAGATAGTCTTAGTAATTTTTGTTTTTAAAGAAACTGTCTTCAAATTTATTCCTAAACTACCTAACTCTATTCTATTTATATAGGGTTTCAAGACTAAAAAATGTCACTAAATGATCTACCGATTAATCTCCGATTCCGGGAGCATGAAGTAGTCTTGCTCCCGGTTTGAGTTTGATGAAGTTTGGTGGTTGCCATGCTCCAAACGATCCCTTGGATAACCTCAAAAGCAGACGCTTTTGGAATAAAAAGACAGTACATTAAATACATATATGTATTCATAGAGGCGAAAGGAATAGTAGGATAAAAGGCACTCATGTATATATATTTCAACACCTTTATTTTTTCAACTACTTGTTGTTACACGCCATTTTTTGCCGGTGAAATAAAATATCACACGCCACATTCGCACTATGATACCGATATCTGAAAGATGTCATGAAAAAGACGTCTCATGTAATTCGTCTTTATGATATCCTTTGGACAACGTTGAACTAGATACAATAGATAACAGTAAATAGATAACTTTTTGATAACATAAAAAAGTCATCAATTGAATAATATTTTGGGATACCTTTTAGACATCCGTATTCATCGCCGAAAGATATAAAAAATATAACTTTACGGCAGCATTATACGGGATCTCATTTAAGACGGAATGACACCTCATCGCGGTCGGTATGGTAGAACAATTATAGATACCCAAAAATCTCTGAAACGGCTCTTCAGATCCCGTCGAAACTTTGCCAATCGACGTTTTTTTTTTCTTAAATTCAGAAAATTTGAGGGGCAGACAGCTGTTCGTCTATCTATTTAAAGTCACTTGGCAAAGTTTCGACGGGATCTGAAGAGCCGTTTCAGAGATTTTTGGGTATCTATAATTGTTCTAGATCAGATAAAAAAAAATTCTAGTTCAGGTTAAAAAAAACCAGGTGTTGTAGTTCAGGTCAAAAAAAATACTTAGAGAGCTCGGATTTTCATGAAAATTTGACACAATCTTTCTGTATGTACTTTCGAAAACAGTAGAAAAAGAAATCTATTTTTTTCTTATTTTCAAAGTGGACTCGCCCCTTAAAAGATGTTGAATAGTTATCTTATGGTCATGCCTTAAGAGGGAATGACACCTCATCGCGGTCGGTATGGTAGAACAATTATAGATTCCCAAAAATCTCTGAAACGGCTCTTCAGATCCCGTCGAAACTTTGCCAAACGACGTCAAATAGATAGACGAACAGCTGTCTTCCCCCCAATTTTTTGAATTTGAGAAAAAAAAAGTAGATTGGCTTATGATAAGCCAATCTAGTTTTTTTTTCTCAAATTCAGAAAATTGGGTCTATCTATTTGACGTCGTTTGGCAAAGTTTCGACGGGATCTGAAGAGCCGTTTCAGAGATTTTTGGGAATCTATAATTGTTCTACCATACCGACCGCGATGAGGTGTCATTCCCTCTTAAAGGTAACCCGACAACGGTAACTAATCGACGTCAATTGGACATTTACGCTGCCTGAGTATATCGATCGCGCCTCGCCGCGTTCCCGCCGCTCTTCGAACGCGCGCTTCGTTCCGCCGCAGGCCGCGCGCGGCGCTGCTGTTCCCGCGGCGTTGCCCCAGCGTCTCACAGCGAGCTGCACCATCTGCTTCTTTTCCGTCTCGTGTGGTGCGTGCAGGAGACGAAAAAAAAAAGTTAAAACCTCACGTACCAGTTCGTCCATACGGGAAAAGATTGCGAGCAATTTTTCTCTTTCTCGCAATCGAAACAAAATAACACACAAGAAGCGTACGTATTTTTTTTTTTCGCGAGCAATCGCTCGTGCTCGTCGCTGCGAATAAGTGTCGGGATTTATCGGTGGCACGAACGATCCTCGGAACGTGTTGCGTCGCAAGCACGTCACAAACGCGTCGCTCCATCGACTTTTAGTGACTTCAGTGTGATACAATGTCCTCATTTTCCCTTGTGTTTCCAGATAAAACGACGAGTTTCGGGCATCGCGAAAAAATGCCGAAAAAATCGGGTAAAGCGTGGGGTGGCCGAGGTCCCGGTCGGTCGGGACTAATTTCCGATGGCCTCGAGAAAAAGTCTATGAAACACTTCTTCGGTGAGTCTTTTTGTTGCGTCTCATTCTTTAACTTTCTCCATTTTTTTTTTCTTCACGCCTCGCGTAACCTTCAAACGCGTGACCATGTTTTTTTTCCTCAAAATAAACATTTGGATTCATTCCGTTAACATGCATACGTCTATATATATACACATGCGTGTATATATACACACACACATATATGTCTGTGTGTGTGTGTATATATACATATATATACATATATATATACATACATATATATATATATATATATATATATATATATATATATATATATATATATATATATATATATATATATATATATATATATATATATAAAACATGGCCGCATTTTTGAGAAAACTTTTTTGAAAAAAAAACTGTCACCCAGAAACGAACCCGATCTCATATATTTGGGGGAGATGACGATTTCCTTGGTGCCGAAATATGAAAGCGTATTTCGATAGACTTCTTCGGGAGGAAAAACATTCTTCTAGTCTTAGATCGATACCTCAATTAGTTTTCAAGATATCGATGAATTATTATTATTTACATCGAAAGTAAATTGCCAAAGTATTGCGTAAGTATACTTGAAAAGTACATCGAGTTGTTCTTTTTTATGGAAATCTGCAACAAAAGGCAAAAGCACATATATAATTAAAAAGTCAATCAAATTGTTCCTTTTTGCGGAAATCATTAGCAAAAGGCGGAAGTATCACGCAAATATAATTAAAAAAGTCAATCAAATTGTTAGTACACCAAGTTGTTCCTTTTCATGGAAATGTTCGAAAAGAGCGAAAGTACTGCAGAAATGTAATTTAAAAGTCAACCGAATTGCTTCTCTTCATGAAAATGTTCAATAAAAGGCAAAAGTATCGCACATCCGATTTTTCTACATTTTCACACGCACATCCGAGGTGCCTCTCGCCCATACCAGTATGCAGCCTTTCCGGGACAAAAAACTTATTTAAATGGGAAATAAAATGAAATTGATTTATAATGATGGAATTTTTCTTTTCTATATCAATATCTCGATAACTAATCTAGATATCGCTTTAAAACCGGCAGAATCTTTTTCCTTGTAAAACGTACTCTGTCGAAAGTTACTTTAATATTTTGGGGCCATGGAAATTGTAATTATGCAGATGGAACCTTTGTTAATCTCGAAAAACAATTTCCTCCAAAATGCAACTGTTTTTTCCTTTTATCAAGGGATCTTCAAAAGGTTGGGGCATAAAAAAAAACAAGTCGATTTTCATTGTTCTTTTCTGATGGGAGCATTGCGTCGACGAGGTCAGGATTTTACACATAATTGATACACAGACGTGCAGTGGTTGTGTTTTAAAAAATGAAAAGAT
This sequence comes from Ophion ellenae, assembly GCA_963210295.1. Classification (NCBI taxonomy): domain Eukaryota; kingdom Metazoa; phylum Arthropoda; class Insecta; order Hymenoptera; family Ichneumonidae; genus Ophion; species Ophion ellenae. The sequence continues at coordinate 64,971,176 of OY723386.1, forward strand.
ATTGATTAACAACGAAGTTATTATTATATGAACAAAGTGCCGTAGTAGTTGCATGGCCAATCAGTTGATGTGCTTGCGGCAACTGGGAATATCTGAAATAAAAAATAAAGACTGTACTTTTAGTACAATAATAAAACTTTCTCATGACGGAGTGGAGATGTGGGGGTGGAAGAGGAGGGAACAAATAGAAAAATTACAGGATAAATGTGTTAAAGCGTGATTTAGAGAGGAAAAAAATAAGCAATATTGAGGAGTGTTTTAAACCAAGAAATATTTATTCTAAAATTATCAAACTTTAGGTATACTTCAATAGTATATTTAAGTATACGAAACAATTTTTTAAAATTAATTCATCATCAAAATGGCGGAGCTGTGGTGGAGTGTTACAGCACGGTCGCCGTGGGAGTTGCGAAGCGGTGTGTAGTCTAGCTTCCCGTAGACTTTGATTTGCAAAAAAGGTCAAACATTTTTTTAGTTAGACCATGTATAGTTTCTAAGTGACGGTAACTAAAATGAAGAAAATGTAAATTTGAGAAAATCGCACGCATTTACAACAAAAAAATCAATATTTCACGCAACATTTTTGTAAAATGTGGATTAAAAAAGTAGTTTTTTTTTTCCAATTTTTCAAAAACCAGTTTCGTCAAGTTGGTAGCAATATTGTCAATATTTCTATCAAGTTTCAACTCAATCGGCTTAATAGTTTTTGAGTAATCCTGCACGCGAATTTCGATAATGCAGTTTCGAGAAATACGCGTTTGAAGTTCACACCTGCTTCGAATCCGAGCGGTGAGGCACAGCGTTGACGGACTGTAACGTTTGAAGTTTTTTTAATTTCGCTTCGAAACTTTGGAAAAATATTCTACATATATAGTTCTATCGTTTAAGGGAAGGGTAGGGGTTGCAGCGTGAAAAAAAAAAACACTTTTTTGCCCATTTTACTCATCTATATGGATAGAGTAAATTTATTGAAACTTTTTGTACATTGTTAAGTGTCATTTCAAGAACATTCCGTGAAATTTGTACGCGAAAATATCCACAAACAAGCCGGTGACAAAGCTTTTCCAAGAACGCCTTTGGAAAAACACGATTCGCGGTGTTCACTGTATCTCAGCTAGAAATTATCTGAAATCAAGTACCACTAAAATTTAGTCAAAGTATCAAATCCTCCCCCCAACGGTCTTTGATAATTTTTCTTTTCATTTCTAAATTTTTGGTGGTCATGTAAAGTGAAAGGTGCTATTTTTCACAAAAAATTCCGCCATTTTGGGGGTGGAAAATCCCCTCAATGTAAAAAAAAACTCAAACTAATGGGGGGAGGTATTTTACATGTAGAAAGTGTGTACCAAGTTTGAAATAAACCGGTCATGTAATTTTCAAATGGCAGTGAACACGGACTTTGAAAAAGTAGTTTCGAGAAAAACGCGGCACAGGCTTGTTTGTGGATATTTTCGCGTACAAATTTCACGGAATATTCTTGAAATGACACTTAACAATGTACAAAAGGTTTCAATAAATTTACTCTATCCATATAGATGAAAAAAATTCGCAAAAAAGTGTTTTTTTTTTCACGCTGAAACCCCTACCCTCCCCTTAAAGACGGAAAAAATTAATGAATTTTTCGATTGTTGTAAATGTATATTCCGCCTTAAAATGCCGACCACTCTTTCTGTTCTGCCGCGAAATCAAAATTTCGGAAGTCTCTCAGTCAACTCATGCGGCACCCACTTTCCTTCCTTATGAATTTCTCCCATGGCGTGCAAACGTTTCGAAATACATTGCCGAGTCACATTTAATGCCTCGGCAAGTTGATCTTCTGTTTGAGTGTCATCTTCATCCAATAAAGCTTGCCGATCGGCGTCCCCAGTCTCAAAATCGTCACTTCTGAACCGCTTGAACCAATCTTCACACGTTGTTGTTTTTGACGGTATACGTTCGCCGTAGGCCTCCTCAAGTAACCGACGTGCTTCAGCTGCTGTTTTTTTAGGTCGAAGCAGAAAAGCAATGCTTCCCGCAAATGCTGTTTATTTGGCACAAAGTTTGACATTTTCGAGGTCAGAAAAAAGGTCGTTGTGTTGCGATATTTGTTTATATTACGACTGGGTATTCTAAACAGATGTCCAAGCTATAAAGCCACCCAATTTCAGACCTATATGCCGATTACATGTGTCGCTAGCGCCATCCATGTGTGAAACCCGGGAACTTAGTTGCGCACCTAGTATAAATAAGAAAATTTAGCAAAGAGAAACGTGTATGCAGGCTTCTATGTGTACCCTGAAGGGGTATACCTGAAACAAATACTACTACCATACAAATTTTTATAAGATCCCCATACACACCATTTTTTCAAACCCAATAAAATTGGACTAAAATAATTGCAGGTCACGACGATCGTGGGGGCGAGGATGTCCACATGAAAATAACAAAAACCGTAGGTGGCAGCAAGCCGCGAGTGTCGTTCAAAAATCAAACTCGCTCGCGCAACAAAGACCTCCATGTACACCTGGAAGGTGCAGTTAAGAGGATACTCGACGACGATTATCCCATGATACCCGGCGCGAACAACAATGGACCTGAAATGATCGCGCAATACGGACGCGGCAGGGGCATACCGAGAGGCCGCAACAGCCCGCTGTCGCACAGAGGCAGAATGCGGATACGCAACGATAAGATACCTCACAACGACACCGTCTGGTACTCAACCAAAACCCAATCGTACAGAATTACGGTAGGTCGAGAATGTTTTTTTTTGTTTTCTCTCACTGATGAGCGAGAATCAATTTGTAAGCTGCGCGTATTTATTTCGAGCGTGGATCTTTTGTTGCAGATATCGCAAGGTCACAAATACCCGAGGAGCTTCATAATACCTGTGTTGCTCGAACGCGTTGCCCCAACAACGTTCGAGCCAATAATGGTAAGGCGGATCGCAGCTACTTTTTGAGAAGTTTCGACACTAAAATCGAATTATTGCGTTGCGATTGAAATTTTCATCACCGAGAGATCAATTTGTGGTGCATTGACTGTCTGAAAATCAATCGGGTTCACAAACATAGTATAGGAGATTTTTCATCTTCAAGTTGAACCTTTATCCATTTGGTAATTGGCACGATACCTCGGAGAGGCAAGATAGAGGGCGCTAGGGACTGAAATGATATTGAGATTTAAATGAAAAACTGATATATGTAGATACTTACATCAATTATTGATGTAGATACTTACATCAATTTTTTATTTGTCAAAAATATACAAAATGGCGGCCCAGTGGCTGGTAATAAGAGAACGCCATTTTGGAGTTGAAGATTGCATCGTTGGGACGCAAGGAAAACATTATTTTTTCGGATTGCGAAAGTTAATTTTTTGCGTATTTCGTTTACAAAAATCGGACTCGCTAGAGACGTTTATGAGCACCTGGAGCAAAAAGAAAAACTTCGTTCGTTATCTACGTGAGTTTTGTTAGCGAACACGATTATTACAAAATATTGATTTTTCCAAATTTGGCACAATTGTAAATGAAAGTCGCATTTTCGATGAAAAAACGGCCTTAATTTGTTTATAAAAAGCGTCATTGTTAATCGATCGTAAAAATCGTGTTTCTTCGCTAGAAAATCTATCTAAGAAACTGCAGGTGAAATTTGAAGTAAATCGGTTGAAAATGGTAAATTTCGAGAAATACGCGTTTAAAGTTTAAAAACTATTTTTCTTCGGACCTTATAATTCTCGGGATATTTATACATAATTTATTTATAAATCTTATCGCCAGGCTTCAATCCATAGGATTTTCATAATTTTTTTTTAGCTTCACTAAATATATTAATAATCGTCTCAGTAAAATTTCAAGATCGGTTATCGACCTAATTACAAAGAAAAAAAATATTAAAATTGCGTATTTTTGTGAAGGAATTCCGAAACGACATAAAAACCCAACTTCCGGTCGCTACAGAAGTGTCTATCATAGTGGGAATTCGTCAGATTCTTAAAAATAATCAAATTTAAATACTTAACACTTGTAGTAATCCAATGCTCTCGGAAAAAAATTACGCTTATTGACCTAATTTTTTATGTAATATCAAGTTTAATTTGAACTTCCGGTATTGGATTTATTACCACTGGCTACGATGAAGAGACGCGACAGCAAGGCAACAGCTGACTGTAGTCCTAACCTCATCTCACTCATTCGAATTTCCACACATATTTCATTTTTAACCGACATATTTCGCCGACACAAGTTTTCCACGCTTTTTACCAGTCGTGGCTCGAATACAATGCTTTATATTTCCCGCACTTGACATTGTTTCGACAGATCGACGTTGAAAAGCATGAAGGTTAAACTCGCCTGGTTGAGTGAAAAGAGACGGAGATAAAACCAATGTTGCCAAATATCAAATCTAGAAATACTGCGCGAATCGTTGGAATAACTATTTTTTCATTTTTCTCATTAAATGTGAACATTCATTAAACAGTTTACACATGGAAAATTTGGTTATTACAATTTTTTTTTTGCATATGATAAAAATACAAATTGTAAGTCTCAAGTATGATCAATGGTATGACTAGTGTGCAGCGATAGAATTGCCTTAAGCCAACAGAAAAAACGATACTTTTTTTTTTCAAAGGAATAATAAGGCCTCAAAAAGAATTTTCGTTGCATTCCAATGATACGCTGAATTTTTTCTTCAACGATGTTTATAAATTGTCGTTCCTGATCTGTATCCTAGCTAATTATATTGAAAATTACGTTAAATCGTTTCTCATCAATCTTCGCCGTCCTCAATCCACGAATCCACGACGCGATAAAAAGTCCGCTACCGAGGGTTCTTTCATACGGTGTTGAAATTTGCATCGTTAGAATCCAAGAATATCCTTTTTTTTACATTTCCTCATTCAAAATTTTAAAATTTTCGGAAATATTCCGAATTATATTTATAGCCTAAATGTGCAAAAAAAATTGGGCAATGCGAGAAAAAATATTCTCGTTGCATTCCAACGACGCAAACTTCATTCTTTTTTTTTTTTCGTTCATAGAAAAACGCATCCAAGACGAAATTACTTCCTGTCTCCTTTGTTTCTTTTTTCATCTTCAGTACAAAGTTACCGACAACTCGGTATCTTTTTACGTGGACGATCAGAAAGTGGCGAACCTGCTGAAGAACAGCGACCGAAAGATAGTGGGAACGGACGGCAACAAACTGTCGATTCGGGTCGAGCCGGGTTTCCCTCATTACAACATCGATCAGAAGATGCGAGAGAGAATGAAGCAGGCGATGGCCAAGCGATACGTTCAGGAGACCAACGCCCTCGACCTCTCGCGTTTCCATCTCGATCCTGAGCTCATCGACGATTATTACTGCAGTCTCTCGCGTCCCTCGATGCTGATAGCCGCGCTGGAAATCGTTTCGGCCGCGATTTCCAACCTCGAAGCGCTCAATCTCGATCACAATCAGTTGCACTCGGTCGATAAATTGGCCTACCTGACGAAGAAATTTTCGAGCTTGAAGATTCTCTACCTGGGCGATAACAAGGTGAGCTAACGGACATTCACGGATTAAGGGGATTATCAGCTTGGGGTCCGGAAAAACACGGAATTTCGATGATTTTTCATCGATACCCATCAGGGACATAATTTAAGTTTCCGTCTCCGATTTTGTTGAAACTCGTGTATGTGATAAAGCACTGAAAACTATTAGACACGTATATTTTTTTTATCCGCGGAAAAACGTTTTCAAGGGGAGGAAACGACTCCTCGCAGGTGTCCCCCTTAATTTTATTTTTTTAAACTATTATATAGTGGGTTTTTCATCGTTTTACATTGGAAGAATTTTGGTTTTTGTTTCATTGAGATCGGTGTACTGCTTGTGGGTGAAACTGCAAAATTACCCCTCGATACGCCTTCCTTTGAGGGGTCGTTTCTCCTCTTAAAACCGTTTTTCTGCAGATAAAAAAATACGTGTCTCGTAATTTTCAATGCTTAAGGCGTTACCCCCACTTGTAGCGCAACAAAGGCCTTTTTCATGAATTTTTTAAAAGAAAACTACAAAACTTTTTCAATCGATCAATATACCATCTCAAAGAACACATCTTGGAGAACTTTCAGAAATTTTTTTATTGAAAAATATTACATTGTTTAGTGGCAAATGGCCGTCAATGAAATAATGTTTTTATATACACGGTTTCCGGTGACCAACATTGCGGCGAAGTGGACCATCTGAAAAAAAAATGCGGATGGATTTAGTCAAATATAAGTATAAACTAGTCTTTAATCGAAGGATTTTAAAAAATATTCATTTTTCACAAAATGGCGGACAGTCAAAGTCAATGGTTCGATTTTAACGAAAAAAACGGCCATTTTTTTTTTCGAAAAAAAAAATCGAACGATTAAAGACTACATTTTTACGTATGAAATAAGCCTGCAAAATTTCAAGAAGATCGGTTCATTAGTGTTCGAGTAATCTTGGTCACCGACTTCAGAAATGCCATTTTGAGAAAAACGCGTTTAAAGTTTCAATTTCAGTTTACACGAAGAAAATATTTTTTTTTTGTAAACGTACATAGAGTCATCTATTCCGGGCCCGTTTTTATAAATTCCAGTCTATTATATGAACGTTGTGAATGCCGGGTATACGACCCTTTTCATCGAACAATGCATTGAAGGTCGGAGGGAGGGTCGAGCGCGCCAGACGGCAGACTAGCCGGTCGTTTACACAACGGATTCTTCTCTTTCAACGCTCATATCTCAGTCAATTTTGTTCGGATCGTCTTGAAATTTTCAGGACATATTCTCAGATACTTATACTTCAAAAAAATGCAATAAATCAACAACAAACAAAAAAAATCGATTTTTTCAAAATCGCAAGTGGGGGTAACCCCTTAATCGCATAAATGAGTTTCAACACAATCGACGGCGGACACTTAAGTGATGTTCTTCGGTCGAATGGAAATTTTCTTTGAGAGGTGACACTACTGTAAACATAAAAAATCAAGCGATTTTTCGCGTTTTTTTTTCGGTGGGAAGACAAGTAAGGGGATAATAATATTCAAGGATGTTATTAGTCATATCTACAAATAAATCAAACAAAAAATTTATTTAAAAATTATACAAAATAGATAAAAATAGAGAAATAGAGACGCTCTGCGGCACGCTCTATAACTGACGCAAATTCCAATTTGGAAAAAACATTTTATTTCTATCAATTAACATTGGTATCAATTTTTGTGTAATTGCCAAGCATTTAATGTAAAAACCCAATCTTCGACAGAAGAAATGGACAATCATTTGGTAATAAACAATGTTATTATTAACTCATGGAAAATCCCGTGCGTTTCTCTCTTCGGAATGTTATTTCAAAGATGTGCTCAAGATTTGAAGTGAATAGAATGAAAATTGTTGGAGTTATGCTGCGCGCCGTTTTGGAAAATTGTGTTCCAAGAAGAACGCTCGACGTCTCGCATACCGGCCAGCCACTGACACAGCCGACCAGTGTTAGGCGTTAATCAATTAAATTTTCAATAAGTTTATTAGTTGACTAAAAAAGTAATAGCATTTAATTCAATTACAATTAATTAATTTGGATTAATCTATGTTAATTGCAACTCGCAATTAAAACAATTGCAATTCATTTTTTTAATTGCTCTAAGAAACAATTAAAACTAACAATTAACCTCATATACGTACTTCAATAACTTACACATTTGTTCTGACGCCACTCCGCGTCCTATACAATAATCAGTTTTGATTGTTTGTTTTTAATCAAATTCATTGAAAAGATTGAAAATTGATTGGTTTCTAATTGTGGAAAGTCACGATTAACAATTGGTTAATTGGTAATTGCGACTACAGCAATTAACAATGAATCAATTGTCAATCGTGAATTTTCATGTCTATACTTGAATAAAAATGCAACAGAAAATTAATTTTCTTCAAATGTCTAGAGTAGACTACTGCCTTAAAGTTGAACCTTAACCTTAATGTGGACCCTTAATTTTCCACATTGAGAATAATGCGAAAAAATTACAAAAATCGCGATGATCTATTTTTTAAAATGAAACGAAAAATTGAAAAAAAATTAATAACTACGCTTAAAAAAATCTAATTAAGGGGTTGATCGATTGCTATTTGTTTCCCTTCGTAGATTCGAGAACTGGCCCAATTGAACCCGCTCAAGCATTTGGAGCTGCAGGAGCTACGAATCGCCGGAAATCCCGTATGCGAAAAATACAAGACGCGACACGACGAATATGTCAGGTAACGTGAACAGCTTGTAAACGTGAGAAAAACGTAAAAGAACACACTGATGAGAAGGCGAAGGTACGCGATTCTCCTGAAAAGTTTATCGCGTCATGTTCGTCTTTTGAATAACATTTCTTCGTTGTTTTTCGTCGAATGGACACTTCGAGTCGCAGATGACCAAAATCCAATTTTTCCGTTGCACTTTGGAAACACTGTCCATCATGTTTTAACCGGACACCGGCTTTTCCCTTTCTTTTTCATAAACTTTCTGTAAGTTTCGTTTTGTCACATCGTTTTGCAAAAGGCTTTTCAGATGTGATCGAAGAATTGGAATTTTCACATTTGCGAGGGTTTTCAGGCGATCTATATTCACCGTTAAACATTTTCCGGAATGAAATTTCCCTAACGAGAAAATGCCCGCGGGAAAGTTCTCCCGAATTAAATAGTTCGAAGTTTGCATCGTTGGAATGCACCGGAAATTCGTTTCTTCTCATTACTCATTTTTTTTTTTGCCGTAGATTTAGTCTACAAACACCGCTCAAACGGTTCTTTCCTATCATTGGAGACGTCGATCTACAAAAAAAAAGTTTTCGGATCATAAAAAGAAATATAAAAGAATTATTGCTCCCTTCCAACGATGCAAACTTTAATCCTGTAATTAAATTGACCTCGAGCAAAAAATGCTCGTATAACATTTCTTTCAAGCCTCAGAAAAAACGTGGATTTTAGCCAAATGATCAAAGGGGGTAGCCGGTTAAGGGGGGTCTGACGGCCCCCACCGAGTTTGATCGAATCGACCCAAAAACCTGAAAGAGGGCTGAAAAACAAAATTTTAGAGATATTTTTTAACCCCCTAAACCCTTATGAAAACACCATAATCGCAAAAAATGCGTTTTTTTTATGTTTAATTTTTTTTCGAGCTTTCAAATGCATTTTAAAGCGGTTTTAACACAACCAAAATTTTGTTTCAGATGTGTAGACATGCCCTGAATTTTTCCAGATTTTTTCGTAAAGTTAAATCATGTGCAACATAATTTTAATGGCATAAAAACCGTAAAAAATCGTCATTTTTTGTATTTAATGCTATGGTTTTTATTGACGTATTAATGGTAAAAAATCGTGCACCATAGCATAGAAAGCTACTATCTTCCTCTACAAAATGACGCTAATTGGGCTCAATTCGGTCGTCTCTAGCGTCCGAAAATCAAACTTGAATAAATTCCGTTTTTATAATTTGAGCATTTTCAGTTACGAAAATGACACAAAATCATATTTTTCAATTATTTTACTTAATAAAAGTACATTTTGGGGTTTCTGAGGTCGCCGATTACAAATTTGATGTCAAACAGCTAACAAAAAAAAAAAATTACACATGTCATCAAATGAAAATGGTATTTGCTATTTCGGTTTTTTCAATAATTAAAAGTCATTGTATTTTAAAAAATCTATTTATTTATAATAATATTACATACATTCATCTAATATATACATTAAACAGACACAAGTAATACATACATTGCAACATGATTGTTATGTTGTTAATCTTCGTCACTGTGTTCTTCAATAACAGGTTCGACATTATCAACGTGAAATAGATTCGTTAGAATTTGAGCTGGGCGGATGATTTTGGACAAATACCGTGCATGACTTAAAAAGTAAATGATTGTTGCAACGTGGGCACAGCAACCAACAGTTCTTAGCCCATTTGCACAATCACATACGTAGTTTTTTATACCGTTATATCCAATACTGTTAGGGTCGTACTGAACGTAACATCTGTATACTTTCTTGTTTATATGTCTTGATTTAACTTCACATTTCAAAATGGTATCGTCCTCCAACAAGTATTGCATATTCAAAAGTCCTTCTTCGGTATACATTTCAGCTAAGTATGAAACAGTTTGCGATAACTGGTACGAGCCAGTGAAAAGGATCTTCAAATCTTGCTCTGTCATTTCCGGAAAGTCTAATACGTCATTTGATGTTAACGGTTTGAAGATCCTTTTCTTCCTATTCCAGTTTTGTTCTTCCACAACTTTCGCTAAAGAATTGTCAACGTCTTTTCTTTTCAACATTTGCTCGGCAATTTGATCTTGTAAATCGGTATCGCAATTCAGTCTTTTTCCAAACTCATTAACCAAAAAATTCGCTACTTTGCAATAAAGCATCGCTGAATCCAACATGTTGTTGTTAAACTGATTATGCAAGAGTTTGAATTTACTACCGATTATACCGTGGACAGCCTCTACCACCCACCTCAATTTCGTAACAAATCGACTTTCGTTTGCTTCATTTGTTGGAAGTTGCTTTCTTTTGCCTTTCAACGCTGGCATCAACACAACGAACCCTTGAGATTCTAACCAATCTTTGACGTCTCTGAACCCCCTGTCAAGTATAAAAACATCCCCTTTTTTGAGGATTGATCTCAAGCCGTTCGGATCACTTAGTACATGTTGTAAGATTTTCGCATCATTCACAATTGCTTCGTACGGTCCGTAAACATCTATTACATATCCATCTGTGGCACAAACTGTGAAGGGTTTACAGAGTGGACACTTTTTCTGACCAGAGAAAGATTTTTTTTGGTAACAATTATTACTACTTTTTTGGTGTCGAAGGTATGAACCATCAGCAATCAAGAGCAGGCGATCTTCAAATCCGTGTAATTTTTTTTACGTAAGGCGACGTGTGATTAGCAATTAAATCTTCGCGAGAACATGCCCGAGCTCCGAAACGAAGTGGAAAGACGTCTTTCGCGAATGAATCCAAAACCGATTTGCAATAAGCAGATACTAGTTGTTCAGATTTGATATCGAAAATTGACGCAGTGATTGTGTTGGAATTTCCAGTTCTTAATTTAAAAAGGAATATTAAAAGAGCTTGATTAATACTGCGATTTTGAGAATTTCGCAAAGTGACCAACATGTTTTTTAGAGTCTTGATTTCTGCAACTGTGTATCCAGTTAGCGATTTTATGCGCTCTGCCGATAAATTGTAATCATCTACTCTGTCTAAAATACTGTTGTCGCATTTTTTGGACAGTGCATCCAAAAATAATGCCAACTCTTGAGAACTGATAGTACAAGTATTCGAAAATATTTTCAAGTTTGAAATTTCGTCAACGTACATACGTTCACTGATAAGATGTACAGGACAACAGCGATTGCCTTTTGGAATGAAAATTCGTGAACTTATAAATACCTGTAACCTCGCTTTAAACGGAACAACCGGAGATGTCGTAATTGGAGTAAGACATACGCAACAACATTTGTGAGTCGCGGTAATTCTGTTGAAAGGCATCTCGATCATTTCATAGTCCGGTTCTCTTGGGCGAAGAACGTAAGGAGGGTCCTTAGAAGATTGTGATGACTGTCCTGTGGAAGATCCAGACTCCGACCGTGACAATTGTTGCGAAGACTGTTCCGAAGATTGTTCTGTGTCATCTGATACTGTCAAATTGGAGAGTGTTGATGAATGTCTCTCTACAGGATCGACAGAATTTTGTTCGCGATCAACATCTGGCAGAGGATTTTCCTCGGGATTGACGTTTGGCAGAGGATTTTCTTCGGGATTAAAATCCAACTGAAGATTTTCTTCAGGATCAGAATCACTGCTCGTCGATGGTGAAACCGTTCGGGATTTAGCGATTGCGGAACGACACAGATGACATAAAACGTCACCTTTCTCTACTCGTTTACCTAGTAGTTTAGTATATAAGTGTACGTCATCATCTGAAGAAATGGACTTCTGTTTTCCGGTATCATAACGCAACAATCTGTTGCATCTTATGCACCTTTCACCAGCCGTACATTTTCGTTTTTTCGGTGGCATCGCACAGTTTTTCCTAAAGAAAAAAAAGAACATTGTTATTTTTTTTATTATGATTAACAAATTATTTTTTTTTTTTGAAAAAAATGAAAAAAGTAACTGAAACCCGGAATAAAAAAAAACCATAATTAAAAAAACAAATAGAACAAAAGTAACGAAAATCGAAAGTACATTAAAAATTGTAAATCAAAACAAAAAAAATGTTGAAAACATCGGTAAACAAAACAGAAATAAATTATTGTATTCCAAATCATTTTTTTATTGAAATATCGTTTCGTCTTAGTTTTGTTTTTTTTTTTTGCTTTTTTAAATTCTTTTCATGTGAGTGAACTAAACAACAACTTGAAGTTGACGGCCACCTTCTGTACGATTTCAAGTCGACTATGAGGCAAACGATTGTAGATTGAGGTTATGATTATAAATCAATTTTTATGTTGATTGATATTTAAATTGATATTCAAACTCACCTTAGAATACTGCTTCAATCACTTCGTGTTGAGATAGGCAGGTTAAACGATAAATTAAAAAAACGCTGTTAACAAAACAAATAGATTTGTTTAACGGAGCAGAGCGCGTCGCATGACGTGTGTACTGGACGGCGGCTGAACACAGAGAGAAAGAGAGACCGCGTGGAGCGGGGTTCTCGATGCGTCAGTGCGTAGTGGGCATGCGCAGTACCGTGCGGAGGGGCATACGAGCCTAAGGCCCACGTGGGTACGGTGGCCTTAGGCACTCGGGTACGTGGCTTAATAAGGTACAAGTTGGGATTTTCTCCGCCAGGTGACAGTTTAGTCGGGGAATTCCAAATTTTTTTTCTGAATAATACGTAATTTTTTGTTTGTTAATATAACTATTGACAGCTGTTACGATTAAAAATTCGTGTATAAGAATGAATTTATAATCAGCGACCTAAAAAATCCTTATTAATATCGTTCCCATAGCTTTTTTAAAAAATTTCAAAAATTAAAATATTTTTTCTTCGTTTTGACAGCTGTCATGTGACAAAACTAATTTTTGACATCAAATTTGTAATCGGCGACCTCAGAAACCCCAAAATGTACTTTTATTAAGTAAAATAATTGAAAAATATGATTTTGTGTCATTTTCGTAACTGAAAATGCTCAAATTATAAAAACGGAATTTATTCAAGTTTGATTTTCGGACGCTAGAGACGACCGAATTGAGCCCAATTAGCGTCATTTTGTAGAGGAAGATAGTAGCTTTCTATGCTATGGTGCACGATTTTTTACCATTAATACGTCAATAAAAACCATAGCATTAAATACAAAAAATGACGATTTTTTACGGTTTTTATGCCATTAAAATTATGTTGCACATGATTTAACTTTACGAAAAAATCTGGAAAAATTCAGGGCATGTCTACACATCTGAAACAAAATTTTGGTTGTGTTAAAACCGCTTTAAAATGCATTTGAAAGCTCGAAAAAAAATTAAACATAAAAAAAACGCATTTTTTGCGATTATGGTGTTTTCATAAGGGTTTAGGGGGTTAAAAAATATCTCTAAAATTTTGTTTTTCAGCCCTCTTTCAGGTTTTTGGGTCGATTCGATCAAACTCGGTGGGGGCCGTCAGACCCCCCTTAACCGGCTACCCCCTTTCATAAAGATTGCGCATCAAGGGCGTGTAGGAGCACTTGCGCAAACTTGAAAAATATAGTTTCGAGAAAAACGCATTTAAAGTTAAGCCGAAGTTTACGTGCGCATAAAATGAAAAGTTTCATACTTAAACCTAATCTGCTATGCCAGGAGCATGGAGGATACCTTCCTCTTCTTTAAAAAGTTCTTCTTGAGCTCTAGTCTTCGGGCCAATCTTGCCTCTTTTGTTGCTGCGGAATTAGTAGCGTCAGCTTTTTTCACGCGCACCATATCCCTTTTGTCGGCCATTATATTTGCCACGTATTTGCCATTATATTTGCCAAAACATGTGTTTTGGAGCAAATTCATGTGATTTGTTGTCTGCCTCTGCGCGTCTCTACTTGCACAACGAGTCCGGCCCGGGTGGACAATTGTCGTGCTTCGGCTTCGCATCTGTCGAGCCATTGTGATCGTAAGTCGTCCAAATAGCATTTTTCATGGCCGTCACAGAATTCGAATTTCTGATAATTGCCAAAGCATAGTAATTGGTCAAGTCACGAATCAATTTATCCGTCAATTTGCCACTACCTTTTCCACCAACCCCTTTCGTCGTCTTCTTTCCGGATCTCAATCTTCACCCCAATCTTCAACCCAGACCAGCCGCCACACATAACCTCCCGGTGGGGCCATCTTTTTTCAAACGGCGGGCACTTATTTGTACTCCCAATAGATACAATAGATAACAGCAGACAGATCACTTTTTGATACCTGGAAATAGTCATCAACTGGATAACAGTTTGGCATACCTTACAGAAATCCACTATCACCGCCAAAAGATGTCATAAAAAAGAGATCTTCACGACAACATTAAACGGGGTGTCGTTTGAAAGATGTAGAATAGTTATCCTACGGTAATGTCTCAAAGATAACCTGAACGTGGTAACTTATCCGATTGGGCATTTATGCTACCTGGTCAGAATTCAGTCAACAATCATCGACGATTTTCAAAATCTGGCTGCAGAATCACGATTTTTTTTTTTTTAAGTTCCCCAGTTTTTTGTCTGGATCGTCTTAGCTTCAATCAAACCTTCCACGATTTAAATTAAGCCTGAACAAACCCAAATGAAAATTATTCCGTTTTATAGACAAATTTTATCAGGGAAAATTGGTTTTCGAGAATTTTTATGAATTATTTCTGAGAACATTTTTATAAGGATATTATTTTTTGAGTGAATTTTGGTAAGAACATTATTTAACGAAATTTCTAGTTACAAATTATAACGGCGGAAATTTTCAAAAGAAGATTACTTCTGACGGAATTTTTACAATGAACGAATATTATTTCGGTTTACAGGCAAATTCTATTCGGGAAATTGGTTTCCGAAGAATTTTTACAAAAGAAAGCCACTTCGGACGACATTTTTGTAAGAATATCATTTTTGAGCGTAATTTTGGGGAGAACATTATTTGAAGAAATTTTCATGAACAAACGATTCTCGGAATTTTTAATGTAAACTTATTCCCTCGGAAATTTCATCCGGGAAATTTCATACCGGAAAAATAGTCGCCGTCGCTAATTTACGTAGCGATGACTCGCGTGAGTGTCTACACGTAAACATTCCTCGATCGAAGCGAACATTTCTCGCTCTTTGCCCAGCAACGTGTGAGCTTGAAGTATTTCAGGTCAAAGCAAATAGAATATTCTCCCGAGGAATGTAAGTTGCATCGAATTTCGATCTCTCGAGAGAGGGGGAGAGGGGAGGCTCCCTCGAAAAATGTGTTTATTAACGAGGCATATGTTTTGTTTTCTCGTCACAATTAACTCGGATCTTCCATCCTCCTGGCTTTTGTTTCTTCACGACAGTGACCTCCGTGGCAGGTTCCCGAAACTTCAGAGATTAGTGAGTACACTTCGTCATTTACGAATTCTTCTCTCCTTTTTTGTTTTGTTTACCTTTCTTTTCTATTTCCGATCGTGCTCTTGATGCGCTCGTTGTTTGACACTTTTGTTTCTCCCGTCGTAGGACGGCGAGGAACTGCCTCGGCGAATTGGCTTCGACGTCGAGGACGATGGCGTAAAACTGCCGCCCACCCAGAGGTTGTTCGTCGTGAACGCGACCGCACAAGAAATAGCGAGCCAATTTCTGCAGCAATACTTTCTCATATTCGATAGCGACAATCGTCAACCGCTTCTCGATGCCTATCACGAGCATGCCTGCTTCAGTCTCACTTCGACGCTATCCTATAACAGTAACAAGTGAGTACGAAAGAAAATGAAGGAAAAACGATGCTATATATACAGGGTGGCCTGTTACGCATAGATAATCCTGCAACTGTCGATGGGTCAGATCATGTTCTACTATATGCTGGAATTTCATTTTAGTAAAAGTCCCACAGTTCTCGAGATAAAAATCGCCTGCCATTGGTTTTTCGCATGCCATTTCTTCAAATAACCTTTTTTGACCGGGTTAGAAAAAATACTCTTGGTTATTTGCTTTATCTAGAAATGTAATATTTTTAACCTTAAATGTTAAGGAAACTTTATGAAAAAAGATCTTATGCAGAATTTTCATACAAACAAATTCGAACATCTGACTTTGATAGCCTGCAGTGTAAAAAAAAATTACTACGTATATCGTGTCAATTACTTTAAGGGCGGGATAAGGTTAATTCGGTGAAAAAAATACATGTTTTTACGATTTTTTGGCGATGCAGATAGTGTTAGTTTTCATTGCAAAATATTGAAAATTGAGCGAGTGACGGTGAATCTCCGGAGGCGCCTCGAAAAAAGTTGTTTTGCGGTGTACATCATAACGCGCAACAGAATCGTCTGAAACAAAAAAAGTCAAAATGCATTTGTTAGAGATGTTTCTCGAGGTAACCACGGGAGGGTTTTTTTTCTTTTGATTTTTGATCCAATTTGATTTTGAATCCAATGCTCACAGAAAAAAACTATGCGCATTGACCTAATTTTTATGTAATATCGAGTTTAATTTAAACTAGTGTGAAGCGATAGGATTACCTTAAAAAGTTGCTTACCTGACCGACTTTTGCTCCGTTTCCAGAGTGTCCGACTATCTCACGCAAAATCGAAATCTGAAGAGAATCGTTCAACTCCCGACACGAAGAAAATTGCTGAAGGTCGGACGTTTGCCCGTGGTTTCGCAAGTCACCGAGATGCCGAAAACCACGCACGATCTCAACAGCTTCACGATGGACATAAGCCTCGTCACGGTAAGCGAGATCAAGACGCGCCCCGACACTTTACGTCAAATAATTTTTTAAATCGGCCTTTTTCGCGAATTTCTTCAAAGAGGCCTTTTTCGCGAATTTCTTTAAAGATGAAAATGTTAAAAATCTGACAAAAAAATATTCGTACATTATTTATTGGTACTTTGACTATGTGACATTTTCTAACAGTTTACAATAAATTATTCATGTCCGTGTACGTTCTTTGGGCCGCTATCGAAAATGGCCCATGGTCCGCCCGGCAACTGCCCCATGGGCTGACGGATGTGAAAAATCTAATGACATTCTCTCAAAGTAATTATAGAGTTACTGCTCGTCGAGCCAATGTGTTGAACTTAAAAAAAAATGGAGTCTCATTTCGCGCTTTTGTTATGAAACAAGGTCGGAAAAAAATGAAAAAATGGCTCGATTGAGGAGTTTCGGTAAATTTCGCTTTGCGGAAAGTTTTTTGAAAAACAATTGCCCAAATGACAATTTCTCGACAACAATTGTAAAGTAAAGTAAACATATCGAAAACCGACTTTTTGAAACGATTTTAAAAGTTGAGATCCAAGTTTCGTCATTTTTTCGACTTTTGCAGCCTAAGGTGGAACCAGCGCGGAATCTTGATTTCTATAGATTTTGTTCAAATTTTAACCACGTATTGTTCATATCATTTAGCATGTTTGAGTGAAATTTCAGACCAGCCGACTATTTAGATTGGGAGATAATGAGTTTCAAAATTGCAACTTTTAACACTGCAGGGTCTGCATTGACCGAAAGTCAGGTCGCATAATTCGTTGTTCCATTCTATTGTGTTTATGAACTTTGAATAAAAATTATGTTTAGATAGCAAACTAAGAAAGAGTGAAAAAAGGTTGGATTGCCTTTACTATTCAGTTTTGTTAAAAACATTCAGTAAAAACAAAATAATTATTCTAAAAAAAAATGTGTCCCCTATAATAGGAAGACATATGGCAACACCGCAGAACAATATTGTTCAATATTTCGAGAAAAAAATAATTATCGTGTTCCTAAAGTTACAAATTTTGTCATAAAAAAAATCTTTGCATTATAAATATTAATATTTTATATTGTTTATGTTATCTTCATTAACAAATGAAAGTGTTGGTTCATTCATAACTAATTAAAAACTTAGTTCGATTAAAAATGACTTCCAAATATAAATTTGTGTTGCAGTATTATTTTAAATATGCCGCGCAAACTCACGTCATTGGATACGTGAAAAGATGCGGTGTTGCCATATGTCTTCTTATTATAGGGGACAAATATTTTTTACGGAAAATTATTCTGTCTAAATTTCAATGCACACCCTGCAGTGTTAAAAGTTGCAATTTAAACCCCATTATCTCCCAATCTAAATAGTCGATTGTTCTGAAATTTTACTCAAACATGCATAATGATGTGAACAATGTCCGGTTAAAATTTGAACAAAATCTATAGAAATCAAGATTGCGCGCTCTTACTACCTTAAAAAGAAGCTATGGCAGATATCAGAAATATGCTAGTTCGGGTAAGAAGTACCGATGTGCTGACTGCACCTTACAAATTTCAACAAAATCTGTTCAACAGTTTTTGAGAGATCATGGAAGCCAATTTGAAAAATACAGTTTTGAGAAAAACGCGTTTGAAAGTTAAAATCCGTTTTACACAAAAAACATGTTGACTCACCATTAGTCTGCTATGCCGGGTCCATATAGCATGCAAACATTTTTTTAACCTGTCACATGGGATGATCGCCTTACGTCTCGGAACTTCTTAAACAAGTGCGCCTTGAACTCGCCCTATTAGGGTTTCGTACATAAGACCAATTCACTTTTTTTTTAAACTAGATATTGAATTAGGTAATGGTTGGCGTACGACCTTAAATATTGATTCTAGGAAAAAAAAGGTAGAAACGAAATTGTCGAGAATTCCATTCTCTACAAGTTTGTTCATGGTCGTTTATGCTCTAAAGTAAAAAATTAACGAGATAATGCTATAATTGCTTTTTTCCAGTATAATTCGAAAAATATTAATGGTAAAGGAAAAACTGATAACCAAAATTGTAAAGCACTCGATTTCCTACAAGTTTAGTCATTACCATTTTGACTCTAAAATCGTAAATCGCTGAGTCATTCAACAAAAACAATTTCCCAATAAATTTAAGACGACGATATTAACTGAACGCAAGCCCAGCCCACAATGAAACTTACACATATTGTTTTACACTAATGAGAGAAAATTCAGTGTAAATTTCAGCAGGATCAACGTAGTCATTGGGGTTAAAAAATTAAAAAATGAAAGATTTTTCTTTTTTCTAGTATTGTAGTACTTGGAAAAATTTGATTTTTTTTTTCATAATAGTTCATAGAAAAACGCGTCTTTTTTGTAGAGGACATTTTTTCGTGCGACGAGAAGGTCAATACGATACGATAATTTGAAATTTTATCACGTGTAAAATCTTATCTTCGGGTTAATCGAGTTAGCGAGCCGATAAAAATCTGAAAAAAATGCCACGTACTCAAAATATATGATACGAAAACATCACCAACTTTGAAAAAGATTGAAGAAGGTCAGGCTTTTAGGCCGTACGAAAACACTTGGAACATCTCATATGTACATTACGAAAACAAAATAATAAAAAGATCGATTTTTCGACTATTTAAACTATGTATAACCCCTTAATGGCCTTCCGTTTTGCCCTCTGGGTACGGAGCCCTAAAAATGCGTGTGAAGACTCTCAACGAGCGCCCCTTTTTTTCAGGAGGGCATGATGCTGATCACTGTCTCGGGGTTGTTCAAAGAGCACGAAACGAAGGACGAGCCGTTGCGCTACTTCAATCGAACGTTCGTGGTGGTGCCGGAGGGTAGCGGCTACTGCATAAGAAACGAGCAGCTTCATCTGTCCGAACCGACGCGAATGCAAGAGAAGCGTGCGATCGAGGGGGTGCCAGCGCAGATGGTGGCGCCGCCGGTCCAGGTGGCGCCTTCGTCGTCCACGGCCGTCAATGTCGCTGGACCCGCGTCGACGTGCGGCGGGCTCTCCTCGGGCGATATCACGGACGAAGTGAGGCAACAAATGACGATAACCCTAAGCCAACAAACGAACATGAACCTCGAGTGGAGCCTCAAGTGCTTGAAGGAAGTCGATTGGAAATACGACGTCGCGATGGCCGCCTTTCAAGAGTTCTTCAAACTCGGTCGGATACCACCGGAAGCGTTCAAAAAGTAATCTAACGAAAACGAAAAGCAAAAAAAAACCGACAGAGTCCATTCGCGTTCCGCCAAACGACTCTAATTTTCGCGCTACGACGACGAGATTTTTGACGATCACACGGGCCAGTTTTGTAACTCGTTTGGGAAGAAAAAGAAGCGGGAAAAAGCGAAGCCAACGAGTACCGCGAGTGGAACGCGATTCGGTGAATATCGAAGTAAAAAAAAAAACCGAATTCATCCGCCCAATTAATCTTTGTGCAATTTCATCTCGATGTTCCAAGCCGATAGTCTCGAAAAGGTATCGGCTCGCCCGCGCATTCCATAACGATCGCCGCACCAACGCAAAACGCGAAAATTCCCCGAAATTGGTTAGGAACTCGAGAGTTGTCGCCTTTTGCGTTCGTCGCCGACGATCCCCAACACGTTTTTCGCCGCCCAGGCAGACTTCGCGATTCGGGCGAGCCGATACCCGAAAAAAAAAAAGACACTCGATTGGTACTCGTCGGCTGGTCGCGCGCAGCTAGAGATCGGCGTAGAATAATTGGCGTGACTAGCGTAGTTAGGATAAATCTGAAAATCGCCAGGAAATGTACGACGTGTACGTTGGATACGGCAGGGTCGAAGATCGCGTTAGAAAATTCTCTACAGTGCGCCAACGCGTGAGCGAAGTAAATTTTTAATCGATAAACCATGCAGGCAAAACGCGCAGCTCATCTTCGAGACTGCCCGGCTGCTCGTTTCCCACCAAATTCCACTAGGATCCCTAGTTCCCTGGACGATTCCAAGTGGATCGTAGGAAAAATTCGTGCAGGACGAATGTGAATGAAAAGTTGCGAAATTATCGCCTCGTGCGACTGCTCAATTTTTTTTCTCCTTTTTTTTCAACTCTCGGACGATCCAGCGAGTATACACGTTTTCCCAACGATCCCGAGAACGAACGTTCAAACGAAACCGAAGCCTCAATATTCCCATCGCGTATGTATTTTTGTTTCTGTAAAAAAAAAATCGTTTGAGCGTTCGTCTCGCGGAAGATATTTTTCGATCCACCGGCGTAGTCGCCTGTTGTGGTCCAGCCAAGCAACCAAAGCGCTTTAACAGCTCGAAAATATTGTCTCCGTCGGGAATTCAAAATTCGCGTGAACGCCCCGGCGAAAATGTAGAAAAAAAAAAAAAAACATCGCGATATCGACGCCAATTCAGTCGGGAAAATTGTCGACGGCGACGGAAAAATCCGTGTAGGAGCACAAATTCGTTTCGCCGAGTAGACTAATCGAGATTCGAGGGGAAAAAAAATCGCCGCGCTTGCCAAGTGCCGATAAAAATGAACAAGAGCCAAAAATAAGGAACCACGTCGCCCTGACGAGTTTCCGTCAACCACTACTGGGAGAGTGAGAGAGTTTCGTCATCGAACGAGGAAGACCCGGGCGCAGTCCCGGGTGGGCCCTCGCCCACTCTCGAGGAGTGTTCCATTCTCGCAGCGCGCGCTTCGAAGCGTCTGCGTCGGACCTCTTCGAGGCCCTTCGACCTCGTGTACTCTCGCGTGTGTCACGGTCGCTCGGTCCGTGAGAGCAAGAAGAATTAAAAAAAAAAACGCCGGCACGGGCCTTGGTCGCTGAGAATTGCTGGCTCCGTCCTCCGGTCGCTCGTACCACGCGACCGGACATCCGGAGAGTTGGAACACTTGGAAACAGCGTCCAAACCGTCCACGTGCCCCAACCAACGAACACAAGATTGCGACAACGTCCACGAATCTTATCGACGACGAACTATTTGCGAGGACAAAACACAAATTTTCCAACATCAAGAACAAAAAAAAAACATCCGATTTCACCGAGACGCCGTCCGGACGCCACACTCGTCTCGACGTTTCGCCTCGCTGAACGACCAACATCTTTTCTTTTTCCATTCCATTTTCACACGTCCGAATACTCCGACGAAGAAGTAATTTGTGCTCTTGCATCGATTTTCCCGCTAGCGCCACGAAAAAAACTTCCAAATTCACGTCGCGATCTCGTCTTTTCTTTTTTACACGATTTATTTTTACGGCTGACGCGAAATAAAACAATTATAATTTGCGTTCGAGGAGAAGAAAAACGTGACGCTCGAGCAGCAGCGCTTTTGCATGGCGAGAGATGATTATTGTTTGGTCGGTGTCGCTTGTCGATATCGCGGCGAACGGTTAGGACAATTATCCTTGCCACCTTTCTGCGTGTGTGTGTTTCTTTTTCCCTTTATTATTTCAATAAACCGTCGAGGATTCGTTGAACAATTCCGCAGCCAATGAACCGCAAATGAAGCGAAAAACAACGGAAAAATACTGCAAAGATTGTCAATATTTCGCGGCGCTGTTCTTAAACGATATGTACGAATATTTACTTTTGTATAACTTCGTCCTTAAGGGGCAAGGGGTGGAGGGCGGACAGGATGTAAATAACAAAAAAAAAAAAATTAAAAAGTCAAATTAAAGAAGAAAAAAAAACCCAAGTACGTTACGTTATTCGGATTCGGGGGTAGCTTGACAAACGTTCGAAAACAATGTTCGAAATGTAAATGTACATATAGTCCTAATTAAAACTTAAGTTTCTAACTTGTAGAGAAAATCATTAGTGCTCGATTGTGTCTTGCACTGCAACAACAAAAAAATGTTCATATATATATAAATATTGTATGCATACGTGTTCACGTGAAGAAAAAAAAAGAATCACGACTAGCCAATTTAGCGATAAGTGATAACTGCATAATATCGATAAGAGACGTTTATTGCTGCGCAAAGAGGAATCAATAAATTGAATATTACGTATTGAGCTGGACTTTTATTCAGTGTCAGAAATGAGCTCAGATTCGAGGGGAATAGCGTCGCTGCTGATCAGCGTGTCCATCGTTTGCTTGCGCTTTCGCTCGAAAAATCCAATCCTTTTGAGGACAAAAGCGAGGCCGATGAGCGCCAAGAGTCCCAGCAGGACCGATCCGAGGATTATCCAGATGCTCACGCTTTTCACCTTCCGAGCGAGATGAAACGTCGTCGTGACCGGCACGACGGTTCTGTTGGAAATTCAGACGGATTTTTTCTTTTCGGAAATGCAATTAATATGTCCCGAAAATTTCAAGTCGATCCGAACAAAATTGACTGAGATATGAGCGTTGAAAGAGAAGAATCCGTTGTGTAAACGACCGGCTAGTCTGCCGTCTGGCGCGCTCGACCCTCCCTCCGACCTTCAATGCATTGTTCGATGAAAAGGGTCGTATACCTGGCATTCGCAACGTTCATATAATAGACTGGAATTTATAAAAACGGGCCCGGAATAGATGACTCTATGTAAGTTTACAAAAAAATATATTTTCTTCGTGTAAACTGAAATTGAAACTTTAAACGCGTTTTTCTCAAAATGGCATTTCTGAAGTCGGTGACCAAGATTACTCGAACACTAATGTACCGATCTTCTTGAAATTTTGCAGGCTTATTTAATACATAAAAATGTAGTCTTTAATCGTTCGATTTTTTTTTTTCGAAAAAAAAAATGGCCGTTTTTTTCGTTAAAATCGAACCATTAACTTTGACTGTCCGCCATTTTGTGAAAAATGAATATTTTTTAAAATCCTTCGATCAAAGACTAGTTTATACTTATATTTGACTAAATCCATCCGCATTTTTTTTTTCAGATGATCCACTTCGCCGCAATGTTGGTCACCGCAAACCGTGTATATAAAAACATTATTTCATTGACGGCCATTTGCCACTGAACAATGTAATATTTTTCAATAAAAAAATTACTGAAAGTTCTTCAAGATGTGTTCTTTAAGATGGTATATCGATCGATTAAAAAAGTTTTGTAGTTTTCTTTTGAAAAAATCATGAAAAAGGCCTTTTTTTGCGCTACAAGTGGGGGTAACGCCTTAAATACAGATTCATTAACAGTTAATAAATCCTTATTTGCGATAAATAGAGAAGGTGTCGCGTCGACTGTGTGACTCTTGGCTCAAATGCGGCCGAGATAGTCGTTTTGAATGAACATCAGTTAATTGTTGTGACATGTTTATTTGCATTGAAGACAGGATAGTCGCGGCAACTATACGTTAACGGCCCCAAATCCAAATATATTAATTGTGAACAAATCTCTACTCTTTTGAACTGTATTATCATATCGCAATTTCAACTCGTTATTCGATTACCATGAACAATTGAGTTAAGAGACAATTGAGAGAACACGAATATTTCTTAACGACTAACAAATTTTGTAACAGTTAATGAATATTTGAATAAAAGTGCCAACTAAATGTATTTCTTTACTATGGATAAACCAATGATCTGCTGACGATGAAATTAATTTGTCTCTGATAGACCCGTCGGTAATTCTGATGATTTCAACTCAGTATTAAGGGACTATACCAGTGTGACACTTTCAAAAAATCGATTTTTTTTCCGTTTTCGACAGTTTATACTTTCAAGAATATCCTGTAAAAATTTCAAGGCCGTATCTCTAATAATTTTATCTTGCAAAAATCGATTGTTAAATCTTTGAACGCGTTTTTCTCGAAATGAGATTTTACAAATCTGCTGACATTGTAACTCAAAGAGCAATTATCCGATTGACTTGAAATTTGAACTGAGTACTCTTGAATATATTTACTCTACAATGACGCAGGATATTTTTCATTGGATGAAAATTGACGATTTGGCATTGAAAAAAACGACCATTTTGTAGGCAAGAAAACAGACTTTTTTTTTCATAACTACGCGACTTTGTTAGATTTTGATATTTTTCGAAAATCCTACGTCATCGTACAGGAAATACCTTCCAGTTTAATGACATTTTTTCCTTTTTCGGTTCCAGCGACTCAATCGGCCGGAATCATGTCAGCAGTGGAGGAACTTTTTTTTGGCGCCTCCGACGGCCTAAGTCGCTTGGATCTCAATATTTTTTTATGAAAAAATTATGTAATATAGGTCAAATATAGCCAAATATATTCTTAATTTTTCGAAACATTTAATTGAGTACTTTTCTTCCAAAAAATTCCCAAAAATCACCCAAATTTTCAGCGTCCACACTGGTATCTAAAATGGCATATAAAATCTTTGGAAGTCAAGCACCAAAATGGATTTTTTTAGCTCTCGCCTCTCCAGCCATTAGAGTTTACTCACCCAGTACCGGAAACGACCGGGTACGCTGGGTTGACGACTTCGAGGCAGGCCTCGCTCGCGAAACGAATAATTTTTTCATTCTCGTCGGCCTCGTCTGCAAACGAGAGAGAGATCGCGATTGGTTCTTTTTGCGGCCTCCCAAAAAATTAAATTAAGCAAAAAAATTCGTTACTGTAAAAGTTACCGGTCAATTTGGAATTGTCGATGACGAATTTGACCTGAAGCTTGGCAACGTCCTGCGACGTTTTGAGGTGTGCGACGTTGCAGATTATTTGTCCGCACTTGACATTCGGAGTGGAACAATTGAGATGAATTTCCGGGGCGTTGATGAATTCCGGCATGGCGCGATGGCGTTCCGCGTGCGCGGTGTTCTCGGTGGGCGATTCGGTGGGAACGATTGATGGGGGTGTCAGGGTGTTGACGTCTAAAAACGGCAGATTCTCGCCCGATGTACGTCGATTTCTCATGTTATTGGCGAACACGTCCAACTTGATCATTTCCTGAGACTTGCGTCGATTCGCGGCTCTGTCGTCGATGAGGCGCGGCGCCGAGATCGATAGGTTGCTCATCGAGCATTCGTAGGAACGTCCCAAAATCGAGATCTGCAAGCAAGGAGAGAGAAAACGTACGGACTTCCGGATAGCGACACGCAACCGGAAACTCGGTGAAAACAGCCGCGTGTATCGGGCACAGTTTTTCCACAGTTGCCCTGTGCCCTGTGGGGAGGTCTCGCCGGAACCGGAAATGGCGGAGGGAAAAGTCTCGGGATGAATGGAAAAGTAGGAAAAAGAAAAAACAATGTCGATAATCGACTCACTCGTGGCTTGTTCCCTATCGTCAGGTACTCCAAATCGCCAATCTTGTAAGGGACTCGAATACTTAGCCGTGCTTCGTGTATTGGCGTAGCGCCGAAACGCGAAATTTGATAAGTGTGCTGGAGCGTGACGTTCGAAACTTTCTCATTGTTGTAGTTGAAGTAGTAGCTGTCGTCGGAGGCTTTTCTACAATTGGAACAAGACAAAAATTATCCTACGTGATCAAATTGTTGTTATTTTGGCAGGGGGATAAACATTTTTCAACCGTCATCAATGACTGAGTTCATGCGAGTTTGGATGAAAATGGAGAAATTGAAAAAAAAAAGCAATTGATTGTTCGATTCACCCGCTGAGAGCGACCGAAAGGTTCGCTTTGAGGTGGAGAGGCGACGCGACCGAGACGACTCCACGATTCGTGCTTCGAGTTTTTATGTCGACCCGGAAGTCGAGCTTGGTTCCGTCGGCTGAACCGTTGTGCAGTCGGTTCATGTCGAGATCGAGGCTAACTCTTTTCTGGAAAATTAATTATGTGTAATTATAATTGGTAGTAAAGATAAATATTATAGAAATAGAAACATTATTATTATTGGTCATTCATTACCAATCCACTTTACCCGATCCCATGTTTTTTTTTAAGGGGCGAGATGCAGTCGAATAACCCAGTAACGCTTTATGCAAAAGTGAACCGTTTTCGAGATATTATTATTTTTTATTATTTCGTTTCAAAGTGAGGGATAAGCAACTTTAGAAAATACATTTGAACAAACTGTTGCAATATGTATAGTTTGAGGACACAGCAACAAAGAGTTATCAACAATAAAATAAGAATAATCCGCAAACATATTTGAATTAGGAGTCCAAAACTCTACAAGTATAATAATTATTCTTATTTTATTGTTGGTGATTCTTTGTTACTGTGTCCTTAAACTACAAATAATAAAGTTTGATGCCATACAACAATTTTTTTCTTCCAATTAATTTTTAAAGTTGCCTACCCCTTACCTAAAAAAATAATAATAGGTCGAAAATGATTCCCCTTTGCATGAAGCATTACTGGGTTATTTGATAAGGGGCCGTCCAGTAATCACGTGAGGCTCAAATAGGGGAAGGGTGTTTGGATAACATCACGATCGATCACGCTGGAGGGGGGGTGTCGTGACATACCACGTGTTTTTTTTGTGTAACTGCGTGAACCGCAGAGCATCCGCTGTGAGCTATTGAACAGGCAAGTTGTGCCCAAGGGGCTGGCGCCTTTTGGAATTGTTGCCGTACCCTGCCACTCGCAGCGCTAGTTATACTCTTACAACCTGATGCGTGCGCAGGGGCTATGTATATAATACGGTCGCTATGTTCGCCGTGCGGGCCTCGCGCCTGCCCAATAAGAATATTGTAAGACAACTGCTAGCGCCATGGGGAGAGGTAGAACTAAAAAAGCGGTCAAAAAGAGCAGCATTTGTATACCGGTAGGGGATAGAAGGTTTCAACCTTGAAGGTTGTGCCTTGAAGGTTGTGCCTAAAAAGTAACCTAAACAACAGTTTTTAGTTCTATTTAATTTCGACTGGCCACCTACTTAAAGTGAAATGCCTACATCTGATCCACAAAAGGCTTGTCCACTTGTTACTGTAGAAAACACGCAAATGAGCCCATGGTTCTAGGACAATGCCATTTAAATATATTGACAATATATATTATTTCGTTTTTGACAATCAAATACCGTCCTTCCTATCGGTCGTGTCTGACATTTTTTAACACAAAAAAATACACGTGATGTGGGCGAGAGGGGGGGGGGCTGGAGACCTCACTACATATCACCACGGGGGAGGGGGGCTCAGAAAGTGGCCTAAAAAACCTCACGTGATTAATGGACGTCCCCTAACGGGTCACATGTCCTACAACCCTTTCACGGGATTGTGACCAGTGATCAGTAGCTATATGTGTGTGTGTGTGTGTGTGTGTGTGTGCGTATATATATATATATATATATATATATATATATATATATATATATATATACACAGGGAGAGAGAGAGAGAAAGGGAAATACAATGAATTAATCATCTGCATATCTATACACATAATGAATAAATTACCTCGGTTGCTGTGCCCAATGGATTGGCAACGTTGCAAGTGACCATCAAATTCTCTCCGTCGATGTCCTCTTGGCACGAAGGTAAAATGCTTCTCAGTGTGATTCCGTTTGGTATGAAAAACGTAACGGTCGTGAGATACGCCGGCTCAGCGTGATTTCCAATCATCAGAACCAAGCTGAGATCATCCGAACCAATGATCCAAGTCGAATTACTAAAAAAAATTGAATATCGAGCGTATCGTAACGACTATTATCATTCTTCTTTTCTATCTTGTATTGTTCAAACAAGAGCCGAGGAATCGAATATTAATTAAAACTCAACAAATTGGATCGACGCAATGAGGAGATTGATGACAAAATGATTAATCAACTTGGAAGGTATTGATGGGGTATAGCTTATTTTTGCAGAGAACAATCTGGCCTGACGATTGAAAGTATCGATCCGGAATTGTTCACAAATTCGAAAACTATTAACGGGCTACATCTACCTAGGTGGGTGAAAAAATTGCATTTTCCGAATATATTTTTATTCGATAGTATCACCTTTTAGCTATATTCGCTGAAAACTCCATTGAAATAGTCCTAAAATTTAATGAGCTACAGCTTCAAACGCGTTTTTCTCGAAACACTGTTTTCAAAGTCGGTGGACATGATATCCCAAGAACCACTTGATGGATTGCTTCTAAATTTACAGGAGAAACGGTGAGAAACATTTAAAGGTCGCTGACGATCTCACTTTTTCAAAATCGATCTTCATTTTTCAATAGTTACGTAAAAATGACGACTTTTTCATAGATTTTGCATGCACGAGTTTCAATTCGTCGCGACGTTGTTAAAAAAAATGATTTTGAAAATCGACGATCGTCAACGACTCGTATTTATTGTTAACTTGAATAACCCGTTTGGTTTTTCGATTTCAGATGGACCGTTTAAGCTGGAGAGTGTCCACCGCCAAAGGTCGCGAAAAAAATTTCACCATCTGCCGGCGGCCATGTTTTTGTTGTTTTTCTGTATTTTTTGGTGATTTTTTTTGTAGACGCTCTCAATATACGTGCCTTTGTGTTAGAGAAAATGCGTTTCTTTTTCATCGACCGTTTCCAAGAAAAAACATTCGGAATTTGGTGATTTGTTTCGGGCCTCTGGGTAGATGTGGCCCCTTGATTGTGTATTGTATGTCGGATATAGGAATTGATCATGCACCTGATGTTAGTGAAGAACAATTTGGCGAATATGAGGCATTCGCAAATGTCGTCCATTCCGCAGCCAATGTCGAAGGGAAGTTTCGCACGAGCGATCGTCGAGTGATCGCCTTTGTACTCGATGGGGCACAGCTCGCACTGGCCTCGGTCTGCAACGAAGATATCGTCGCTGCAGAGAAAATCGGATGGAAGAAATCGGTCGTTTGCGACTCTTACTCACGTCCTTGAGACTCGTAGGAACTGTTCAGAAGTCGATGAATCACGACTATGTCGATGACGTCGATGAAATTACGGCTGTTGTTCTGCATCGATTGACAAAGAGAAAAGTATTCGTAAAATGTGTGCGGGATGAAAGGAAATGGGATGATATCTATGCAAATGGACGATTTTTCGATCGCCTCGTTTGAATCACCGATAGCAAAAAGGTCGTGTTGTCGCAGGCCTTTCCATCGGGTGGTCTCTTCCAAGTCAAAATCATCGTGTTCGATGTTTTGTAAACGACCCGCTTGTAGTCCTCGTCCACCGTCGCAACGCACTCGAAAGCTGCAAGCAATTGGCCATTTTGCCATTCATACGTCAATCACATCGATTCTTCATTGATCCAATCAAAGCGCAGCATCCATCGGGAAAGAACGAGACAAAATAAACGTCGTTTTAACGTGTCCGAAAGTGTAGTCGCCTTACCCCACATGGACGGCTTGTTTTTGATGGAATTTTGAACGCAAACTTCCAAAATAAAGCTCGTTGCGTTCCGCGGCAGAGCGGCTGGAATCAACGTTAGGGTGAGTTCCGTTTTGAGAACGGGCCTCGACAGGAGCACGACCGCGTGACCGGAAGCGTAGGCCCCCACGCCCAAATCTGCAAAACTGAGGCGAAAATTCCAATCGACTAAATTTCTCAATTACTTTTTATTGAAATTTTGAAAAATTGTAAATTCCGTATCCATCCATTTTTCTTTGAATGATTTATTATGTAATTGAATTCTTTTCATTGAATGGTATATTCTCGGTATATGTTTTATTTTTGGTAATGGTATACTGATTTTATTTCGATCTTCAAAAGTTGTATATTTTGTATACATTGATCTTTATTTCAATTTAAAAAAATTGTAAACGCCATATCCGTCAATTTTTCTTTCAATCGGAAAAAATGGTATTTTCTTTATAGATTAATTTTCATTTCAATTTAAAAAATGGTGTATTCTGTATCCGTTAAGGGGCCAGGCCACTTTGAAAATTTCAAAAAATCGAAAGCAAGCAAGACTTGAAGAAATCGACGATGATGAGCAATCAGAAGGGATTGTGTACGGTGCAGGAATTGCCGATTGAGTTTAGGCGAGAGTTTTTCATAGTACAAACTTCAAACGCGTTTTTCTCGAAACAACGTTTTCAAAATCTAGCTCCATCGTAACTCTAAAACTGATAAACCGATTCTCTTGAAATTTCAACCACATATTGTAAACATGATTCGCAACAAGATGACCCTCGATGGTTTTAACATTTTTATTTTTAGGCTTTTTTTTGCGAAAAACTGCGGAAAAAACGCGTTTTTTTACTTTTTTCGTTTTTCATCTGCCATTTTTTTATTTTTTGATAAAACTTTATATCCGCGGGTCATTTTGTAGCTGGTGGCATACTGAATCTAATGGACTTTGAGTTTTTTGTTTCGGACAAGCCGTTGCCGAGTTGTGATGAAGCTACCTAGCCCACCTATTTTCGAGGCGTTACGTTGAGGGGTTACCCCTACTTGCGATTTTGAAAAAATCGATTTTTTTTATTGCATTTTTTGAAGTATAAGTATCTGAGAATATGTCCTGAAAATTTCAAGTCGATCCGAACAAAATTGACTGAGATATGAGCGTTGAAAGAGAAGAATCCGCGTTGAAAGAGCGTTGAAAGAGAAACTTTAAACGCGTTTTTCTCAAAATGGCATTTCCGAAGTCGGTGACCAAGATTACTCGAACACTAATGAACCGATCTTCTTGAAATTTTGCAGGCTTATTTAATACATAAAAATGTAATCTTCAATCGTTCGATTTTTTTTTTCGAAAAACATGGCCGTTTTATAGCCAAAAAACGAGCGTTTTTTTTCGTTAGAATCGAACCATTAACTTTGACTGTCCGCCATTTTGTGAAAAATGAATATTTTTTAAAATCCTTCGATTAAAGACTAGTTTATACTTATATTTGACTAAATCCATCCGCATTTTTTTTTCAGATGATCCACTTCGCCGCAATGTTGGTCACCGCAAACCGTGTATATAAAAACATTATTTCATTGACGGCCATTTGCCACTAAACAATGTAATATTTTTCAATAAAAAAATTACTGAAAGTTTCTTCAAGATGTGTTCTTTAAAATGGTATATTGATCGATTGAAAAAGTTTTGTAGTTTTCTTTAAAAAAATTCATGAAAAAGGCCTTTTTTTGCGCTACAAGTGGGGGTAACGCCTTGAACTATAGTTATTGTACTTAAAAATAAATAAAAAGAATTAAATTTAAAAAAAATGTATTTCAAGACTTTATTTATCAAGCCCAACCCCTTTTATATTCATATATTTTATAAAATCCTCAAAAAAATCGCAAAAATAGCCTTTTTGTCGTGGCTCCAAAGTCGACTAGCCCCTTAAAAGCTTGAGGCGTCAAACGTCATGAGTACTAATACTACTTTAAACATTTCTGAAAAAATGCCCATGCTTTTAAATTGATATTTCATATTTTTTAAATATCAACGTTTATGTCCCTCGTGAGTACTTGCATCTATGATGAGTGACCAAGGAAGGGACTTTTTGTACTTATACTGTTTTGATTTTCGATTTTACTGAACATTATTTTTTACTTCATAGTACAGTACCTTTTGAATAAAAGCTTGTTTTCAAAAAGTTTTCTTTACGCTCGATTTTCATTCATTATTTCGTCGTCGTGAATTATTTTGGACGTACCCATTGCCATCCATGTCCACGGGCTTCGCGAGAGAGAATCCAAATCGTCGGATATCCCGTCGGATACTGGAAGCGACGATACGCTGGGCGGGCTCGATCATGCTGAGCTCGTGGAGCTTCGCCTGGCCGTTGTAGACGTAAATCACGCCGGTTTCTTCCCAAGGGGCGCCAACAATGAGATCTGAAAGAACAACAACCGTTCCAGAAAATATCATACATCTTCCATATTGATGTGTAAATATTTTATCCGCCATCCGGAGATTCGGTGAAACTGGCGTCGCGCTCGGTAATCGGTGCGCGAGGCTGAGCGGTCACCCATCCGAGTATTGGCCGTGGCCAAGGCTGCTTGAGACGGAAGATCGGCGCAGCCGCGCACCGACGCCCGCTACCGTCGCCTTTCCATTATTTCGTACGCCTCGTATATTCGTTCGATTTGTTTTACCGTCGTATCCGTCACCGTCGAGATCACCGGAAGTCACCGCGTAGCCGTAGAGCGCATCGACGACGCTTCCCTCCAGTGTCATAATCGCCTCGAATGATCCCTGCCGACCGACCACCGAAAGAAAAACAATCATAAAAAGCTCTGCCTCAGCTTGTTCGTTGTTTCATTTCAAATTCACGAATGCGAATCAAAACTAACGACTTTGTTGCCGAAATATATTTGAACTCTGCCATTGTCGTTTTTCCAGTGTGGCGAACCGACGATCAGATCGTCCAGGCCGTCCTTGTTCAGGTCACCGGTGGCGAGACTCCCACCGAAGAATTCGCCGATCTCGCTGCCTTCGACGGTCGTCACGATGCGAAATGGCTCTACGCGCGTGTACATTATCGCCACCTATGGAAATGAAAAAAATAAGATTATTCAAAGAGGAGCTGTCGTTCAAATCAGAAAAAAAATATTCGTGTATTATTATTGTTTAGTAATAATAATTTTTATTAGTCACTACATAACACCAATGAATATTGATTTCAGACGAAAAAGTCAGACAAAATTTGAATCGTTTGTCAATGTCTACATTTTGGCAGCCTTGGATTTTTCAAAAGTAGAAGTATCTACCTGATTTCAAGGTCACCTCGACTTTTTTTAAAGGGAAACTTCTTTTGCGTATTGGCCACGAATGCAGAGCACAGAAAAACAAGACCAATGACCTATAATAGCATGACCTTGAAATTACCTTGAGATAACCTTGAAATAAATACATGGTTTACGGATCGGTAGATTAGTAGACACCGTCCAGTTATCTAGCCTCCTCGACCACCCGATTTAACACCATTGAACTTTTTCTTGTATGGTGCATTGAAAAGCGAAGTCTACAGAGATGTACCAACCACTCGGGAATATATTGAGGAACGGATAAATGACGCTTGTCGAGCGATTTCTAAAGAGACGTTGTCAATTCGATCGAGTTCACGCATCATTGAGAAATCGTATCGCAAAATGTATCGCGGTTTTTGGTTTCCCTTGCTTTAGTCACCGTTTTGCACATTTTTTGGTATGTCACGGTCATCCCAAGGTCATCATCTTGTATGTCTGTGGTTTTGTTTTTCGTGCTTTACATTTGTGGCCAACGAAAAAAAGGGGTTTTCCTTTAAAAAAGTGAAGGTGACCTTGAATCAGGTTGAAACCTCGACTCGAAAAAAATCTAAGGCTACCAAAATATAGACATTGAGAAATCATCCAAATTTTGTCGCTGACTTTTCCGTCTAAAATGAATATTTATTTCGAGTGACTTCTGGAGAATAACCCTGTGCATTTTTTTTCAAATCTCATTCGGACGGAGACAACTTCTTTTCGTGTTTAGTACTCACTCGTCCCACGTATTGCCAGCCGGGTGCACTACCAGCCACCATCAACAGGTCGTTGGCAAAATAGTATCCGGAAGTCAAGGCATAGCCTGAAAGAATAAAATCGAGAGTCTTCGTTTCATGGTTGGATCGAGCGAATTTTGACTCGTCTAATTGCTAAAACTGAGTGAACAACGTACCGAATTGGGTGAGATCATCGCTGAGCGGTAATTCGGTGGTTTTTCGTCGTCCCATCTCATGAACGGAACCGTACAATTCGTGTTTCGGCGATCCTATTATCGGATGAAGCACGTCGGGCTGTATCTTAGTCTGCGAACGATTCGTCGAGATGGCATTCGATGTTTTAAATGGAAATAAAATGTCAAGTATGAATGTGATTTTTTGTCGATTAAAATAAAAATAAAT
Organism: Ophion ellenae; assembly: GCA_963210295.1. Classification (NCBI taxonomy): domain Eukaryota; kingdom Metazoa; phylum Arthropoda; class Insecta; order Hymenoptera; family Ichneumonidae; genus Ophion; species Ophion ellenae. Next base: position 65,005,668 of record OY723386.1, read on the forward strand.
GCGTGAGGAATATAGATTTTTTTAAATTAAGATAAAGATGAAAGGATGCACAATACACAATTCTTTCTTAGTTGAAATGAAAATAAATTTATAAAGTATATACTATTTTTTTTTATTGGAAGAAAAATTGATTAATACGGCATTTATAATTTGTTAAAATTGAAAGGAAAATTGCCGGATACGGAATTGACAATTCTTTACAATTGAAATAAAAATTAATAAATACAAAATATATAATTTCTCCAAAGAATAATAAAAAATCGAGCTATCACGAATATTATCTTCTCATTGAAAATAATTATTCTAAAATTTTTTGATTGAAATTCAATTTTGAACATTTTATAATTGAAAAAAAATTAACGAATACAGGCTATATAGATCTTTTCAAATTGATCCATACGAAAATTGCAATTCTTCAAAATTGCAGTAAAAATGAATAAACAGAAAGTATACAATTATTTTTTAATTGAAACAAAAATTAATGGATACAGACAATACATTTGTTCTGGTCGAAAAAAAAATCATGGATACGGAATTTACAATTCTTTAAAATTGAAATAAATGTCAATGGATACAGAATATACCATTTTTTAAATTGAAAAAAAAAAATTGACGAATACAGGCTATATAGATCTTTTCAAATTGATCGATACGAAAATTTCAATTCTTCAAAATTGAATGAATAGAAAGTATACAATTATTTTTTAATTGAAACAAATATAAATTGGTACAGACATTTTATTCTGATCGAAAAAAAATCATGGATACGGAATTTACAATTCTTTAAAATAAAAATAAAAATCAATGGATACAGAATATACCATTTTTTAAATTGAAATAAAAATGAACAGATACACATCAGCCTATTTTCTTTCGTAAAAAATAAAAATTGACCGGTACACAAAACAGAAATAATGAATATTGTAGTGACCAAAAACTGACCTGCCACGTCGGATAGAATACGGAAAATCCGTTCAGAGGATTGTACCAAAAAGTGGAGGAGAAATCTGTGAAGTAGAAGAACAAATATTTCCTCAATTCGTGCAACAGCGAGCCGGCAATTAAGGTCGACTTGCGTAAAATAAACTGATCATACCGAAATTCGTAAAATTCTTGTCCTCGATGTGCATATCGCCGGATGTCAATTTTCCATTGTAACAAACGCCCTGCATCGTGCTCTCATAATCGACAGTGAGTGAGACGTAAAATCTCACGATTGTACGCGGCGCGCAGATCTGGAATTCGTAAGATTGTAATCATCAATTCCAGTAGAACTACTGAGATTGATTAACGCATGCGGGACTTTCGGATGAGCGTTCCTACGGTCCCCAAAGGGCTAGATTTATTTATCGATTATGAAATTGTTTATAAAACTTTGAAAAAAAAACGAACAAAATGTTTTACGTACTCCCTGCATCATTAAGGGGTGAGATGCAGTCAGAATTGTCAAAAAATCGATTTTTCAAAAACATCTTCTTGAAGTATGATGTTTCGAAAATATTGGTTAAACATTTCAAGTCAATCCGATGAATAGTTTCCGGGATATCTCACAATTAGTAAAGGGGCGTCGGGTCCCCATGGCAGGTAGCGGCTGACGAAAGCGCAAACGATAATACCAGGGAAGGCAGAATGCTTCGAAGACAACAACAAATTGATATTTTTGAAGCTTCCACGTGGGCAGAAGCCTCATTGTATGGGTCAGGAATTAATGATTCGATGTAAGTAATTTTTTAATTATTATTTCTATACATAAATCAAGAGTAAAATTGAAAAAATCTTTCAAAAATTTTCAAAAATGTATTACTCAAAAACTATGAACTTTAGCAAAATTTTATAGGAAATACTTTCGTTTTAAAATCGCCCAAAATGTTTTTAAAAAATAATTCATCCCGAAAAACTTTAATTTTTTGAAAAATTGTTTGAACAATTGGCTATAAACAATTGAATGTTCGACTTTTCGGCAAAATTGTGATATTCGGATTCAGCGGATCAAAGTACATAAAAAACGTTTAGCTTCATCCATCTTACATAAAATTTTATGAACATGTAATACCGTATCCACATCGAAAAGCTTTAAACCCGTTTTTCTAGAAACTGTTTTTCAAGTCGGTGACCACTATAATTCAAAAACCGCTCAATGGATTTTAATGAAATTTGGTATGCTTATTGATTAAAAACTAGTCCTTAATCGAAGGATTTTCATCGTTGTCAAAAATTCTAATTTTTTTAAAACAATAAACGAGCGATTTTTTGGTCGAAAATCGAATGTTATCTGTCGGAAGCCGCCATTTTGTTAATTTTTGGAAAAAGACAAGCTTCTATTAAGGACTAGATTTATTATTGAACAAATGATTTTTTTTACATTTTTTACTTCAGATGATCGAGTAAAATTTTATGATGGTTACCGCGAAGCACTGCATGCCGACGCGGGTCCGGCAAAGATGGCGATATTTTTATGAATAATCGATATTTTTGTTTGAAAATTTGCAAACTTAATAACTGTAAAAAATATTATTGAATATGCTCGTTTTTTCACGTCTCTGACTGCATCTCACCCCTTAAGAGTTTACACGTAGTTTTAAAAAAAAATTCTTTTTCCATGGATTTTCAAAATATGACATTTCAAAAATATTCTCTGAAAATTTCAAGTCGATCGAAATTGAGGGAGTTATGGGCGTTTATAGGTAGGTTCCGCTAACCGGCGAACATCAAGGGCGTTTTTTCGCAAAATTACTTTTTCAAAATCGGTGACCACGATGTCTTGAAAATCACTGCACGATTTGGGCCGTTTCTGATCGATTCTCGATCCCCAAAAGTCTTGGCGCCTCTCGCGGCCTAACGCAGAAGCTTTACTAGTATAGTTAACTTTTTCAAAATACATTGATAAAATTGGATAGAATTGAAAAAAAAAAAACGAAAAATTACTCGCGATTCTGATGTGTTCCAGAGTGCAAGATGGATAAAAAAAGTGAATTCTAGTTCCATAAGCCACCTACAGATAAAGTCTTTTAAAAATAGTGGTTGTTGCCTCTGAAAATGACTCTTCAGGCCATCAAGGCAAGTTTGTAGTCACTCCACATGATGTTTTCTTTCCAAGTTGGTATCTTTATAAATAATAAATCGAGCAACATTAAAAGTTATTTCTGTTATATGCAATGTATAAGGGGCCGTCCATTAATCACGTGAGGCTCAAATAGGGGGAGGGGGGTTTGGATAACATCACGAATGATCACGCTGGGGGGGGGGGGGTGTCGTGACAAATTACGTGTATTTTTTTGTGTAACTGCGTGACCCGGAGAGCATCCGCTGTGAGCTATTGAACAGGCAAGTTGTGCCCAAGGGGCTGGCACCTTTTGGAATTTTTGCCGTACCTTGCCACTCGCAGCGCTAGTTATACTCTTACAACCTGATGCGTGCGCAGGGGCTATGCATATAGTACGGTCGCTATGTACGCCGTGCGAGCCTCGCGCCTGCCCAATAAGAATATTGTAAGACAACTGCTAGCGCCATGGGGAGACGTAGAACTAAAAAAGCGGTCAAAAAGAGCAGCATTTGTATACCGGTAGGGGATAGAAGGTTTCAACCTTGAAGGTTGTGCCTTGAAGGTTGTGCCTAAAAAGTAACCTAAACAACAGTTTTTAGCTCTATTTAATTTCGACTTGCCACCTACTTAATATGAAATGCCTACATCTGATCCACAAAAGGCTTGTCCACTTGTTACTGTAGAAAACATGCAAATGAGCCCATGGTCCTAGGACAATGCCATTTAAATATATTGACAATATATATTATTTCGTTTTTGACAATCAAATACCGTCCTTCCTGTCGGTCGTGTCTGACATTTCTTAACACAAAAAAATACACGTGATGTGGGCGGGGGGGGGGGGGGGGGGGCTGGAAACCTCACTACATATCACCACGGGGGAGGGGGGCTCAGAAAGTCGCCTAAAAAACCTCACGTGATTAATGGACGACCCCTTAATATAATTTCATACGTCCCTTGTAAAAAGTATACTCTGAACGATAGAACCGCTCTTTGAAAACTGTGAGTGACTCTCATAACCTCAAAAAATCTAAATCCAGAGCTGAAAGATGTTTAAAAGAACGTAAAATAAATTATTCACTGCAGTAGCATTTTTACAATCTACCATGGAGGTAAATCCAATAACCAACTCGCCGGAAATCAAGAACGAAGTAATTGTTTACGTTTGAGGTTATCCTTTGACCGGCCATATTGAAATATCGCTGCGCCACCTCTAGCACGTGCAAAATCGCGAATGGTTCGCTTTAATTTGCCCAGTTGTGATCAGTACTGGGTCGAATCAATCGTTTCGTTGGATGGCAGCAGCTCGTAATAGACTATCGCTTTCCAATCCCACCAGATACAGAGCATCACGTTCTTCGGCTGTTATCCAGTGGCGGATTTATACTTTTCTTAAGTATAGAGCACTTGACTTTGTACCGCCTCTCGGATCTTAATCACTTGTATTCACCTAGGCTTTTTTAGGTGCCTCTAAAATCCGCCGCCCCTAAAGTCTGCCGCCCCTAGACAGCTGCCTATACGGCCTAATGGCAAATACAGGACTGCTGTGATCCAGCCTGTGGAACCATCTAAACAGCCTCCCCGCGTTTTGAACACGATCTTTTGCCGCTGACATTGTTGTGGACAATCCACTTTTCATCGTCAGTAATCATTCGCTTTAAAAATGGTTAGTTTTGATTGCGTTTGAAAAGCAAATCGAAGACTGAAATTCGAGCCATTCAGTTTGTTTCACTCAGCTCGTCCGGCATCCAAACATCAAGCTTGCTTCCCATCGCAAGCTTCCGTAAATGTCTCGAAACAGTTGATCGGTCAATGTTGAGGTTATGTCCAATCTATGTAGTCGTCAAATGCCGTTCGATAAAAGCCTTGATTTTATGGACATCAGTAGTGACTGGCCGACCAGGGTGAGGAGCATCATGGCCATCAAAATCTCCACAACAACATTTCGCAACAACTTCCGACACACAATTTCGCTTACGGCATTTTCTCCGCACACGCCGCATATCTTTTTGTGAGTTCGCGACGCGTTTTTGCCATTTCGGAAATAAAATAGCGAAATGCATCGAAAATAATCGTTTTTTCCTTCCATGTTCAAAATAAATTAAACGTTCTATTCTTCACGGATCTCGATGGATATTTTTTTAAATGCGGGCACAAGTTTCAGCTTTCACTTAAGGGGTTACGTGGGGTTGAAATTTTAAAAGATCAATTTTTTTTTTCATTCTATTATCTAATCGTATAATATATCTAGAATATTTTCCCAAAGTTTTAAGTCATCGGGGTAAAAGTCTAGGACAGAGAGCCGTTGGGAATTCCCCCCGTTGGGAAAGACCGGCCGGGAGCGACCGGGAGTTTTATTTCTACTTAAAACTTTAATCGCATTTTTCTCAAAACACTATTTTTGAAGTCGGTGGACACGATTTCTCAAAAACTAATGCATCGATCTTATTGAAATTTTGCACACTTCTTCAAAATCCCATTGACTAGTGATTGACCGATTTTTTTCAATCACAACTAATTTTACAAGGTTAAACGTAGTGTAAATTGTACCAAAAATTGAACTATTTTGCATACAACTCTGCCACAAAATTCAAATTTCAATTCTTGCAAAAATGCTTCGTTCAATCACGAGCTATACTTACCTACTAACAGAAAAAATTGGGTTTTCAATTTCAGATAAAGCTATCATGAGTTATCCTGACCACCACGAGGACATTTTTATTTTGGAGGTCTCCGGAAACCAGGTCCCACCGGCTGAATTTCCCAAATTTTTGGATGAATTTTTTTTTTAATATACTTCAAATGTTGCTCATTTATGTGCTTAACATTTTGAAAAAATAATAATTTATATATTATAATCTTTTTTTTTTAATAGAGAAAATATGGTTTTTTTGCTTCGAAACCCACGTAACCCCTTGAAGGTGGTCACAAGTTTCAGTTTTTACTTAGTATATGACACCTCATATGGTTGATGGATGTCCGAGAGGAGAAACTGCGAACGACATGTGTCGGAATTTCGCTGCGAACTTCTGTATAGACCCAATACTATACTTATATAGCTATATATAGTTATACTTATACACTATATATAAGTATAACTATATATACTGATATACTTATATAGCTATGTAAGTTATACTTATCTACTTATATAGCTATTATATACTATATATAGCAATACTATGTGCATTTTGACAGTGACTCACTGTCAACAAGTCAGCGGCATCGTGCGACGACATCGAAGCTCCGAACCAGCCGTGTCCCTTCTCGATCCGAGCGTTCAGCTTCACCTCTTTGACGAATCCAATCTCATCGTCGGGGTTCGTGACGTTTATGGGCGCGCAGGTACCCCTCAGGGGACATCGATAGGCTATGCCTGGTTCCACCGGAATGTTATTGCCGTGCTCCGGTGGTCGTGAATAATTCGCCTTGGGAGCTCCGACGATTACCCTAAGTACGAAAAACAGAGTTTCTTGGTGAGAACGATCTGGAAGAAGCTGATAAACCGCGCTGATTGATATTTTGTGATTATCCTTTTGTGCAAAAATAATGCAATTATCAAACACGCTGTTACAATATCAATAACAATTAGAATATTTGTTTGTTTCCAAATTCACTTCGAAAATATTATGCCTATTCAGGGTGGCGCGAAAAGAGTACTTTTAGTACTTTTAGAGAAAACTTTAGTACTTTTAGGGGAAACTTTAGTACTTTAGTACTTTTAGGGGAAACTTTAGTACTTTAGTACTTTTAGGGGAAACTTTAGTACTTTAGTACTTTTAGGGGAAACTTTGGTACTTTAGTACTTTTAGGGAAAAACTTTAGTACTTTAGTACTTTTAGGGAAAATCTTTAGTACTTTAGTACTTTTAGGGAAAACTAAAGTACTTTAGTACTTTTGGAGAAAAAATATTAAAAAAAAATGTTTTCCTATTGTGTATGTGATTTTGTCGCGATTCTTTTACGCGACTTATCGTGATGAAGTGCATTGTTGAGCAATGAATAAATGCCCAGCAGAACACTAACGTTGATGCCTCAGATTTTGATGAAAATAAGTTTTGAAAATAGGTTTAAGGTAGTACGAGCGCGCAATATTGATTTTTATAGATTTTGTTCAAATTTTAACCAGACATTGTTCATATCATTATGCATGTTCGAGTGAAATTTTAGAACAGTCGACTATTTAGATTGGGAGATAATGCGTTTTAAAATTGCAACTTTCAACACTACAGGGTCTGCATTGAAATTTAGACATAATAATTCTCCGTAAAAAATATTTGTCCCCTATGATAAGAAGACATATAGCAACACCGCATCGTTCCACGTATCCAATGACGTGAGTTTGCGCGGCATATTCAAAATAATACTGCAACACAAATTTTTATTTGGAAGTAATTTTTAATCGAACAAAGTTTTTAATTAGTTATGGATGAACCAACACTTCTATTTGCTAATGAAGATAACATAAACAATATAAAATATTAATATTTGTAATGCAAATATTTTCTTATGATAAAATTTTTAACTTTAGGAACACGATAATTATTTTATTCTCGAAATATTGAACATTCTTCTTATTATAGGGGACAAATATTTTTTACGGAAAATTATTCTGTAGAAATTTCAATGCAGACCCTGTAGTGTTCATGGTTGCAATTTTAAAACCCATTACCTCCCAATCTAAACAGTCGACTGTTCTGAAATTTCACTCAAACGTGCATAATGTTATGAACTACGTCTGGTTAAAATTCTAGCAAAATCTATAAAAATCAACATTGCGCGCTCGTACTACCTTAAGAGGGACAATCACCGAAGTTCAGATGAGAAAAAAAATACTTTGTCCAGTCCAAATAACTCCCAATTACTTTCGAAAACATCTAAGAGTACATACACAAAAGAGAACAAAATGAAAACCTATGCTACAGGAAAAGGCGAAAAAAATGCTTTTTTCTCGAACAGTAAAAAATATCGTAGAACGTACATGGGGCTGATTCAGATAGGTGTCGATACGAGGCATCTAAATTTTCTTATTTGAGGTCACTTTTATCTGGCACTAAACATATTTTTTTTCGACATATCAAAATTAAAAAAATGACCCGTGTTCAAAGTGAGTTGGAATTTTTTACGCAAAAATTGACATTTTTCGTTCATCAAATCGAAATTATACATCGGGAAAAAAAATCCTTCGCTTAAATCCTATATTGTTACATCTAGAAAAAAGCCCTAAAAATTTCAAGAAAATCGATGCAGTAGTTTTTGAGATTTTCTGCTCACCAACTTTGAAAATGTAGTGTCGAGAAAAAAGCGTTTTATGTTTCGAACGACGCTCCGAGCGTTCCGACGGGGATCAACATAACAGCCTATAAATCTGTCAATTTCGATCCAATCACTTTGACATTTTCAGGCAAAATTTATAAGACATACTGTCAAAATGTATTGCTTTTGAAAAAAACTAATTTTTCGACTTTTACAACTAGGCGTATCCCCTTACTATATAAATCCTTATAGATTCATACACAATTAAAACATTCTCCATCAATTCTTCTACATTAATACATAAATATTTAACATAGAAATGCTCTATTTACATATATACATATATACATTTACATATATACATATATACATTTACATATATACATTTACATATATACATATATACATTTACATATATACATTTACATATATACATATATACATTTACATATATACATTTACATATATACATATATACATTTACATATATACATATATACATTTACATATATACATATATACATTTACATATATACATATATACATTTACATATATACATATATACATTTGGATATATACATTTATGAATAATTATTTTCCAGCGTTCCTTCGTACGCCCCCGCGGGCTTTTACGATCCCTTTCGCTTTTTACCCCACCCTTCGCTATTTCCGGTTCCTGCGAGAGGCCCGGAGCCCACACCCATTCGTTTCCCAAAGCACTGCCGTGATCGCGTGTCGCTTAAGGGCACAGGGAAACCGTGGAAAACCCGCGCCCGATAGTCGAGGCGCGAGCCTGGGCGGTCACCCATCCGAGTATTGGCCCACGCCAAGGCTGGGTACGATGACAACAACAATAATGACAATAATCCAATTCAAATTGCGCTTAATTATTTAATATAAATTATGCTACCGTGACTGTCACATCGTATACACTTCTATTACAAATAATTCTACATCAACTATCGTTATCTTTACAAACACGCGATAATTCCTGACGGGAAAAAAAATGTTTAATCACTTCTCCACCAACGCACCATGACTCGCGGACCGTAGATCCATTAATGGAATTGTGGCTCTTCGCGTGAAGAACAACGCTGTACCCGAAGTACGAATGATCAGCCGTTCTGGTATTTTCATCGTGGCCCGAATCGGCGCCATAAATTATGTGATTATTCACGTCCAAGTTGTAGGCGAGAGCGAAAATCGGCAGAAAAAGTAACAATCCCGCTTCTCTCATCGTTGTCACGTTTCAACCGCGAAAAAAAAAAAACAAAATTCGTGCCTCGCACCCAACTTCCTTTATCGCGCGTCAAGAATTTAACGATGGTATTAGCCGATCGAAATTTTCGCGGATCGGCGAAAAAATTGCGTGGAAACGCTTGAAACAGCCTCGTTTGCAGCTCGAGAAGCGGAGCTCGGACGATTGAGTGCGGCACTTCTCGCCGAAACAATGTCCATGAGCTTTTGCCTCAAGTACAGGAAGAGCGGCGATAAGACAATCATGAGGAAGCGTCCCGACTGATGCTCCTCTGCAATTACGCACGAAACCGTACGGACGTCTATTTATAAGCGATTAATCAACGATTCGCATTGTACGAGTGTCTGTATATGAAATGTTCGGAGAGCAAAGTGTGGAATTTTGCGGGAGAAAATAAAATCTTTCGAATATTTGATTGATTCACGCTGCATTGTCATTATGTATGTTTAATGATGATGAAGTTTGCTTCGTTGGAACGCAACGAAAATCAATTTTTTTTTTTTCATTGTTCGATTTTCTTTCGGCTGTGAAAACTACTGAAACATTTTTACCGATGCTTATTGGAGATTTACGACCACAATTCGTAAAAAATAAGGCTTTCGATAAGCATACAAGTAAAGAAATGGGAAATTAGGAAAAAATCGTCGGATTCCAACGATGCAAACTTCTACGTCATGTATGTTTATGGGGTACAGCGAAAAGGCGTTTTCAGTTCTAAACCGTTTTCTCTAATGAAAACTAGTTTGCAATGAACGCCTTCTCTTACAGGTAGATGTTCATAGTCAAAACGAGAATTCACTGATAAGTAAATTTGAATATTAATTGACACTCGTCTTAACTGGGAAAAACTAATTCTGCTGAAATAAATCGAACCCCAACTAACTCGTCTTAAGGGGTCTTCTCACTTTAGACGGTAAAAAAGGCTATTTTCATGAATTTTGTTCATACGTTTATATTATAGATATTGATATAAAAGTTATTACATTTAAAAAATACACTTTCGATAAACATACTTTTTTTCAATGTATTTTTAATGGTTTTTTTACAATGTTTTTTTGCAGTGTAAGCCGAACAAACTTTAAACGCGTTTTTCTCGAAACAACGTTTTTCGACGGCTGGTTGATAAAATATTCGAAACTACTGAACCGATCCTTGTGAAATTTGAACCACATTAACCACATATTCTTTACAGCTATAGGTATAGCGCATATCAAGAATTTAGTTAAATTTTGATATTTAGTATTTTTCGCCAAAAACGGTGAAAAAAACACGTTTTTTTCGAAAAATTTCCGCCATTTTCTTATTTTTGCATATATAAAAAATCGTATGAAATGCGCTATAGCCATTAACAAACTGAATCTAAAACCGTTTGATTTTTTTGTTCCGGATGATCCATCTCCGAGATTTCATAAACAGCACAGACCTACAATTTTTTTAGGACATTCTTTAACTACCATTTTTGTCTATAAATAGTGACTTAAATAAATAACTTAAAAAAATGTATTTTGAAAGTGTATTTATTAAGTGTAACAACTTTTATATCAATATCTATTAGGACTTGGAATTAATTCGTAGCATTTTTTAATGGAAAAAAATATTTATTTGAAATGAAAATACAAAAATATACTAATGAAGGTATTGCCCCTACTACTTTTGACCATCTTTCGGGCAGGGTACGAATACCGTGTCGGAAAAACGCCTCGTCTTTAGATGCAATCCACGAATCGGCCCATTTTTGACCATCTTCGTAAGAAGTGAACTTTTGCTCACAAGGAAACGTTGCGAGGTCGATGTCTCCGATTTCGATGAAATTTGGCATGCTTGTAGAATGGGTGAAAATAGGCGACACGTATTTTTTTAAATCGGCGGAACCCGTTTTTTACGGGTTGAAAAGCACCCTCGAAAATTGGGGTGTTTTTAGTCTTTCGTCGATAACGTTTTAACGGTACGAGATATGAAAAAACTTCAAATTGCAACAATGTTTATTTTTTTGTGTACTATACATTGGAGATGAGAACGATGCAGATAGCAACAAATTTCACATTGTTTATTGCAAAAATGCAATTTTTTCAACCGTATCTCCGAGAATTTTCAATCGATTGGGATGTAAATTTGCATACATACAGGGAATGGAAAAGTGCGGATACGGATTTTTTCTTTTTCCGATATGTCACACTTAAGGGGTTGAAACTGCCCGTCTATTTTTTTGCCAAGAGCATCGTATAATCAGCCAGCCTTTTGGCATTTCGGTCTAAATTCACGTCAATATATGTTCGTGTTATGACGCAATTGCATATTTGTAACATTCCAGCGCCTCCCCCCCAACGGTCCCTTCTCAAAAGGCAAACGTTCAAAGTTCTTACCGTGCGGCATGGACGAAAATTTGTAGAAATAAAAATGGGTTACAAAGAAAGTACAATCAATGAAAATAGTCGATACACATTTTCTCGTTTTGGCGGAACGACACTCTTAAGGGGTCAACGCATCCTTAAAAACTTCGTTCTTTCCATAGCTCGTGAACGGGGCGAAATAAAAATAAAGTTCGAAAGGAAAAAATGTTGTATTCTTCGACTACTAGACGTTCATGACGATAATGATGAGTACAGCAATAAATGGCGTATTGTTTATTGCAATAAATCGTGAATCACTTGTGAAAAATCACCCTTCAGTTTTCACCCTTCAGTTTTCACCCTTCAGACTTCGTGCTTCGGGAAGCAACTGGATTACAATTGTATATTTACGAAGAAATTCTCCCCCACCCCGTACTGCCTTTGAAGATTACAACCCAATCGGAAAAGTGTTATCACGCTTACTCATTTAGGAATCGTTTTAACTCTATGTTTTTTTATGGATTATACTTATTACAATAATGATAGTCATGATTAAAGTGTTTGAAACAAAGAGATTTCTTACACCACGCACAAGTGATAATAGCTGCTTCGCCGCATATATCGCATGTCGCTAAATTTTGTGAAAAGCAAAATTCTACCGGGTTTCGAAGTTTGGTGGTCTTTTTCGGTCCCGCTTTCGTACCACGCATATTTGAAAAGGTTTGTAAACCGTAGAGAAGAAAACTGGTTGTGTGTAAGAGATTGTAATTTAACAATATTGTCTCTCAAATGCATATTGACGTCGTAATTGTAAAATATTACTGCGTCAGAAAAGTGTTTGACGAAGTTTTTCCATACACGGAAGCCATAAACATCAAGGGGCAATATCATTCCAGTCGTACCTGCAGGAACTACTAATTATTATATGGACTAATTGTCTACAGAACTAATGAAACTGGTGCAATATATTTACCTGCTGGAATGGTTAAAACTTTAATATCTTTCCCTTGCATATCCATTTCTTTAAATGCAGTTGGACATTGACCGCACCAAGAATCCAGAAGTATTACCGACTTTGGACCCGTATTGGGAATATATACTTCTTGGAACCATAACGTGAAATGATTAGTCGTCAATTTTCCAGATTTCAAGGCCAATAGAAATATATTTTCGGCTGTGAACATAGTTTGTTCCACTCGAGGACCAAATTTGCCAGTAGGTTCGTTTAAATCGGTCAACATAGGTGCCCAAAGCTTGCCATTCGCAGAAACCAAAGGCTGCCCAGGCAGCATAAATGTCCAATTGACGTCGATAAGTTACCGTTGTCAGGTTACCTTTAAGACATGACCGTAAGATAACTATTCGACATCATTCAAATGACATCTCGTATAATGCTGCCGTAAAGTTATCTTTTTTATGATATCTTTCGGCGATGAAAACGGATGTCTAAAAGGTATCCCAAAATATTATCCAATTGATGACTTTTTTAAGTTATCAATAAGTTATTTATTTACTGTTATCTATTGTATTTAGTTCAACGTCATCCAAAAGATAGTATAAATACGAATTACATAAGACGTCTTTTTCATGACATCTTTCAGATATCGGTAATATGCTGTCTTTTAAGATATTTGGTATTGTAACAACAAGTAGTTGAAGAAATAAAGGTGTTGAAAGACATATACGTGAGTGTCTTTTATCCTACTATTCTTTTCGCCTCTGTGAGTACATATATGTATTTAATGTACTATCTTCTTATTCTAAAAGCGTATTCTGCTTTTGAGGTTATGTACGGGATCACTTGGAGCATGGCAACCACCAAAAGACGTGACTGCAACGGGAGAGACGTCTAATAACGACTGTACCGTTTTGATAATATTAAATTACATTTCACTTATAATGAATTAATCGATGTTTTATTTATAATGACCTAGCCCACTTCGAAACCGACATAACAATATCGTATCAATTTCTTCATGATAAAAATTAACTTATTAACAGTCCAGATTATTGAGCCGTATTATAAATTGTAGACTATTAATACGTTAATTTTTATAAAGAAATAGATAGGATATTGTTATACATATATATCGCCAATAAATAGACATCTTTTCGTTAGTACTCTTCGATACCGTTTAGATGTCGTTTTGTTAACCTCATTCGGATGCCTATTGGACGACTTTTAGATGGCAGTGGTATCGTGGCATTTTTGTGCCTTTAAGAAGATATCTTTAAGATATATCAATTTGATGACTTTGCGCTAACGTACCGACAACCGAAAAGAGTTAACCTTTTATTGATAATTTCATAACCATTAAAAGTTGCCGTATAGTTAAGTATCGGACACAAATAAGTTATCTGCCAAGCGGACATAAGTGATACGTTTTGTAATACAAAATGGTGTCTTTTTGGACAACCAAAAAGTTATCCGTATCCGTTTCGCGATATCTTTCGGATGCCATGTAGATAACATTTTGCTACCTGGGTGTATAGTATAACTGGGTGTTGTTGATGTTTTCGATTGCATGACTGCCTCAACGGATTTCTGCCCTTCTTTCGCCAATGTGCGGCCTGTATGTAGCTCTAAATTGAATGCAGTTTGATCAGAATTAAATGTGTTTTCAGCCCCAACGTTGGCTATGTTGACTTTCACCATTTCTATAAATTCGATAGCTTTGTTTTGAAATGTATCAGCGTTTAATAATTGTTGTTTTGTTACATATTTAGTAATCTTCCGTGACACAATTCCATGTTGGTTTTTAAATGTCCTTAGCCAAGAAGCAGATACTTGGAAATTTACGGCTGGTATTTCTACAATTTCTCGTGCACGTAAGGCCCATCGTCGAATATCTATATCATGGAGAGGCAGCCTTTTGTCCAAAGCATCATTAAAATTGTTTAACGTGTAGTGCGGTATCTTTGTTAACTTTTCTTTGTAGGTGCCAACCTTATTTATACTATGGGCCCACCGGCGCAACTGCGGCTCTGATTTCACCTTTTTGAATTTCGTTTGAACAGATGATAACTTTCTATTCCAATTTGCCCCGGATCTCCAGTAATCTACAGCTCTTGTCTTGTATTCGTGACTCAATTCTTCTATATCTTGAATACATACATTTTCATCAATTTTTGGATCTAGGTATCGTTGTCCGTGCTAATCTCCTTCACTGTCATCTTCTATTGCGGCTGCTTCATGAATTTCATTTGGTGACAGAAAATCCAAACCAGTTTCGACTTCCATTTTCATAGGTTGATCCATCGCTTCAATGATCATATTTTCTAGATCCTTACTGAAATGTTTTTCCTGTTCGGTGATTGGAGTGCGATTCAAATTCATAGCACTTATCGCTATGGATAGAAGTTGAATAACATTCACCAGATTTACGTACATTTTTATTTGTATTTCGAACTGAAAATGTATCGCTGGCTTCTCCGTCGTAACTGCAGTAATAATGATCTCTGGTGAATTTATATGACTTGAAACCCAATTGACAAATAGACACGAAAAAAATAACGACGACACACGGTATTACCAGAACTGCTATTAATCTTTAATGAGGCGATTTCAAGGTTATCATGAGAGCCGCTCTTTGCACCGTAGTCGCTCTTTGCGAAGATTTATTTCTTTCGTTCATTGGTTCCGCTGTTTGTGAAATTAAAGTCAAAGATAAAGATTCAATTATGCTGCGTTATAAGCTGATAAAAATGTTTGCATCATTCTCTTCATGAGGTGCAGCGGCAACCCAAAAATCCTGTAATCTCTGCAGATAATGCCTACGATACGGTGAGCGAAGTGGAATTTCTTCGTAAATATACAATTGTAATGCAGTTGCTTTCCGAAGCACGAAGTCAGTCCGTGATTGCGAGCCTTGCCTCTGCCCATATGAGTGGGAAACTGAAGAATGATTTTTCACAAGTAATTCACGAATTATTGCAATAAACAACACGCCATTTGTTGCTGTACTCATCATTATCATCATGAACGTCTAGTAGTTGGAGAATACAACATTTTTCCCTTCGAACTTTATTTGTATTTCGAAAACGAGAAAATGTGTATCGACTATTTTGACTGATTGTACTTTCTTTGTAACCCATTTTTATTTCTACAAATTTTCGTCCATGCCACACGGTAAGAACTTTGAACGTTTGCCATTCGAGAGGGGGACCGTTGGGCGGGGGGGGGGGGGCTGGAATGTTACAAATATGCAATTGCGCCATACCACGAACATGTATTGACGTGAATTTAAACCGAAATGCCAAAAGGCTAGCTGACAATACGATGCTCTCGACAAAAAAATCGACGGACAGTTTCAACCTCTTAATGGTGAGATATCGGAAAAAGAAAAAATCCGTGTCCGCACTTTTCCATTCTCTACATGTATGCAAATTTACATCCCAATCGATTAAAAATTCTCGGAGATGCGGTTGAAAAAATTGCATTTTTGCAATGAACAATATGAAATTTGTTGCTATCTGCATCGTTCGCATCTCCAATGTATAGTACATGAAAAAATAAGCATTGTTGCAATTTGAAGTTTTTCATATCTCGTACCGTTAAAACGTTATCGATGAAAAACGAAAAACACCCCAATTTTCGAGGGTGCTTTTCAACCCTTACAAATCGGGTTCCGCCGATATAAAAAAATACGTGTCGCCTATTTTTACCCATTCTACAAGCATGCAAAATTTAATCGAAATCGGAGACATCGACCTAGCAACGTTTCCTTGTCAGATTGCTTTTTCCCTCGAAGCCTTCGTTTCGGCTTGGCCGCACATGAACGTGCTCAGCGTCCATGTTTGTCGTAGCTGCCGAAGGTGCGGTCGGGAAACTTGGACCACGCTCGGCTCTTTCCGAAGATGTCCGAGCGTCGCTCGCTCACGGACACGCGCTACTATGATTGTGTGATGGGCGCGTAAGAGACTAGTGAAGAGGTAACTTTTACGCGCGATCTGGCTGCACTGAATACACGCACTCAAACGTAACCTCCGAAAAATATACCGAAAATTATAACTTTACGTAAAATTGTGTAGTTTGACCCAACAAACAAAACTTCTTATAACAATCTTCGATAAATACGGAATTCACCTGCAAAAATTGTAGCTGATCCACGGTGTATTTTTTTTTCACAATAATTCATTAAATTTAGCTATGCAGCATCCGTCTCTCTCTAAACGGTGATCGGAGCGTCAGCTGTGATTGCTAGGGAAAATTCCTAGACGGCAATTCACGCAGAAAGCGATATGAAGGTCACCGAATGCATACACTGCAGATCATGCTGAATACAATAAGAATAGAATAAAAGTAATAATTAAACGAAGGATAAAAAATGAATAAAAATCTGTTGAGTGTAGAACTTATTTTTTTTTAAATTAATTATTACGTACACAAATATACATATGAAGAACGACTGTAAACATTTTTATTTAGAAAACTTAAAAATTTATTTCTGTTTTCCGTTCTGTATATTTACCTCAAGATGAAACTTTGAAAACTGCCCAATT
This sequence comes from Ophion ellenae, assembly GCA_963210295.1. Taxonomy (NCBI): domain Eukaryota; kingdom Metazoa; phylum Arthropoda; class Insecta; order Hymenoptera; family Ichneumonidae; genus Ophion; species Ophion ellenae. The sequence goes on from OY723386.1 coordinate 65,023,057, forward strand.
AAACTCTTATCATTTATCTGCGTGAACAAAAGCAGATAAATTTTCTGTACAAAAAGAAACGACCACTTACACGTAATTGTGCCAAGTTTTGACGTTCGGTGAGTCGTTGAGAGGTGATGTTTGAATACTTCTAAAGTGGGGTTATGTAGCGTTGCCAACTGCTTAAAACATGAACTCACTAGTAAAGTCGATAATGATCAACCGAGTGCTCAATAACCAATGTCGATTGTAAGTATTTATGAAAATCATCATAAATGTTCATTCAATAGGTACCAAAATAAAAAATACTTTTTTATGAGGACAAATTCTATGTACTTTAAACACTCGAAAGGAATAAAATAAAATCGTTAAAATTGTTAGTTTTACTTCCGGTTTTTCTTCTGACCTACCTTAAATCCCGACGTCATCATCCCGATATTATCAGCATAAAAATATCGAAAATCGAGCTGTTTTCTGGGCCCCAAGCTCATGTAGACCCGTTAATATGCTTCCGCGGACATTTCTTTTAGTTTGATCGTCCCTAGAATATTAAACATGGATGGTAACGGTGATACTATTTTCGTAAATATACTAAACAATCGATTGAATAAAAATAATCATATTCAATTTATCATGAGTAGGTCGAATTATTTTCGAGAAAATGATGGCTCGATAAATCGGGGAATATCTCCTGTAGTGATTTTTTTTTTCATGATATTTGCAATCGGCCTATCAGTGAGTATACTAGCAATAAGTAAAAAACACAATGATGTCTATTTTCGGTAACATTATAAATAAAATTAAGTTCGCTTTCGAAATGAAAAAAAAAAACACATATTTCGATGAATTCGCTTACATTCCGGTCAAAAGACGACGATGTATTGTAGTAAAATATGCATAGAGGTGGGAAGGATTAGAGTAGTTCTTACGATAACGGCTCTGGAATAAACGCTTGGACTACGTGACGGTTCACCAATTCCCTGTGCATTGTTAAAACACGGAGAAGTGATTATTCGCACAAAGGTAAAAATTCATATGCAATAAATCCGCAACGTGAGTTACATATATTTGTCTACTTAAGGGGTAACACCACTGGAGAATTTTTCGAAAATTAATTTTTCTTTTATTGCTTAAGAGATGCTTGGAACCATCTAAAATAAGGGGAAAAAGTTGGGTATCTGTAAAAAGCGGCCCGCAGGCCTGTGTGGGGCTGGCTTGCCCGTGTGCGAGACATTAAGTTTTTCTCGAAACACAGTTTTTCAAAACGGCATGCAGCATAACTCCTTAAATTTTCATTCGATTCACTCCCAATTTTTAGCACATCTTTAAAATAATATTACGACGAGAACTACGTACGCGATTTTCCATTAGTTAATTATAATATAATTTATTAACAAAGGATGGGCCTTTTTTGTCGAAAATTGAGTTGTTACTTTAAATGCTCGCCAATTACAAAGAAAAATTAATATTTTAAAAATCCCTCACGTATTTCTTTAGCTATGCCCATGTATATTTGCAGAAATTAAGAAACAAATGCGCCGCAGAGCATCACAAATTCTATATGCCTCGTGAGAATGGCTCCAGCGTAACCATTTTGTATAATTTTGCGATATAATATTTTTTGTTTACTTAAAGATATGGCTAATAACATTCGTGAATATTATTGTCCTCTTACTTGGCTTTCCATTTTCTCAAATTGCTTAATTTTAGACGTTAACAGCGGTGTTACTCCTTACGACGTAGCAAAGTTTCACATCGAGCGATTCGAATTTTATTGCCTTGCGTACAAGCTAGTTATCTTTATATCCATTTTTACCGCGGGTGCTTATGGTAAACTCCATGAAGTTTTCCCGCGGATAAATGGCCAATTTCAAAGCTTAATCGATTGATCTTAGTAAATCTTATTTTTTGTTTAATTGACTTTTTGAAGGGATTGTCATAAACTCATTGATCGGACCTATTATTAATTATCTGACGTACACTTCATATACGTTTCTTATTGCGATTTTTATTTCCTCCGATACGTAAATTTGGCAGTGGAACTTCTTGACAAAAATACTTTTGGTTACGCGTTTGTCGTATCTTGCACCGATTGGCCATGCAACAATGGCGGCGCCTTGTTTAAATAATAATAACTTCATTGGGTAATAAAGATGGAAAACTACAGCTGGCCAAAGGTTCGCCTGAGGGAGGCAGCTAGATACATTAAAATTCAGCAAAATAGGGAGAGGAAATGAAATTGGCCTTGGAAGACACGGGAAATGCGCTAATATGGCAAAGAAATAAGAAACGCGGATACGGGAGGACTAGAGCTGGCAATAGACCGGACTAGAAGAATGAAAATTGATCAGAAAATACGGAAAGGCTGAAGCAAAATAGTTATGTTCCCATATATCCTGAAAAATCGATTGAAATACACTAATCGTATTTAAATGATCATCCGTCGGTCGAATTATTTTTAAAAAAATGATTGCTCGATCAATCGGGGAATGTCCCTTGCAGTGATTGTTTTTCATGATCTTGGGCATCGAAATTCCATCGTCCCACCTCTGTACTAACAATAAATAAAAAGAACAATGATGTCTATTTTCGTTTACGTTATAAATAAAATAACGTTTATTTTCGGAATAAAAGACAACCCTGTTTCGGAGGATTAGCTTGTATTCCGCGTATGAGGCGACAATGTTGTTGGGTGATATATGCATAGAGTTGGGGGCGATTGATAGTTTTTACGATAACTCCGTTCGAAGAAACACGTGGACTACGTGACATTTTACCAATTCACGGCTTATTGTTAGGACTTGGACTGGCGACGGAAAAGTGAATAATTATTCGCACAAAGGTGGAAATTCATCTTCGTGACGCATATACATTTGCCTATATAAATCTGAGCAGAGTTTCAAGTTCACGCATTATTTTGTTTCCCGTCGCGTGCCATCAACGTTGGTAGCCTCCAAGAAGAGCAAGTTCTTCCAAAGCCTTACCGGAGGCAGTTTCGTGCATACAATTATAAAAGAATCAATAAGGTAACATTCTGCTCAAATATAAATTTGACGAATACAATTGCACAGATAATCGTTTTGACCTGAATTAAGAGTTCCCATTTAAAAATAGTAAGTTATATATAATTATACTTATACTTATACAAATCACAGTTTACTGGCTGAAAAATCTTCATGAAGCTCTGTCGGCTACATTTTATTATTTTGCTAATGAGCTATTTATCATTATATCTATCTCTACCACAGTGCTTCTTGAAAGCATCATAGTTTTCCCTCAGTGTACATGACCAATGTCGATGTCCAATCAATTCAGCTGAGCGAATTTTATCTTTTGTTAAATCAAATTTTCAAAAGGATTGTCATAAAATCATCGAACCGAACAGTTATCAAGTACTTGAAGTACTTTTGGAACTTTTTCATTGTCATTTTTTATTCGCTCTGCTACGTAGCTTTACAAAAAAAATTCTTGTCGAAAACTCTTTTAGGTACATTACCTGACCCACCGAATTGAAAAAAACTGGCAGTGATGAAGATCGTCGTGTTATTCGCGTGCCTCGCAATAAGCCGTGAGTACATTCAGAACAAGTCTCGTGAGGTTACAGTGAGAACCTTATTGGACACGTATTAAGACTTTCTGCATAAACGACCATTTGAAAAGTTTAAACAAGGTGCATTAAGACCTGAACTCTATTAACACGTTGATTCATGACAAAATTATAGAGGCTCGGAATTATTGAATAGCAGTCCGCACGATTGATACTTCGCATACGATATATTGATCGATTGACGTTAGCGACCACGTCCGTCAGCATCTTTGTAAATGCAAACATTATGACCATCAAAAATACGTCAATGATTGTGTTTTAGCACAACTCTTCTTTACAATCCCATTGCGTTCCGCAAACGTATGCTCTGCCGGATTTTCAATATTTGCGTGCTTGTTTCCCCAAATGCATGTAGTTTTAATCTACATGTTAACGGCAATAATATTAATTGAAAAAAAAATCGCTATTCGATGTTATGAAATTCGTTCGTGTGAAGCAATTGTCAAAGTATTTTTCTTCCGATTTTGATGCTTCCGTACAAAGGTATCACTTGTCGATTTCAAGAAAGACCATATTCATTCTATCTGGAAAATAAATGATTGCGGTTATCGCAATTAGCGTATAGGCAAATTGTGCATAAGTAGTTAGAAATCCACCATTCTTCATTGCCATATGACCGCAAAAATCAGCAAAAATCAATTCTCTTTAAGAACATTCACAATATTGCCGCTCAAAACACAGACCAAACAATAAACACTTGATGACTAGCAACAAATGACCCTTTACGTATTGTCCTAGTATCCATAGGTGTCCGTGTGGAACGTGCCGGTGGTGGAATAGATATAAAAATTGAAGCCGCACCTTTTATCGTATCGGTGAGACGGGAAGACCTTCACGTATGCTGTGGTGCACTTATAAGCCAACACCACGTGCTCACCGCGGCGAACTGTGTTCTGAACGAAAAATTTGCACCCATTGAGTACACAAAGCTGGCAAGCGGAACTGATGAAGTCCGTGGAATATGTCAGGAACATCAGATAACAAACATCTTTCCACACGAAGGCTTCTTAGAAGGATTATTCTGGTGCAACATAGCTGTTGTCAAGGTACGAGAACGAAAATAAATTATTCCAGGCAATCTATCACTTTGATTAACGAGTCTGAATCTGAACTACATCAGAATTCCTGATATATCGACACACGTAATTATTAAATCATGAATGAGCTATGTGGATCCGCTTGTAGTCCCGTGGGAGCTCCCTAAATCCAGATCGTCCCATAAACCTAACTCCCCGAACGTTTAACCAGTGTTCTCCCAATACGTTGCAGTTATCAGCGCCCGTCGAATGGAACCAACGACAAATGGCAATAGCACTGCCAGATGCAGAGCCACCAGATAACGAGTACGCCACACTGGTGGCATTTCAATTGGTGAAAAGTAAACATTCGAAGTCTGGTCTGAAACACCTGAGAATAAGAATAAAAAATCCCAATGGAACCTCCATCATTCCACGCAATTTGGATCCGACCTTTTATGGAACGGCAGAAGAAAGCCAAACACTAAGGGCGGTGAGTACTCACGTTGGGTAACCTGTTGCCGTACTGATCATGTAAATCGATTTTCTCTATTTTACGTAAGACGTTTCCATTGGAGGCTTGAATGCGCAAACGCTTCGGTAGCACGGATCAGAGTCATTTTCATTGTGCACTATAATACACGTAGCCACAAAGAGTTTCTCCTGACGAGAATGAGAGAAGTTACCAGCAAGTGTTTGTCCCCAAGCAAATGAGATGAACTCATGGTTGTATCTATAGAAGATCAAGATGACGTATCTCAAAAAAACATTAATCAAAAGTGTATAGAGTAATTGAAGAAAGAGCGGAATGCTTTATCTTCTCAAACAACATAATTATTTCAAGTGACAAAAAGTAGCTCAATTACGGAATTCAATTTGTTTTATATGACATTTTAGACAAGCAAAAAAAGTTGCGAGTGAGTGATTCTACAGTACGGGGTTTAGATTTCGCTTCTGTTGAGAAGGACACCTATAGTATGTTTATGGTATCAATATAATCACTTCGATTCCACTGTCGGAAAAATGTATGGGAATGTTTTAGATTAGATACATCCTACACGGAAAAAAAGAAATAGTGCAAAAGACAGGGGCTACAAAGTTCACATTGGACTCGAGCGATTGCACAGCGATATTTACTGAAACACATTGCTCAAAGTAAATTATTACAGTTCCTATACTGTCCTCTTTGGACTCGAACCGCTCTACCGTATATTTTACTGGAACACACAGTCCAAAATGCAGTGTAGTCAAAAGTAAATTTTGACAGTTCAACAGTGTAATATAAATTTAACAAAACTTGTAATTTGACAATTGGTTAATCTGTATTATGTACAATGAATGCGCCAGTTATATCGACAGAGTTTATGTAGACACACAAAAAAAGTTGATCCATAAAAGAAGTTTGAAAGAAATGTGTAGAAAATATAAAAAAATCAGTCACATACACAAGACCGAACCTTTTTGTAAATGATTCTCTCTTTTTTATAATTTCTTGAATTATGTCGCCCAAATTTCAACGTTCGCATCCTATCGACCACGCACTACCGACTGGCAATCCTTTATGTCCTGGCCACTTTGTGTCCTGGCGCCAGACAAGTCCTAATTAGACGAGAACGTAGCTTTAAAAAAAAATTCTCTCTTTATTATAATTTCTTGAATTCTGTCGCACAAATTTCGATGTCCGCGTCCCATCAACCACGCACTACTAACTGGCAATCCTTTGTGTCCTGGCCTCGTGTCTCACCTCGTGTCTCATTTGCGTATAGTATAAAAATCAGTGACCTCATTCAAATTTTACTGTTGAATAAATTCACTGAAATCACTGATATATTCACAATACCAAACTGTAAATAAATCAGTGTAACTGTAAAAATCTCACAGTGCACAGATCACGTCATGAACTGTCGAAAGAAGAGTAAAACTACCGTGCCACATTGTACAATTTAATGAATCACTCTGTACCCAATACAGTGTACACTGTTGCCCTTGCAGTTTGCGTAGAGTATAAAAATCCGTGATCTCATGTAAATTTGACAGTTGAATATTTTTACTGAAAACACTGATGTATTTACAATACCGAACTGTAAATAAGCCAGTGTAACTGTAAAAATCTGTGTGTACAGGAAAATTCGTCATTTTTATGGGACAGAATTTACATTACTCTATTTTACTGTAAAATGAAATATGGCACCCTGTTTTTTATGCGGTTTGTACTGTGATTTTAGCTGTTTCTTTTTTTCCTTGTACTTTTTCGTCTGTCTGGGGTACTAAATCAGCCATAGATATGTACATAGGCTTGTATAGCTAGCTTTATACGCCTCCCATTACAGATCGATCTTGGCGCACCACTTGTTTATGGAGAGAAAATCGTGGGAATAGTTGCGACCTCGTCTCCAACGAATCGTCGAGGCGTCTTTTTCGTAAACGTCTTTGCATGCGCAACTTTCATAAAAAAATCCATGGCACAGGAAGCGTCTTCAAGTACAGAACTCAAATCCGAAACTTCATGGCCGGCGAAACGCCGCCGACTAAATAAGTAAAATAGATCAGTATTGTTTCTTGTATGTAAAATTACATTTGGCCCCGTCGACGGGCATATAAAATTGAAAAATCTACGTGCGACACGTAACTTACGAACCCATGCCAATAATGTATTAGCCGAAAACGGGAGCACGGAAGTAAATAAAACTTTGATTTTTCACATTCTTCTGCGTAGCGAAACAACTCCATTGCCTAATCCTTTCTTCAGATCGCCGGTTTTTCACACAATTTTTTTTGCTCCGTTGTCGCCACTCTGGAAAGATGCATATAGATCAGTCGTGGCGAAAAAAATGCTATGTCTCTTTTTCCACTTTGGTGGGGACCGAACTTCAGGGGCGTTCCCACCTGGCCTCTGGATATCCGGCTCGGGAAAAAAACGCATTGCAATATGTCCTTAGCTGAGGACTTTTTTTTCGTACAAGTGCGCCATCCTAAGGGTCGACATCGCAAATAATTTGTGAAAATAAATTTTACTGGAAAAACGTTTCCTGCACAAGCTTGACGGTTCCGAGGAAGACAATCTGGGACGATATCAACATTTTTCCGGCGACGCGCTTAGGGCGGTTTCAGACTGGCGTTCTTTTCGCGCGTATAAGCTCGTGTTTTGTTCGCTCGTAACCGCGCGTCTTTGCCACACGTGCATCCCGTACGGGCGTAGACGCGCTTACAAGCCTGTATCATGCCCCTGACACTGGTAGATAAATGCTGTTCGCAAAATGTCCTTGCCGCACTGTGGCGCTAGTAGTCGTGTGACAGGCATGCATATTCCACGGTCTTACATACAGGTCTTGAAACTCTGGTGGTGGGGGTATGTCCTCGGATTGAAGCACCGGCCGTTTCGCCTAGTGACCACGAGTGTCGCTACGATAGAGTGATGCAGACTGTGCGAAAGAGATGGAAATCGATTGTTGACTCATAGCAACCTAACCTAGCTGTACAATTGGCTGGTGTAGGCAAACTATGATATTCAATGTCAAAAATGCACGATGAACCTAAATACAATTAAAAGTAACTTTATCGTAAATCTGAAAAAACCAAAAGACTATAGTTATCCAAGTGCGTACAAAGAATATGAACGTTTTTTTTATATAGGTGTGAATGACAGCTCGTGTTGGTCGAGGGATTCGGTGCAAGCTTCGTAATGCTGCTTTCAGGGATTCGATCCCTGTGCGCTCGGTTTTTTTAAAACATGTTTTAGCTTTTATAAAAAAAATAGGCTTTACGCGTTGTTTTAATTGACCGGAAAATAAGGGGCAACTATTCCAGGCCGAAGTGGAATCCAGACCGAAACACTTGCAGGATGTATTTCTTGAAAATGAAACAAATACTTGAGAAACAATGCTTCTTTTGCAAGTCTTTATTTCCTCTTCGAAAAATTTTAATGCATGTCCCCAGAAACATTTTCAATAATCTCTACTTTGCAGGTTCCGAAACAGTTTACGTTGGTAAATTTAAAAAAACACCTCTTTTCCGACCTTTAAGCGAAGGACTCTCGAGTAAGATAAATGAAAATAATTCACTAACTTTGTTTTATGTCTTCCAGCCTGGAAAGTATTTATTGTAATGATCCCAATAATATGTCATTTTTTTTCAGGCTCCCGGCTCTAACGCCTGTTTCGCCTGTTGTCGACGAATATATTTCGGTTCGAAATGATTTTCGCACACAACGTGTCTCGGCTTCAATTTCCCAACTCCCGGTATCGCGGCGACCCATTTTTTTAATTGCGCCAAGTCTCTCGGCACCCGAAACACTGAGCGTTTCGATTTTTCACTCCGAGAGCCTGTTTTACACGTTGCCACAATATACCACTTAGTCATTTTTCAATATCATCGTTTTTACAAGTTTACAAGTAGAGCACGTCCCGTGTGGTCGCGTGAATCAGCGGTCATGTTTGGGTTTTGTTTACTTTTGAAATCTATTTCCGTCTCTCTCACACAGCCTGCATCACTCTATAGCAGCGATCCTCGTGGTCACGAGTTGAACCAGTCGGTGCTTCAATAAGAGGCCATCCCCCACCACTGAAATTTGGAGCGAGTTTCAAAACCTGTATGTAAGACCGTGGGCAAAATTTAGATTGGCGCATGGCGGTTAAGTCAAACCGGCACAAACACGAAAGAGCTAGACTTGAGCAAGCATCATCGATTGTAGATCTCACATTGTGAATGGAATGTGCTTGTAAATAAAATAAAATATTGTGATGGAACGAATAACCATGTCTCCCCATTATTATCGCTATTAAAAAAAGTTTCATCAAGTCAAATGGACAAATTTATAGGTTATATTACAAGTAATTAAGAATAGTGCAACACAAGAGGCAATCGAAATATATGGTCTGCTAAAATCGAACCCACATGTTACATATTTACTTCGTAAATAATATAACATACGTTCGATTTACGGCGTTTATTCACAACTCCTTACGATGCACTTCCTAACGTCGATTCGGAAAACCATAAAAATCAAGTTCCGGATTTGTCGCTTTCGTGTGGAGACAACCCTCAACACAACATTTGCGATTAGCGCCTACAATCGATCGAGTACCCATCACGTCTATTAATTTATAATACTTGTTTACGCTGTTTGTACAACGTAAACATCACACGCAGTACTGTCATTCGCGCAAACACCTGATTTAAATGGTGACCGGCATACTGCACTAGCAGACGAAAACCAATCTAAGTTTAGCCAAAGCTCGCCGCAAGGGCTGCGCCACTAGAGTTACTTCGGAGGCTTAAAGGCCAACCTTTTTTGCTTAAAAAGAAACAAGATACGTTTGCCCGGAGTTTGCTTGTATTGGATATTGACTTTCCAAGATGTGCAGCGCGAATCATTCGACTTGTCACGAATAAATATTTCTAAAAGGACGTTCTAAGGGGACGATCCGGTCTGTGCATACGCAGGTAATCCCGTTCATCTTGAGACATCGAAATAACTCGAGAACAGAGAAGTCAATCGAAAAATCCCAAGACACGTATCGAGGAGAAGTAACGGAGTAACAAACGGGGAGGAAAATGGTAGGATAATTTTTTTTTATGTAGTGGACGTTTTGAAGCTGATTTTAAGATGTACTTTTTTATGGAAACCTATATTTTCACCGTGGCATCTTATTTCACGTTAAAAAAACAGGTTGCTTTTGTCCGAAACATTTTTTGACCCGGCATTTACGCGCGGACGTTTTGTAAACCTTTTTTCTTTAAAGAAATACGATGCAATTTTGTACATGTTGTGTATCGTAGTGTTATTCAAAAAGCTTGATTCAGTATCCGCAGTCTATCTTTATAGTTTGTCAATGATCCATTCGCCGTATTAAGGAGATGGGTAAAAATCGACTTTTTTGCATTTTCTGAAAGGATACATATTCAAGAATGAGAAAAAATGTTAAAGTTAAAATGTTAAAAATTGACCTACTTATGGACGATTAAGTGAGAGCAGGTAGCGCAATGATTTGCGTAAGCTAAAATTTTCAATAGCGTTTTTCTCGAAACGACTTTTTTAACCTGGCCGGAAACATAACTTCAGCTATAATTGTCCGATTATCGATTTTAAAAAAACTAAAATTTTCGTCATTGCACTAGCTGTCGTCGTACGTAGCCATTTTGTATCTAGTATTTTTTAAGCCTCCGATTACAAGTAAAAATTTCGCCAAAATTAACCTTTTTTACATTTTTTTTTCGGAAAACGGCTACGTACGAGAAGTACATTTATATAGATTCTAAAACTTTTTGATTTTTATTTTTCCGACTAACCATTGTCAAGCTATCGATCCGGTCCTTGGACCACATTTTTATACGGAGGCTCTATTGTGCCTCAATAACGATAATTTTCAATGTTTTACAACAAAGATTGACACAAAATAAGTTCAATATATGCTTAAGGGGAGATATACACCTAGATGGCCGAAAAAATCGATTTAGAAGCTATGAACATTCCGTCGACCGTAGACCTACACTATGAGCCTGGTATCGATAATTCCATGTAAATTGACAAATTTCATGATTTATTCATTCCCAAATTTCCAAACGCGTTTTTCTCAAAACCATGTTTGGGTCAAATTGGTACCCAAAATTTCTCGAAAACCAATGAACCAATTGCCTTGAGGTTTTTTGTGGTTATTCTATACACCATTATCCAGTACGTGTCATAGGATTTTTTTTCTTTCGTTACTTAGTTTTTGTTTTATAGGCAAAATAATAATTAATTTTTGGGCCAAAAATCACTATTTATGTTCTAACGTCCGCCATTTTGTCATAAATCGATATTTTCAAAATCGGCTATGACAAGTACTAGATTATAGTATCTAATTTAATAATCTTTTTGGTTTTTTTTTCAGATGATTTTTTAAGAAACGTCGGTGGGTACCGTATACGCAGATTTTTTTACGACGCTCCAAGAATCGTACAATATCCATGTAAATTTTTCATATTCTTAAATAAAGAAAATTAAACATATTTTTGAATATATATACTTTTAGACAATTAAAACCCAAATCCGAAATTCCAAATAGTTTTCGAAAAAGTGCACAGAAATGACCTTTGTCCGGCTCCTAGGTGTACATCTCCCCTTAATAATATACTTTTCTTCCAAATCCCAAACAAATGATCTAGCAGACAAAAAGAGTTCGGAAAAAACGTTTTTTTTTATCCGGTCACAGTGGTGTCCTCCATTAATTTATGTCTGCGAAGCCCATCATGTTCAACAATCCCATAACTTCAAACAAATAATGGCCAAATTAAAAAAAGGTCCGAACAAAAGTTGACCTTATTTTTTGCGAATAATAAAATGCCCCTGTATAAATATAAATTTCCATATTTTTTTATTGACCTTGGAATCACCTTGAAAACGGCGACGAAATAAAGTTTCTTCCCATTTTACTCCTCGCTTCAATCTACTCGAAACTTGCCTCGCGATCCGATCAGTGAACTCGATTCTTGTCGCTTAAAATTACTATAAAAAGGACATCGTCGTTGCAAAAGCACCAGACAAGGGTAATAATCGTAGCGACGAAATGTCGATCATTGTTGCTAGTCTTTCAGCGATTAGGACTCAAAAGAAATCCGCGCGTTTCGAACAACGCCGCCTGCTCCGCTGCGGTGCGGTCCCTCAAGCGATTCCTCGGATCCCCGCGAGGCACGCTCTTACACTGAAAATCATATATATATTTTTTGAATCATCACGTATTATAGGATTAATTACAATTCAACAAATTATTTCTAAAAAGTCATTTTTCCAAGTAGCTCAGTCGGGTTGGTCAAAAAAAAGGGGTCATCCGTGCAAACATTCCCGGCAGAAATCGTATTGCCCTAATCTTTAAGGGGGGGTTACTAGTAGGGTAAATCCAAAATGCGACCAAATCCGACCAGTGCGTTAGCCGCCATTTTGATTCTAAGGTAGTTTGGTTTTTGCTCAATATCTCCTTTATTTTTCATTTTCCAACAAAAATGCTAAGGACTAAAGTTGTTGAAAATTTAATTTTCTACAACTTCAGTGCTTACAATTTTTATGCTACGATCGATATTTTCGAGATAATTGGGAAAAGCTTGCCAAAGTAGAATTATTGAATTATCTTGATTATTATGTACTTTAGCGTATACATTCGCATAAACAAAGTTGTAGAGAATCAAATTTCCTACAATTTTGATCTCTATGGTTTTTTTGTACAGTCAATCCGACGAACAAGTCTGAGCCTGCAGCGTTCCTTTCTACCTGAGCAGGCTGAGTTTACTCAGTTATTGGATTTTCAACAACTTTAGTCCTTAGCATTTTTGTTGAAAAGTTTAAAATAAAGGAGATATTGAGCAAAAACCAAACTACCTTTAAAGGGTTAGACCACAGTAACGGGTATAAAATCATGTGCGAATTTAACAATTTTTTTCGTATGAAAAAATGATTCACTCATAAAATTAATTACACATCTATTTAGTATGAATATCAAGAAGTTAGAAAATATATATATATTTTTTTCGATGTACAAAATGGCCGACTTCTAATATTTTCTTTTATTATCTTTTTTTTAGGCGCTCCGCGGCGTGACATTTAGCATCCACAATTTTTTACCTAGCACAAAAAAACAAAAATTCTCGTCAATATACATTAGAATACCTAGAGAAGTACGTACGGAAATTAAAAATATTGTTTTATTCAAAAGTTGTAGGTATTTGAACTTCAGGAATGAATTTTCAGTGAAGAATTTCGTTATAACTGCTCATAAACTGCTCATAAAATGAAAAGTTTTCGATCAATCAGACATTCCGTACGTACTTCTCTGCGAAATGCAATTAGGAACATAACTTTTAAATTTGAAGTAAATCGAGTGAAAATTGTTGAAGTTATTTGTCACGCCAATTGGAAAAAAGCTGTTTCGAGTAGTCGGCCATTTTGTGCTACGAAAAAAAAAATTTTAACTGCTTGATATTCATACTAAATAGATGTGTAATTAATTTTATGAGTAAATCACTTTTTGATACGAAAAAAATTGTTAAATTCGCACATGATTTTAGACCCGTTACTGTGGCCTAAGGCCTTAAATAAAAGCTTGTAAAAAAACCCCTAATTTTTGGGGTCGGCACAGTAGCCCAACCTCTCTAAAAAAAGATCATGTTTTTTCGTAATAAATTATACACTAGAAAAGATTTTTCTTCCTATTTGAATAATAATTCGGGGCCTCCCACTTCTTCGTTGCCCCAGGGGCTCCACACCTTCAAATTCAGCCCTGGTTGAAGGATATTCTCACACAGGCCGGCTGCATTTACCCGTGGATTTTCCACGCAATGAAAAACGCAACACTGTTTACCCTGGCGGCCAATTTCAGTCCAACCTCGTCGGCCTCTTTCTCCAAAGCTCTGCTATACGGTAACTTCAGAATAATTGCGAGCAAGCCCTTGGCCAAATCCTGCACTATGAAGGCCACTATGTCCGGAAACATCGCCCACAACGCGGCCAGCGGTACCAGCAACAAAATATCCAGAATTACCCCGTAGGAAATTTGCTCGATCTACAACAAAAACAAAACTTTCGTAACGATCGCGTTTTATTATTTGTTTATAGTTTATCACGCGTTTTACGAGACAGTTGGTACCAACCGAATGTTGAGGATTACGTGAGCTATCTCGTGCGACAATATTACCGCCAGTTGATCGTCGTTTTCCACCAAATTGAGAAGCCCCGTCAAAACGATTATATGGCCACCCTGAGAAGTCGAATGAGAAACGTTATTAACGGGCTACGTCTGCCTAGGTGGGCGAAAAAATTGCATTTTCCGAAGATATTTTTATTCGATAGTATCACCTTTCAGATATATATTCTGAAAATCTCATTGAAATGTTCCTAAAATCGAATGAGATACAGCTTCTAGTGGTCAACCGGGCGAACGGTAACAGCACTATACTTTAAACTTTAAGGTGGGAGCCTGAATTAGAAGGTTCGAAAAATCGTTTTTTTTTTTTTTAATTGCTAAGGGGTCTCCTCACTTTAGACGCTAAAGAAGGTTATTTTCGTGATTTTTTTAAATAGGTTTACATTGTAAATATTGATATAAAAGTTGTTGCATTTAATGAATACTTTCGAAATACATTTTTTTAAATAATTATTTAAGTCACTATTTAAAGACGAAAATGGTAGTGAAAAAAATGTCCTAAAAAAATTGTAGGTCCGCGCTGGTGATTTTCATTTTCAAACAAACCCAAACAAATTTGTTCGGGTTTCATTATCAAACAAACTCGAACGATTTTGATTTTTTTTCCAAACAATCCCAACCAATTTAGATTTTCAAAAAAACTCAAACAATTTTGATTTTTTTTAACAAACCCACATAATTTTGATTTTCAATCAAACCAAACAATTTTGTTTCGTTTCTTTGAAATGTTTGTTTGAAGATGGAATGTAAACAATTTTGTTTGGATTTCATTTTCAAACAAACCCAAACGATTTTGATTTAAAAAAAAAACCCAAACAAAATCTCGGAGATGGATCTTCCGAAAGAAAAAAAGCAAACGGTTTTAGATTCACTATGTTAATGGCTACAGCGCGTGTCATACGATTTTTGATATATGCAAAAATAACAAAATGTCGGACATTTTTCGAGAAAACAAAAAAAAACGTTTTTTTCACCGTTTTTGGCAACAAAAAAAATAGTAAATATCAAAATTTTGAAAAATTCTTGGTATGCGCTATAGCTATAGTTGTAAGGAAAAGTGGTTAAAATTTCATGAGGATCGGTTCAGTAGTTCAGTAGATTTTATTAACAAGCCGTCGAAAAACGTTGTTTCGAGAAAAACGCGTTTAAAGTTTGTTTGGGTTACATAAACAAATAAAACAAAATTTTAATGTATTTCGAAAGTGTATTTATTAAGTGTGACAACTTTTATATCAATATATATATATATATATAATATAAACGTATCAAAAAAATCATGAAGATAGCCTTTTTTAGCGTCTAAAGTGAGAAGACCCCTTAAGGCCTTCGGCCACAGTAACGGGTATCAAATCATGTGCGAATTTAACAATTTTTTCTCGTATGAAAAAGTGATTCACTCATAAAATTAATTACACATCTATTTAGTATAAATATCAAGCTGTTAGAAAAAATTTATATTTTTTTTTGCGATGCACAAAATGGCCGACTACTAATATATAAAATATTTTCTTTTGTTACCTTTCTTTAGGCGCTCCGCGGCGTGACATTTAGCATCCACAATTTTTTACCTCGAACAAAAACAAAAATTCTCGTCAATCTACATTAGAATACCTAGAGAAGTACGTACAGAATTTAAAAAATATTGTTTTATTCAAAAGTTGCAGGTATTTGAACTTAAGAAATGAATTTTCAGTGAAAAGTTTCATTATACCTGCTCATAAACTGCTCATAAAATGAAAAGTTTTCGATTAATCAGAAATTCCGTACGTACTTCTCTGCGAAATGCAATTAGGAACATAACTTTTAAATTTAAAGTACACCGAGAGAAAATTGTTGAAGTTATTTGTCACGCCAATTGAAAAAAAAGCTGTTCCGTGAAGTGTCGAGTAGTCGGCCATTTTGTACATCGAAAAAAAATATATATATATTTTCCAACAGCTTGATATTCATACTAAATAGATGCGTCATTAATTTTATGAGTGAATCACGTTTTCGTACGAAAAAAATTTGTTAAATTCGCACATGATTTTATACCCGTTACTGTGGCCTAAGGCCTTAAAGAATTGCGTGAGAGCAAGGCGAAAGGACCAAAGATAAATGTAAAAAGCCGCGAAGGCGTATCCAGAATGAACAAATTACGAACTGGTAGAACATAGGCGTTTTCATCCTTATCATTGACGACGTTCAAAGTCCAGGGCTCATCGGCCACAAAGGGCAAATCCTTGTTCGCGTGCAGCAATCTTTGTACGACTGCCAATACCCTCTTATAAGCCGGATGATGATGAGGTACCAGCTCGTTCTTGAACTGCTCCAACTGCTGTAAGCTCGTGGAAAAATGGATTCACCGTTGATCAAAAAGGATTTCACTTCAATTCCGTCATGTGACAGTATTTCTCAACTTTTTTTTATCAATCTCGCGCGACGATAACGCTTCGTGTTTTTGTCGATTGGGTAAATATACCATTTCGTAACTGACTTTGGCAAGGGCGGCCTGCTGCTTCTCGTTGAGGATTATAAGACGGCGACGATGACTGAGGGGATCGGTCCCCAGATGCTGAACGTAGTAGACACCCAGGCCGGAGAAAAAGGCTGCCAGGATGCCTGCAAGGAGAAACAATCGATTGTACCGTCCAGGTAACGAGTTTTTATTGCATCGTTTTTTAGGCTAGGGTCTTAACGGGAGATATACACTTAGATGGTTGAGGTCGAGGATTTCGAAGCTCTAAACATTCCGTCGATCGCAGAAGACCTACACTATGGGCTTGGTATCGATGATTCCATGTAAATTGACAAATTTCATGATTTATTCATTCCCAAATTTTCAAACGCGTTTTTCTCAAAACCACGTTTTTCAAATCGGTACCCAAAATTTCTCGAAAATCAATGAACCGATTGCCTTAAGGTTTTTTGTGGTTATTCTATACACCATTATCTAGTACTTGTCATAGGATTTTTTTTCCGTTACTTAATTTTTGTTTTATAGGCAAAATAATAACTAATTTTTGGGCCAAAAATCACTATTCACGTTCAAACGTCCGCCATTTTGTCATAAATCGATATTTTCAAAATCGGCTATGACAAGTACTAGATTATAGTATCTAATTCAATAATCTTTATGGGTTTTTTTCCAGATTATTTTTGAAGAAACGCCAGTGTGTACCGTATACGCAGAATTTTTTACGACGCTTCAAGGATCATACAATATCCTTGTATATTTTTGATGTTTTTAAATAAAGAAAATTGAACATATTTTTGAATGCATATACTTTTAGATAATTAAAACCCCAATCCGAAATTTCAAATAGTTTTCCTTGAAAAAATTCACAAAAATGACCTTTTTTCCGGCTCCTAGGGGTATATCTCCCTTTAAAGCGGGAAACCAGTTTAGGAATACGTATTTTAGTGTTTTCTATGCATTTTATGATATTTATTAACAATGTATGAATGCATAGAATTTAGTGAAATTTTGGGAATATTTTATACGTATTTTAAACGAATATTACAATTTTTTCATTAATTTTTTTGATACGTTAATATTATGCATATTGATATAAAAGTTGTTACACTTAATAAATACACTTTCCAAATACATTTTTTTTTTATTGTTTAATGTTTTTATGTAACTCAAACAAACTTTAAACGCGTTTTTCTCGAAACAACGTTTTTCAACGGCTTGTTAAAATCTTCGAAACTACTGAACCGACCCTTATGAAATTTTAACCACATATTCTTTACAACTATGGCTATAGCGCATATCAAGGATTTTTTTAAATTTTCACATTTATTTTTTTGTCAAAAACGGTGAAAAAACGGTTTTTTTCGAAAAATGTCCGCCATTTTGTTATTTTTGCATATATATAAAAAATCGTATGATATGCACTATAGCTATTAACGTACTGAATCTAAAACCGTATGATTTTTTTGTTTCGAATGATCCATCTCCGAGATTTCATCAACAGCGCAGGCCTACAATTTTTTTAGGACATTTTTTAAACTACCATTTTCGTCTATAAATAGTGACTTAAATAAGTACATTTTTTTAAATGTATTTTTAAAGTCTATTTATTAAGTGTAACAACTTTTATATCAATATCTATGATATAAACCTATCAAAAAAATTCATGAGAATAGCCTTTTTTAGCGTTCAAAGTGAGAAGACCCCGTAAATATTATAGCACCATATTTTTTCATTGCACCGTGTAGGATTAGTATTGCGCCATACACTAGATAGGTCTTGCTCACGCGAAAATATTGACGCTTATGGGCCCTTAGAGTTATTGCGTGATAATAATTGATCGTTTGGGTTCGAGGTGTTATTCAATATTATTGCACCCCGGGAAAAAAAGTTCATGTCTGAGTGGATATGCTCATACATGTTTCAGATATTGTCATATCGTGGGTCATTTGACAAGTACCTAGCCTCACCGCTAGATGGTGCCACTATTGCAAGAGAAATACACTATAGTGTAGTACCGTCTTGTAGACGGCTACTGACAAAATTTCAGCCGGATCGGACTTGTTCTCTTTTGAGAGCGTGTGAAAGCAAGTGTGTCCGTTGATTTTTGAAAGAATGGAGAAAGAACAATATCGGTCGGTGATTCGATTCTTGTTTTTGGAAGGGAAATCGCGCAGTGAAATTAAAGAACGCTTGGATGCAGTGTATGGGGATGCTTCTCCTTCAATGGCGACCGTTAAATTTTGGTATAACGAGTTTCAACGTGGTCGTACGTCGGTTTTTGATGATCCACGCCCAGGTGCTCCAAAAACAGCCACTACGGAGGAGAACGTGACAAAAATACACGATATCGTTTTGTCAGACCGCCGATTAAAGGTGCACGAGATAGCTGTGATAGTAGGCATCTCAGAAGAACGCGTGTGGCATATCCTACATGAGACTTTGGGCATGAGGAAGCTGTCGGCAAGGTGGGTGCCGCGTTTGCTGACTGCAGACAACAAGCGCATTCGTGTGACCACTTCAGAGCAGTGTTTGGAGCTGTTTAATCGCAATCCAAAAGAGTTTTTGCGTTGTTACGTGACCGTCGACGAAACATGGATTCACTGGTATACTCCAGAGACCAAGGAGCAGTCAAAACAGTGGATCTTACCCGGTGAACCTGCTCCAAAGAAGGCGAAGACGGTCCCGTCGCCTGGAAAGGTGATGGCCACTGTTTTCTGGGATTCTCAAGGTGTGATTTTTATTGACTACCTGGAGAAGGGCAAGACGGTCACGGGACAGTACTACGCCGAACTATTGAGCCAATTTAACGCCGTGTTAAAAGAAAAACGGCCCCATTTGTCGAGAAAGAAAGTGCTTTTCCACCATGATAATGCACCGGCTCACACCTCCGCGCTCGCCACGGCTAAATTGGTCGAATTACGCTATGAACTGCTGCCCCATCCACCGTATTCTCCAGATTTGGCTCCGTGCGACTTTTTTTGTTTCCGAATCTAAAAAATTCACTCGCCGGGAAGAAATTCCACTCCAATAACGAAATAATCGCCGCCACGGAGGCCTATTTTGCAGACCAAGAGATAACATTTTTTTCAACGGGGTTAAAAAAATTGGAACACCGCTGGGCCAAGTGTATTCAACTAAAAGGAGGCTACATTGAAAAATAAATTTTATTTTTAGCAAAATTTTGGTGTTTTCATTTGTAGGCTAGGTACTTATCAAATGACCCACGTAGCTTCAAACACCTCATGAGTCCGGTGCGGCGTCGCTCCATCTTGCATGAAGTAAACATTTTTAACCAGTCCCCTCTTTTTTGCATAAGGGAAGAATTTCGTTTCCAAAAGCCGTTTGTAACTCTCTCCTGTTACCGTACATTCCAAGAATTGCAAATAAATTCCTTTTACTGAAATCGCTGCCCATGCCGTTACTTTCTGTGGATGAAGGGACTTCGCTAGCGATATGCTGGGATTTTCCGTTACCCAAAACCGGTAATTTTGCTTGTTTACGTACCCATTCATCCAAAAATGTGCTTCATCGAAATAAATAATCAATTTCTCATTAAGTTCTTCGGCTTCAAACATTCCCGTAATAGTGTTACAAAATTCGATGCGTTTCGTCATGGCATGTTCAGTTAACAATTGATGAGTGCTTATTTTATACGGATGAAACTTTAAAAAATATTTCGAAATGTTGTGTAATGATGATTTGGTTATTTTTAATGCTTGAGCAGCTTTCCGAATCGAATCATTTGGATCTTGTTTGAAATAATTCTTAACTTCGTTGATCTTCTCTGGTGTAGTCACCGTAACAGATGGACCTGGCAACTCGTGTCTACGGTCCTGGAGTGTACCATACTTCACGAAGTTATCTATTATCTTACAAAAATTAACGTAAAATTACTTTAATGCAGTTTAATTGAATTGAAACACAAGTTGTGTGATAGATGAATATGAATAAATATTCAATTCTTACCTTTTCAGAGTGTTTTCGCTGGCAACTCTATGAGTTCCAAACTTAGTATGTATTTCCACCTTTGTGCAAATAATCACCCTTTCATCGCTTGTCCGTGGTTTTAAAATGAGCAGTGAATTGGAAGTACATTGCCTTATAACCAAAATGTAGGTAAATTATTCGAAATTTTTTTTTTCAATTTCGAAAACGCATTTAATCTCTTGTATTATGTAAATGAAAATAGACATAATGATTTTTGTTTACTTAATGCTAGTACACTTTCGCTCTACTCCTTCCGTTATCCGTGTTTCTTATTTTTTGTCACATTTGCCCGTCCCCCGTTTGTTCCATGGTTAGCCATGGAACAAACGGGGGTCGTTCCCTTTCCGTCAATTTCCTTTCCCCATGTTGTTCGATCTCCGTTCATGATGTATCTAGCTTTCTCCTTCAGGCAAACCTTTGGCCATCTCTATTTTTCCATCTTCATTACTCAATGAAGGTATAATTATTGAAACAAAGTGTTGCATGGCCAGTCCGTGCAAGGTACCGCAAATGCTTACCCAAGAGTAGGTTTGAAAAGAAAGTCTACTGTCAAATTTACGTGTCGGAGAGAATGAAAATCATGATAAGAAAACGTACGTAGGGGATGAAAGGGGATGGGGGTGGAATAATGCCAAACGACAACCCCCGCGAGGTGGAGGCCGGGAGACATAATGTTCAGAAAAATCCGGGTTTTATTTTTGTCCACAGCGCCGAAGTCGTGGAAGTTCATTTTGGGGTGAAATTTGGAAAAATTATGTTTCATTCGATCACTCTTTAGGGAAAATTCATACAATTTTTGTTCAAATGGGAACGTTGTAGCCCATGAAAAGACGCGTCGATCGAAGATTTGATCATCCCTCTCCAATAATATATTCACCCCCAAAAGAATTGTTGAAGTATAAACAAAAAAAATGGTCAAAAACCCTCTATGGCCCTCAAATGGCCCTCAAAAATAATCTATTTTCCGGGGATGGTTTACATGTACGAAATGTAGAGAATAATTTCCTCTATATTTTCGTTCCCATGGACCAACTTTGAATTTTGCTTTTTCGAACCCCTCGCAGGGATTGAAAATTCAAAATGAAATTCTGGGAAAACTATTGACCAAAAGTAAACAGATACGAGTTCGGCCCTGTGGACAAAAATGTAGCTGAGGGTTCAAGCTACAAATTCTTCCACGGCGGCAAATTCGTGCGGTCAATAGTTTTCCGAGAATTGCATTTTGAATTTTCAACGCCCGAGACGGGTTGGAAAATCAAAATTCAAGGGTGGTCCATAGAAAAGAAAATATACAGAAAATTATTCTCTACATTTCGTATGCTTGAAGCATACCCGAAAATCGATTGTTTTTAAGTTATTCAATAAACAATATTTTAACCATTTTTTGGTAGGTGAACATATTATCGGAGATCGACGCGTCTTTTCAAGGGCTACAACTTTCGCATTTGAACAAAAAGTATACGATTTTTTTCTAAAGAGTTATTGAATTAAAACTGATTTTTAAAAAATTTCACCCCACTTTTTCACCCCCAAAATAAACTTTCACGACTTCGGCGCTGTGGACAAAACTAAAGCCCGGATTTTTCTGAACATTTTGTCTCGCGGCGGCGACCTCGTAGAGGTTGTAGTTTGGCAATAATCCACCCCCAAATCCTTTCATCCCCTAAAAAACACTACACCTCGATTTTTAGGGAAACTTGGATTTAGCACCCAACGAAATCACCTGTCAAACAACTAGCGTTCTTCTAATTCTCTCCGATTCCGGGGTTTTTCAGCGACAGCACGACTGTACTATATACAAATATACAACATGTATATATGTGCCGGCGTGCACTGGCGATTTTTATCACAGTGCCGAAACAGTCACGGTGAAAAAAATCACCAGTG
Organism: Ophion ellenae; assembly: GCA_963210295.1. NCBI lineage: Eukaryota > Metazoa > Arthropoda > Insecta > Hymenoptera > Ichneumonidae > Ophion > Ophion ellenae. The sequence goes on from OY723386.1 coordinate 65,045,665, forward strand.
CGCGCCCACTCTAATGGAGGACTTTTATATTATGTTTCGCGACGTGAAACTTTGCTACGTCTTAAGGGGTACTACCACTGTTGACCTCTACAATTAAGCGATTTGGATGGAAGGACATATAAGAGGATAATAATATTCAAGAGTGTTATTAGACATATCTTCAAGTAAACAAAAAAAAATTCTATCACAAAATTATACAAAATGGTGACGCTGGAGCCATACCCACGAGGCATGTTCAATTTGAGACGCTCTGCGGCACGCTGTATAACTGACACAAATTAGAATGTGAATTTTTTTTTATTCCTATAAATTTGCCTATGTATAGCTAAAGAAATACGTTGGGAATTGTGAAAATATTAATTTTTCTTTGTAATTGGCAAGCATGCAAAGTAAAATTTCAATTTTCGACAAAAAAAAAGCACAATCATTTGTTAATAAACAACGTTATAATAAACTCATGGAAGATCCCGTACGCATTTCTCTTCGTCGTATTATTTTAAAGATGTGCTCAAAATTGGGAGTGTATAGAATGAAAATTGAAGGAGTTATGCGTGCCGTTTTGAAAAATTGGGTTTCGAGAAAAATGGATAACGTCTCGCACACGGGCCGCCAGTGCCACTGCAGGCCCACACGGGCCTGCGGGCTTCGTTTTGCAGGTACCAAACTTTTTCCTCTTATTCTAGATGGTTCAAAGCATTTCTTAACAAATTTTAAAAAGAAGAATTTTCGAAAAATTCAACAGTGGTGTTACCCCTTAAGTAGACAAATGTATATAACTCACGTTGCGGATTCATTGCATATGAATTTTCACCTTTGTGCGAATAATCACTTCTCCGTCGTTTGTCCGTGTTCTAACAATGAGCAGGGAATTAGTAAAACGTCACGTAGTCCGGGCGTTTATTCCAGAGGCGATATCCTAGAAACTACTGCAGTCGTACCTACCTCTATGCATATTTCACCGGAATACATTGTCGCCTTATAACCGGAATGTAAGCCAATTCATGGAAATATGTTTTTCTTTTTTCGAAAATGAATCTAATTTCATTTATAATGTTAACGAAAATAGACATCATTTTTTAAAACTTGTAGCTAGTTTACTTACTGATACGGCAAAGGAATACCGATTGCAAAGCTCATGAAAAAGGAAAAACACTACAAGAGATATTCCCAGATTTATCGAGCCATCTTTTTCTCGATAATAATTCGACCTACTCATGATAACTTGAATATGATTAGAGATATCATACAACATGACAATCGATTGTTTAGTATATTTACGAAGATAGCATCACCGTTACCATCGATTTTTAATATTTTATAGACGAAAGTAAAAGAAATGTGCGCGAAAGCATATTAACGGGTCTGCACGAGCTTGGGGGCCAGAAAACAGCTCGATTGTCGATATTTATCATACCGAGAGTATCGGGATGACGAGGTCGGGATTAAACAAAAAATCAATACATGGTTTCGCCAAGTTGGAGTGATTAAAAATGAAAAATATTGGAAAGCAACGAAGTTATTATTATTTAAACAAAGTGCCTATAGTTGCATGGCCTATAATTGTACATGGTACAAGGCACGTATACCCTAAAGTATTTTCATCGAGAAATTCTGATGTCAAGTTTACGTATTGAAAGGAATAAAAGTCGCTATAAAAAAGTATGAAGTATACGTCAGGTACTCAATAACTGCTCGGATCGATGCATTCATGAAACTCCGCGCAAAAAAATAATTTTAGAAACGATAAAATATACTAAGATCAATCATTTTAGTTTTGAAATTGGTCATTTACACTGAGGGAAATTTCATGGTGTTTACATCGAGCATTCGTGGTAAAGAGCAGCGTGAGGAAAAAATACGCAAAAGAAAAGTAAAAAAAACTTTGTACGACAATTTATAAGGGAGATATGGAAATAGTTAACTAAGCCGAGCGAGGGGCGCCGCGGTGCACGGGACGGTGCTCCTACTGCACCGCCCGGTCGCCCCAACGAAGCCGTACGCTATTCCGCGCGCGGGCGATCAAATTCAATCATCATCTGCAATGAAAGACACGCTCCAACAGGTTTGACACATATTGAATGCCACGCCTAAAAGTAATGAATTTGTTTATAATTATTATATATAATTATTTGTTTATAAGCTCAAATTTTATATCCTCGAAATACAAAGGTTTTTTTTTAAGTAAATCATGAACGTACGCCCTGAAAACTACCACCACGATCGGTTAAAATAATAAAGTTCAAAATAATGTCCAAAATAATTCTGGAAAAGTATGAATATACGAGAGTGTGGGTAAAGCCTTCTTTAAACGAAGATGACGAATCGTAAAACGGACAAATGTGAAAATCACAAGCTGATACCTTCTCACCGATTGGTGTAACGAAACTTACAGGTGCGCGCAAAATTCGTGACCGGTAACATTGATTATGTGAGGTACCTGTCACATAATCAATACTACACTGCCACGCCGAAACAGAGGAACATAATAATGTTATTTTAAGCGTTCCATTTTCTCATCGGGAAAAGCAGAATTCGATCATTTACTCCAGCAATGTCATTCGTGTCAACCCACTGAATTTTAAAAAGTCTCATAACTTTCTGATGACGAAGTTTGATAACTTTCGGATTATCAGAGCGGTACCATATTAGTGAATATACTGAAGAGACGATTGGACAAAACTAATAATATCGACATTCATGTCGGTAGATAAATTTATTCAAAAATAAAAATAATTTCTTGATCAATGCCGTAAAATCGTTCGGAATGATATTTTCATCTCAGGAACTTTGTAATATATACGCTATCGCTCCACCTTTTTACTAAATAAAAACAAACGACGATGTTCATTTCCATTTACGTTATAAATTAAATTGCACATTTCTTAATTAACAACAAAACGATGATTCAGAGAATTCGCGTATGCTTTGGTTACGAGGTGATCGGAATGTTGGTACTTTGTCCGAGTGTGCATAGAAATAGGCGCGATTATTCGTAGCTGTGGTGAGAATCCCTGTTAAATAAACTCGCGCACTACGTGACGACTGCTTATTGATAGAATGCCGACAAGCGACGAACAAGTGAATAATCATTCGCTGAGAGATGGAAATTCATATGCAATGAATTCGCATTGTGATCGATAAATATTTGTCTTTTTAAGTCGTAATAAAGTTTCACATCGAGCGATTTATTTATTTGCGCCGTTGCGTTCGTCCGAAGCTCGATTGTACCAGGTAGTCCAGTCGGAATTAACATGAGTTGTATTCAACAATCCCAGCCCATTTTTTGTAACTTCCTTGGAGCACCAGGAATGTACCGTTAAAAAATAAGACTATTGTATGATGTTTTGTGGCCGCCAAAAATTGTTTGAAACAAACCAGTATTTTAATGTTATCTTTATTGGAATATGTTTTTCAAAAAAATGCTTGCTACAGAAGTTGTACGGCACAATGTCTACAAACTAACAAGGAAACGTTGCGAGGTCGATGTCTCCGATTTCGATGAAATTTGGCATGCTTGTAGAATAGGTAAAAATAGGCAACACGTATTTTTTTATATCGGCGGAAGCCGGTTTTTAAGGGTTGAAAAGCACCCTCAAAAATTAGGGTGTTTGTCGTTTTTCGTCGATAACGTTTCAACGGTACGAGATATGGAAAAACTTCAAATTGCAACAATGTTTATTTTTTCGTGTACTATACATTGGAGATGAGAACGATGTAGATAGCAACAAATTTCATATTGTTTATTGCAAAAATGCAGTTTTTTCAATTGTATCTCCGAGAATTTTTAATCGATTGGGATGTAAATTTGCATACATGTAGAGAATGGAAAAGTGCGGATGCGGATTGTTTCTTTTTCCGATATTGCACAATTAAGGGGTTGAAACGGCCCGTCGATTTTTTTGCCGAGAGCATCGTATTATCAGCTAGCCTTTTGGCATTTCGGTCTTAATTCGCGTCAATACATGTTCGTGTTATGACGCATCTGCATATTTGTAACATTCCAGCCCCTCCCCCCAACGGTCCCCCTCGAAAGGCAAACGTTTAAAGTTCGGACCGTGCGGCATAGACGAAAATTTGTAGAAATAAAAATGTGTTACAAAGAAAGTACAATCAGTCAAAATAGTCGTTACTCATTTTCTCGTTTTGGCGGAACAACACTCTTAAGGGCTCAACGCACCCTTAAAAACCTCGTTCTTTCAATTGCTCATGAGCGGGCCGAAATAAAAATGAAGTTCGAAAGGAAAAAATGCTGTATTCTTCGACTACTAGACGTTCATGATGATAATGATGAGCACAGAAATAAATTGCGTGTTGTTTATTGCAATAATTCGTGAATTACTTGTGAAAAATCACTCTTCAGTTTTCCACTATTGTGGGCAGAACCAAGGATCGCATTTACGGACTGACATCGTGCTTCGGGAAGCAACTGGATTACAATTGTATATTTACGAAGAAATTCTCCCCCACCACGTACAGCCTTTGCAGATTACAACACAATCGGAAAAGTGTTCTCACGCTCACTCATTTAGGAAACGTTTCAACTCTATGTTTTTTATGGATTATACTTATTACAATAATGATAGTCATGATAAAAGTGTTTGAAACAAAGAGATTTCTCACACCACGCACAAGTGATAATAGCTGCTTCGCCGCATATATCGCATGTCGGTACATTTTGTGAAAAGCAAAATTCTAGCGGATTTCCGAAGTTTGGTGGTCTTTTTTCTTCGTACCCGCTTTTGTACCACGCATATATGAAAAGGTTTGTAAACCGTAGAGAAGAAAACTGGTTGTGTGTAAGAGATTGTAATTTAACAATATTGTCTCTCAAATGCAGATTGACGTCGTAATTGTATAATATTACTGCGTCAGAAAAGTGTTTCACGAAGTTTTTCCATACACGGAAGCCATAAATATCAAGGGGCTGTATCATTCCAGTCGTACCTGCAGGAATTACTAGTTATTATATGGACTAATTGTCTACAGAACTAATGAAACTGGTGCAATATATTTACCTGCTGGAATGGTTAAAACTTTAATATCTTTACCTTGCATATCCATTTCTTTAAATGCAGTTGGACATTGACCGCACCAAGAATCCAGAAGTATTACCGATTTTGGACCCGTATTGGGAATATATACTTCTTGGAACCATAACGTGAAATGATTAGTCGTCAATTTTCCAGATTTCAAGGCCAATAAAAATATATTTTCGGCTCTGAACATAGTTTGTTCCACTCAAGGACCAAATTTGCCAGTAGGTTCGTTTAAATCGGTCAACATAGGTGCCAAAAGCTTGCCATTCGCAGAAACCAAAGGCTGTATAGTATAACTGGGTGTTGTTGATGTTTTCGATTGCATGACTGCCTCAACGGATTTCTGCCCTTCTTTCGCCAATGTGCGGCCTGTATGTAGCTTAAATTGAATGCACTTTGATCAGAATTAAATGTGTTTTCAGCCCCAAGGTTGGCTATGTTGACTTTCATCATTTCTATAAATTCGATAGCTTTGTTTTGAAATGTATCAGCGTTTAATAATTGTTGTTTTGTTACATATTTAGTAATCTTCCGTGACACAATTCCATGTTGGTTTTTAAATGTCCTTAGCCAAGAAGCGGATACTTGGAAATTTACGGCTGGTATTTCTACAATTTCTCGTGCACGTAAGGCCCATCGTCGAATATCTATATCATGGAGAGGCAGCCTTTTGTCCAAAGCATCATTAAAATTGTTTAACGTGTAGTGAGGTATCTTTGTTAACGGTTCTTTGTAGGTGCTAACCTTATTTATATTATGGGCCCACCGGCGCAACTGCGGCTCTGACTTCACCTTTTTGAGTGTCGTTTGAACAGATGATAACTTTCTATTCCAATTTGCCCCGGATCTCCAGTAATCTACAGCTCTTGTCTTGTATTCGTAACTCAATTCTTCTATATCTTGGGTACATACATTTTCATCAATTTTTGGATCTAGGTATCGTTGTCCGTGCCAATCTCTTTCACTGTCATCTTCTATTGCGGCTGCTTCATGAATTCCATTTGGTGACAGAAAATCCAAACCAGTTTCGACTTCCATTTTCATAGGTTGATCTATCGCTTCAATGATCATATTTTCTAGATCCTTACTGAAATGTTTTTCCTGTTCGGTGATTGGAGTGCGATTCAAAGTCATAGCACTTATCGCTATGGATAGAAGTTGAATAACATTCACCGGATTTACGTACATTTTTATTTGTATTTCGAACTCAAAATGTATCGCTGGCTTCTTCGTAGTAACTGCAGCAATAATGACCGTTGGTGAATTTATATGACTTGAAACCCAATTGATAAATAGACACGAAAAAAAAACGACGACACACGGTATTACCAGAACTGCTATTAATCTTTAATGAAGCGATTTCAAGGTTATCATGAGAGCCGCTCTTTGCACCGTAGTCGCTCTTTGCCAAGATTTATTTCTTTCGTTCATTGGTTCTGCTGTTTGTGAAATTAAAGTTAAAGATAAAGATTAATTATGCTGCGTGATAAGCTGATAAAAATGTTTGCATCATTCTCTTCATGAGGTGCAGCGGCAACCCAAAAACCCTGTAATCTCTGCAGATAATGCCTTCGATACGGCGAGCGAAGTGGAATTTCTTCGTAAATATACAATTGTAATGCAGTTGCTTTCCGAAGCACGAAGTCAGTCCGTGATTGCGAGCCTTGCCTCTGCCCATATGAGTGGGAAACTGAAGAATGATTTTTCACAAGTAATTCACGAAATATTGCAATAAACAACACGCCATTTGTTGCTGTACTCATCATTATCATCATGAACGTCTAGTAGTCGAAGAATACAACATTTTTTCCCTTCGAACTTTATTTGTATTTCGAAAACGAGAAAATGTGTGTCGACTATTTTGACTGATTGTACTTTCTTTGTAACCCATTTTTATTTCTACAAATTTTCGTCCATACCACACGGTAAGAACTTTGAACGTTTGCCTTTCGGGAGGGGGACCGTTGGGCGGGGGGAGGGGCTGGAATGTTACAAATATGCAATTGCGCCATAACACGAACATATATTGACGTGAATTTAAACCGAAATGCCAAAAGGCTAGCTGATAATACGATGCTCTCGACAAAAAAATCGACGGACAGTTTCAACCTTTTAATGGTGAGATATCGGAAAAAGAAAAAAAGCGTGTCCGCACTTTTCCATTCTCTACATGTATACAAATTTACATCCCAATCGAATAAAAAATCTCGGAGATACGGTTGAAAAAATTGCATTTTTGCAATAAACAATATGAAATTTGTTGCTATCTGCATCGTTCTCATCTCCAATGTATAGTCCGTGAAAAAATAAACATTATTGCAATTTTAAGTTTTTCATATCTCGTATCGTTAAAACGTTATCGACGAAAATCGAAAAACACCCCAATTTTCGAGGGTGCTTTTCAACCCTTAAAAATCGGATTCCGCCGATATAAAAAAATACGTGTCGCCTATTTTTACCCATTCTACAAGCATGCCAAATTTAATCGAAATCGGAGACATCGACTTAGCAACGTTTCCTTGTCAGATTGCTTTTTCCCTCGAAGCCTCCGTTTCGGCTTGGCCGCGCATGAACGTGCTCAGCGTCCATGTTTGTCGTAGCTGCCGAAGGTGCGGTCGGGAAACTTGGACCACGCTCGGCTCTTTCCGAAGATGTCCGAGCGTCGCTCGCTCACGGACACGCGCTACTATGATTGTGTGATGGGCGCGTAAGAGACTAGTGAAGAGGTAACTTTTACGCGCGATCTGGCTGCACTGAATACACGCACTCAAACGTAACCTCTGAAAAATATACCGAAAATTATAACTTTACGTAAAATTTTCTAGTTTGACCCAACAAACAAAACTTCTTATACCAATCTTCGATAAATACGGAATTCACCTGCAAAAATTGTAGCTGATCCACGGTGTATTTTTTTCACAATAATTCATTAAATTTAGCTATGCAGCATCCGTTCCTCTCTAAACGGTGATCGGAGCGTCAGCTGTGATTGCTAGGGAAAATTCCTAGACGGCAATTCACGCAGAATGCGATATGAAGGTCACCGAATGCATACACTGCAGATCATGCTAAATACAATAAGAATAGAATAAAAGTAACAGTAAAACGAAGGATAAAAAATGAATAAAAATCTGTTGATTGTAGAACTTAATTTTTTTAAATGAATTATTACGTACACAAATGTACATATGAAGAACGACTGTAAACATTTTTATTTAGAAAACTTAAAAATTTATTTCTGTTTTCCGTTCTGTATATTTCCCTCAAGATGAAACTTTGAAAACTGCCCAATTAAACTCTTATCATTTATCTGCGTGAACAAAAGCAGATAAATTTTCTGTACAAAAAGAAACGACCACTTACACGTAATTGTGCCAAGTTTTGACGTTCGGTGAGTCCTTGAGAGGTGGTGTTTGAATACTTCTAAAGTGGGGTTATGTAGCGTTGCCAACTGCTTAAAACATGAACTCACTAGTAAAGTCGATAATGATCACCCGAGTGCTCAATAACCAATGTCGATTGTAAGTATTTATGAAAATCATCATAAATGTTCATTCAATAGGTACCAAAATAAAAAATACTTTTTTATGAGGACAAATTCTATGTACTTTAAACACTCGAAAGGAATAAAATAAAATCGTTAAAATTGTTAGTTTTACTTCCGGTTTTTCTTCTGACCTACCTTAAATCCCGACGTCATCATCCCGATATTATCAGCATAAAAATATCGAAAATCGAGCTGTTTTCTGGGCCCCAAGCTCATGTAGACCCGTTAATATGCTTCCGCGGACATTTCTTTTAGTTTGATCGTCCCTAGAATATTAAACATGGATGGTAACGGTGATACTATTTTCGTAAATATACTAAACAATCGATTGAATAAAAATAATCATATTCAATTTATCATGAGTAGGTCGAATTATTTTCGAGAAAATGATGGCTCGATAAATCGGGGAATATCTCCTGTAGTGATTTTTTTTTTTTCATGATATTTGCAATCGGCCTATCAGTGAGTATACTAGCAATAAGTAAAAAACACAATGATGTCTATTTTCGGTAACATTATAAATAAAATTAAGTTCGCTTTCGAAATGAAAAAAAAAACACATATTTCGATGAATTCGCTTACATTCCGGTCAAAAGACGACGATGTATTGTAGTAAAATATGCATAGAGGTGGGAAGGATTAGAGTAGTTCTTACGATAACGGCTCTGGAATAAACGCTTGGACTACGTGACGGTTCACCAATTCCCTGTGCATTGTTAAAACACGGAGAAGTGATTATTCGCACAAAGGTAAAAATTCATATGCAATAAATCCGCAACGTGAGTTACATATATTTGTCTACTTAAGGGGTAACACCACTGGAGAATTTTTCGAAAATTAATTTTTCTTTTATTGCTTAAGAGATGCTTGGAACCATCTAAAATAAGGGGAAAAAGTTGGGTATCTGTAAAAAGCGGCCCGCAGGCCTGTGTGGGGCTGGCTTGCCCGTGTGCGAGACATTAAGTTTTTCTCGAAACAGAATTTTTCAAAACGGCATGCAGCATAACTCCTTAAATTTTCATTCGATTCACTCCCAATTTTGAGCACATCTTTCAAATAATATTACGACGAGAACTACTTACGCGATTTTCCATTAGTAAAGTATAATATAATTTATTAACAAAGGATGGGCCTTTTTTGTCGAAAATTGAGTTGTTACTTTAAATGCTCGCCAATTACAAAGAAAAATTAATATTTTAAAAATCCCTTACGTATTTCTTTAGCTATACCCATGTAAATTTGCAGAAATTAAAAAAAAAATGCGCCGCAGAGCGTCACAAATTCTATATGCCTCGTGAGAATGGCTCCAGCGTAACCATTTCGTATAATTTTGCGATATAATATTTTTTGTTTACTTAAAGATATGGCTAATAACATTCGTGAATAATATTGTCCTCTTACTTGTCTTTCCATTTTTTTAAATTGCTTAATTTTAGACGTTTACAGTGGTGTTACTCCTTACGACGTAGCAAAGTTTCACATCGAGCGATTCGAATTTTATTGCCTTGCGTACAAGCTAGTTATCTTTATATCTATTTTTACCGCGGGTGCTTATGGTAAACTCCATGAAGTTTTCCCGCGGATAAATGGCCAATTTCAAAGCTTAATCGATTGATGTTAGTAAATCTTATTTTTTGTTTAATTGACTTTTTGAAGGGATTGTCATAAACTCATTGATCGGACCTATTATTAATTATCTGACGTACACTTCATATACGTTTCTTATTGCGATTTTTATTTCCTCCGATACGTAAATTTGGCAGTGGAACTTCTTGACAAAAATACTTTTGGTTACGCGTTTGTCGTATCTTGCACCGATTGGCCATGCAACAATGGCGGCGCCTTGTTTAAATAATAATAACTTCATTGGGTAATAAAGATGGAAAACTACAGCTGGCCAAAGGTTCGCCTGAGGGAGGCAGCTAGATACATTAAAATTCAGCAAAATAGGGAGAGGAAATGAAATTGGCCTTGGAAGAAACGGGAAATGCGCTAATATGGCAAAGAAATAAGAAACGCGGATACGGGAGGACTAGAGCTGGCAATAGACCGGACTAGAAGATCGAAAATTGATCAGAAAATACGGAAAGGCTGAAGCAAAATAGTTATGTTACCATATATCCTGAAAAATCGATTGAAATACACTAATCGTATTTAAATGATCATCCGTCGGTCGAATTATTTTCAAAAAAATGATTGCTCGATCAATCGGGGAATGTCCCTTGCAGTGATTGTTTTTCATGATCTTGGGCATCGAAATTCCATCGTCCCACCTCTGTACTAACAATAAATAAAAAGAACAATGATGTCTATTTTCGTTTACGTTATAAATAAAATAATGTTTATTTTCGGAATAAAAGACAACCCTGTTTCGGAGGATTAGCTTGTATTCCGCGTATGAGGCGACAATGTTGTTGGGTTATATATGCATAGAGTTGGGGGCGATTGATAGTTTTTACGATAACTCCGTTCGAAGAAACACGTGGACTACGTGACATTTTACCAATTCACGGCTTATTGTTAGGACTTGGACTAGCGACGGAAAAGTGAATAATTATTCGCACAAAGGTGGAAATTCATCTTCGTGACGCATATACATTTGCCTATATAAATCTGAGCAGAGTTTCAAGTTCACGCATTATTTTGTTTCCCGTCGCGTGCCATCAACGTTGGTAGCCTCCAAGAAGAGCAAGTTCTTCCAAAGCCTTACCGGAGGCAGTTTCGTGCATACAATTATAAAAGAATCAATAAGGTAACATTCTGCTCAAATATAAATTTGACGAATACAATTGCACAGATAATCGTTTTGACCTGAATTAAGAGTTCCCATTTAAAAATAGTAAGTTATATATAATTATACTTATACTTATACTAATCACAGTTTACTGGCTGAAAAATCTTCATGAAGCTCTGTCGGCTATATTTTATTATTTTGCTAATGAGCTATTTATCATTATATCTATCTCTACCACAGTGCTTCTTGAAAGCATCATAGTTTTCCCTCAGTGTACATGACCAATGTCGATGTCCAATCAATTCAGCGGAGCGAATTTTATCTTTTGTTAAATCAAATTTTCAAAAGGATTGTCATAAAATCATCGAACCGAACAGTTATCAAGTACTTGAAGTACTTTTCGAACTTTTTCATTGTCGTTTTTTATTCGCTCTGCTACGTAACTTTACAAAAAAATTTCTTGTCGAAAACTCTTTTAGGTACATTACCTGACCCACCGAATTGAAAAAAAACTGGCAGTGATGAAGATCGTCGTGTTATTCGCGTGCCTCGCAATTAGCCGTGAGTACATTCAGAACAAGTCTCGTGAGGTTACAGTGAGAACCTTATTGGACACGTATTAAGACTTTCTGCATAAACGACCATTCGAAAAGTTTAAACAAGGTGCATTAAGACCTGAACTATATTAACACGTTGATTCATGATAAAATTATAGAGGCTCGGAATTATTGAATAGCAGTCCGCACGATTGATACTGATAACGCAATGTAACTATAAAACAGGCGATACATTCGCATACGTTATATTGATCGATCGACGTTAGCGATCACGGCATCTTTGTAAATGCAAACATTACGACCATCAAAAATACGTCAATGATTGTGTTTTAGCACAACTCTTCTTTACAATCCCATTGCGTTCCGCAAACGTATGCTCTGCCGGGTTTTCAATATTTGCGTCCTTGTTTCCCCAAATCCATGTATTTTTAATCTACATGTTAACGGCAATAATTTTAATTGAAAAAAAATCGCTATTCGATGTTATGAGATTCGTTCGTGTGAAGCAATTGTCAAAGTATTTTTCTTCCGAGTTTGATGCTTCCGTACAAAGGTATCACTTGTCGATTTCAAGAAAGAGGATATTCATTCTATCTGGAAAATAAATGATTGCGGTCATCGCAATTAGCGTATAGGCAAATTGTGCATAAGTAGTTAGAAATCCACCATTCTTCATTGCCATGTGACCGCAAAAATCAGCCAAAAGCAATTTGCTTCAAGAACATTCACAATATTGCCGCTCAAAACGCAGACCAATCAATTAGCACTTGATGACTAGCAATAAATGACCCTTTACGTATTGTCCTAGTATCCATAGGTGTCCGTGTGGAACGTGCCGGTGGTGGAACGGATATAAAAATTGAAGCCGCACCTTTTATCGTATCGGTGAGACGGAAGTACCTTCACGTATGCTGTGGTGCACTTATAAGCCAACACCACGTTCTCACCGCAGCGAACTGTGTTCTGAACGAAACATTTGCACCCATTGAGTACACAACGCTGGCAAGCGGAGCTGATGAAGTCAGTGGAAAAATTCAGGGACATCAGATAACAAACATCTTTCCACACGAAGGCTTCTTAGAAGGGTTATTCTGGTGCAACATAGCTGTTGTCAAGGTACGAGAACGAAAAAAAATTATTCCAGGCAATCTATCACTTTGATTAACGAGTCTGAATCTGAACTACATCAGAATTCCTGATATATCGACACACGCAATTATTAAATCATGAATGAGCCATGTGGATCCGGTCGTAGTCCTGTGGGAGCTCCCTAAATCCAGGTCATCACATAAACCTAACTCCCCGAACGTTTAACCAGTGTTCTCCCAATACGTTGCAGTTATCAGCGCCCGTCAAATGGACCCAACGACAAATGGCAATAGCACTGCCAGATGCAGAGCCACCGGATAACGAGTACGCCACACTGGTGGCATTTCAATTGGTCAAAAGAAAACTTGCGAAGCCTGGTCTGAAACACCTGAGAATAAGAATAAAAAATCCCGATGGAACCTCCATCATTCCACGCAATTTGGATCCGACCTTTTATGGAACGACACGAACACCAAACTCAATAAGCGCGGTGAGTACTCACGTTGGGTAACCTGTTGCCGTACTGATCATGTAAATCGATTTTCTCTATTTTACGTAAGACGTTTCCATTGGAGGCTTGAATGCGCGAACGCTTCGGTAGCACGGATCAGAGTCATTTTCATTGTGCACTATAATACACGTAACCACAAAGAGTTTCTCCTGACGAGAATGAGAGAAGTTACCAGCAAGTGTTTGTCCCCAAGCAAATGAGATGAACTCATGGTTGTATCTATACATGATCAAGATGACGTATCTGAAAAAAACATTAATCAAAAGTGTATAGAGTAATTGAAGAAAGAGCGGAATGCTTTATCTTCTCAAACAACATAATTATTTCAAGTGACAAAAAGTAGCTCAATTACGGAATGCAATTTGTTTTATATGACATTTTAGACAAGCTAAAAAAAAGTTGCAAGTGAGTGATTCTACAGTACGGGGTTTAGATTTCGCTTCTGTTGAGAAGGACACCTATAGTATGTTTATGGTATCAATATAATCACTTGGATTCCACTCTCGAAAAAATGTATGGGAATGTTTTAGATTAGATACATCCTGCACGGAAAAAAAAGAAATAGTGCAAAATACAGGGGCTACACAGTTCACATTGGACTCGAGCGATTGCACAGCGATATTTACTGAAACACAGTGCTCAAAGTAAATTGTTACAGTTCCTATACTGTCCTCTTTGGACTCGAACCGCGCTACCGTATCTTTTACTGGAACACACAGTCCAAAATGCAGTGTAGTCAAACGTAAATTTTTACAGTTCAACACTGTAATATAAATTTAACAAAACTTGTAATTTGACAATTGGTTAATCTGTATTATGTACAATGAATGCGCCAGTTATATCGACAGAGTTTATGTCGACACACAAAAAAAGTTTATCCATAAAAGAAGTTTGAAATAAATGTATAGAAAATATAAAAAAATCCGTCACATACACAAGACCGAACCTTTTTGAAAATGATTTTCTCTTTTTTATAATTTCTTGAATTATGACGCCCAAATTTCAACGTTCGCATCCTATCGACCACGCACTACCAACTGGCAATCCTTTGTGTCCTGGCCACGTGCCTCACCCCACACGCGAGACAAGCCCTAATTAGACAAGAACGTACCTTTAAAAAAAATCTCTCTTGATTATAATTTCTTGAATTCTGTCGCACAAATTTCGATGCCCGCGTCCCATCAACCACGCACTACTAACTGGCAATCCTTTGTGTCCTGGCCTCGTGTCTCATTTGCGTACGTATAAAAATCAGTGACCTCATTCAAATTTTACTGTTGAATAAATTCACTGAAATCACTGATATATTCACAATACCAAACTGTAAATAAATTAGTGCAACTGTAAAAATCTCACAGTGCACAGATTACGTCATGAACTGTCGAAAGAAGAGTAAAACTACCGCGCCACACTGTACAATGTAGTGAATCACTCTGTACTCAATACAGTGTACACTGTTGCCCTTGCAATTTGCGTAGAGTATACAAATCAGTGATCTCATGTAAATTTGACAGTTGAATATTTTTATTGAAAACACTGATGTATTCACAATACCGAACTGTAAATAAGCCAGTGTAACTGTAAAAATCTCAGTGTGAATAGGAAAATTCGTCATTTTCATGGGACAGGATTTACATTACTCTGTTTTACTGTAAAATGAAATATGGCACCCTGTTTTTTATGCGGTTTGTACTGTGATTTTAGCTGTTTCTTTTTTTTCCGTGTACTTTTTCGTCTGTCTGGGGTACTAAATCAGCCATAGATATGTACATAGGCTTGTATAGCTAGCTTTATACGCCTCCCATTACAGATCGATCTTGGCGCACCACTTGTTTATGGAGGGAAAATCGTGGGAATAGTTGCGACCTCGTCTCCACAGAATCATTACCGCGCCTTCTTCGTGATCGTCTTTGCATGCGCAACTTTCATAAAAAAATCCATGGCACAGGAAGCGTCTTCAAGTACAGAACTCAAATCCGAAACTTCATGGCCGGCGAAACGCCGCCGACTAAATAAGTAAAATAGATCAGTATTGTTTCTTGTATGTAAAATTACATTTGGCCCCGTCGACGGGCATATAAAATTGAAAAATCTACGTGCGACACGTAACTTACGAACCCATGCCAATAATGTATTAGCCGAAAACGGGAGCACGGAAGTAAATAAAACTTTGATTTTTCACATTCTTCTGCGTAGCGAAACAACTCCATTGCCTAATCCTTTCTTCAGATCGCTGGTTTTTCACACAATTATTTTTGCTCCGTTGTCGCCACTCTCGAAAGATGCATATAGATCAGTCGTGGCGAAAAAAATGCTATGTTTCTTTTTCCACTTTGGTGGGGACCGAACTTCAGGGGCGTTCCCACCTGGCCTCTGGATATCCGGCTCGGGAAAAAAAACGTATTGCAATATGTCCTTAGCTGAGGATTTTTTTTTCGTACAAGTGCGCCATCTCAAGTGTCGACATCGCAAATAATTTGTGAAAATAAATTTTACTGGAAAAACCTTTCCTGCACAAGCTTGACGGTTCTGGGGAAGACAATCTAGGACGATATTAACATTTTTCCAGCGACGCGCTTAGGGCGGTTTCAGACTGGCGTTCTTTTCGCGCGTATAAGCTCGTGTTTTGTACGCTCGTAACCGCGCGTTTTTGCCACACGTGCATCCCGTACTAGCGCAGACGCGCTTATAAGCCTGTATCATGCCACTGACACTGGTAGATAAATGGTGTTCGCAAAATGTCCTTGCCGCACTGTGGCGCTAGTAGTCGTGTGACAGGCGTGCATATACCACGGTCATACACACAGGTCTTGAAACTCTGGTGGTGGGGGCAGAGATTAGTAGGGAGATGTACAACGCTCCCCTTTCGGCGTGCCTTGGAAAGGGCGCTAAATCGCGGCGGCGAGTTCGGGAATATGATTTTGTGTGCATCGCCTCTGTCGAGGTTGCAGATTCCCTTGTAGCCGCGCGAGTCGTGAGCACCGCTCAAGTAGATATCGCAGCAGCGTGCACACGAATGGGTGGCTCGGTGGGGGGAAAGTGTCTGCCCCTCGCTCACTCAACAGGAGAACGGAGCGAGGCAGGCAGCCAGATCGCGCGTAAAAGTTACCCCCTCTCTAGTCACTTACGCGCCCATCACACAATCATAGTAGCGCGTGTCCGTGAGCGAGCGACGCTGGGACATCTTCGGAAAGAGCCGAGCACGGTCGAAGTGTCCCGACCGCGCCTTCGGCAGCTACACAAATACATGGACGCTGAGCACGTTCTTGTGCGGCCAAGCCGAAACGAAGGCTTCGAGGGAAAAAGCAATCTGAGCACGACTCGCGCGTGACGTCTTTCGACGGCACGCGCGAGGCTTTTAGATGATTTCAATGCTTATTTAGCTCTTGATTCTCCGCGTTATTAATGTATACAAAAAAATGTATCGCGCACTCTGATCGCTTATTTTTTTAGTTTATACGTTAATTTAAATATAATAATAAATCTAAATCACAACTTATTTATCTTATGTAAAATTGTTTACGCTTTACTCACACCCGTCCTCATGGAAAATAAATTATAATTCATAAAAGTAAGCGGAAATATATTTATATTCGTATTATTATATTAATTCTCATACTTTCATCAAGCGATAAAGCATTATCCCCAAAAACAAACCAATCATCCATCCGGCCGCGAATCGTAAGTACCAGAAAGTGCATATATTCTACAACGGTGAGGTGGTCCCGTTGGTAGCGTTCCTAGCTTCGGTCTGCAGGGGCCCCTAGTGCAAATTTTTCTCCAAATTTTTCCTAATTTCTCATTTTTTAGTCATATTTGAGATTTTCGGAGAAAAAATGATTTAAAACAGATTCAAGTACTGGTCGATTTCCCAAAAACACATTTTTTTTTGCTGAAAATTCATAATTTCTCATTTTTTTCCCGGAAATTTCTCTTTTTCCTATGACCTGAGTGAACGGCTGCGGGAGATATTCGGAGAAAAGTTATAGATGAAAAAAATGAGATTTTCGTAAAAAAAACTTATTACTTTTTTTATGCCTCATAATTCTGAGAAATAATGAATTGCCGAAATTTTTGCAAAGATTCTTTTCCTTAAGGGGTAACACCACTGTAACGGCCTGCCACGAAGCGTTTTAGACAAATAATACTTGGGGTAATTATTAAGCATATATTGAAGTATATTGCGAAAAATTTTTATGGGAAAATATTACAAAATGGCGACACTGCACAAAATTCTTCCGAGGCATGTTGAACTTAAGGTGCTCTGCGGCACGTAGTATAACTTGTGCCAATTTTAACCTGGACAAAATAATTTTTTTAAATTAAATCTAGATGAGTGTAGCTAGTGAACCACGTAGGGGATTTTAGAAATATTGATTTTTGAATTTGAATTTGACTAAAAATGTTCATTTAGACTTGATAAAGCAAAATTCTTTTCTTTTAGATTAAAATTGGCACAGTTATACTGCGTGCCGCAGAGGTTCGACATGCTTCGGAAGAATTGCTGCAGTGTCGCCATTTTGTAATATTTTCGGATAAAAATTTCTAGCAATATACTTAAATATATGATCAATAAATACCGCAAGTATTATTCATTTATCACATTTTCGTCCGCCAAAATTTTTTTTTTTTTAATTCGCTTCTTGTAAGGTCGTTACAGTGGTGTTACCCCTTAAAGTCTTCATATAATTTCCGAGATTTTCCCGTGATCGTAATTAAAATGATGAAATATTTGGAGAAATTCGCAGAAACTCGGATGTTTGCGTAAAAATAATCGTCCGCAAAACTCCGAATTCTTCATATTTGTTCCAATTTATGGAAAAATTCGGAAAAAATCTGAAAATGTTTTCGGACAAAATCGGAGTTTTTCGGAAAATATTTGCACTAAGGGCGCGGGATCGTTCCCCGCGCTCGGTGCTTTTTTAAAAATTCTTATTACTATTAATTCTTATTTGATTAGTTATTTTTATTAGTTATTATTATTTTTATTAGTTATCTTTTAGTGTCGAAAAATTTATCGCGCACTCTGACCGCTTATTTTATTAGTTTGTATGTTAATTTAAATACAATAATAAATCTAAATTACAACTTATTTATCTTCTAAAAAATTGTTTGCGCTTTACTCACACCCGTCCCTATGCCAAATAAATTGTAATTCATAAAAGTTAGGGGAAATATATTTATATTCGTATTATTATATTCATTCTCATATACTTTCATCAAGCGATAAAGCATTATCATAATGCTTTATCATAATGCATTATCATAATGCTTTATCGCTTGATGAAAGTAAATGAGAATGAATATAATAATATGAATATAAATATATTTCCGCTTACTTTTATGAATTACAATTTATTCGGCATAGGGACGGGTGTGAGTAAAGCGCAAACAATTTTTTAGAAGATAAATAAGTTGTAATTTAGATTTATTATTGTATTTAAATTAACGTACAAACTGATAAAACAAGCGGTCAGAGTGCGCGATAAATTTTTCGACACTAAAAGATAACTAATTAAAATAATAATGATTACTAATAAAAATAACCAATCAAATAAGAATTAATGTAATAATAATTTTAAAAAAGCACTGAGCGCGGGGTACGATCCCGCGCCCCTAGTGCAAATCTTTTTCCGAAAAACTCCGATTTTTTCCGGAAAATTTTTCCGATTTTTTCTATGAATTGGAACAAATAAGAAGAATTCAGAGTTTGGCGGAGAATTATTTTTACGCAAACATCCGAGTTTCTCCGAATTGTTTTCGAATTTTTCGGAATATTTCATCATTTTAATCACGATCACGGGAAAATCTTGGAAATTATATGAAGACTCTAAGGGGTAATACCACTGTAAGGACCTTACAGGAAGCGTATTTTTTAATTTTTTTTTTGGCGGACGAAAAAGTGATAAACAAATAATACTTGCGGTATTTATTGAGCATATATTTAAGTATATGGCTATAAATTTTTATCCGAAAATATTACAAAATGGCGACACTGCAGCAATTCTTCCGAAGCATGTCGAACCTCTGCGGCACGCAGTATAACTGTGCCAATTTTAATCTAAAAAGAAGAATTTTGTTTTATTAAGTCTACATGAGTGTAGCTACTGAACCCCGTAGAGGATTTTCGATAAGTTAATTTAAACAATATATATTAAAAAATAACTGTTTTGAAAAAAATTGAACTTTTTTAGTCAAATACTCGGCAATTACTCAAAAATCAATATTTTTAAAATCCCCTACGTGGTTCACTAGCTACACTCATCTAGATTTAATTTGAAAAAAATTATTTTGTCCAGAATAAAATTGGCACAAGTTATACTGCGTGCCGTAGAGCACCTTAAGTTCAACATGCCTCGAAAGAATTTGCTGCAGTGTCGCCATTTTGTAATATTTTCCCAAAAAAATGTTTGTATTATACTTCAATATATGCTTAATAATCACCCCAACTATTATTTGTCTAAATCGCTTCGTGGCAGGCCGTTACAGTGGTGTTACCCCTTAAGGAAAGTAATGTTTGCAAAAATTCCGGAAATTTATTATTTCTCAGAATTATGAGGGATAAAAAAATGTAATAAGTTTTTTTTACGAAAATCTTATTTTTTTTCATCTACAACTTTTCTCCGAATATCTCCGCAGCCGTTCACTCAATAGGAAAAAGAAAAAGTTCCGGAAAAAAAAATATTATCAAGTTTTTTTTACGAAAATCTCATTTTTTTTCATCTTTAAATTTTCTCTGTATATCTCCGCAGCTATTCACTCAGGTAATAGGAAAAGGGGAATTTCCGCAAAAAAATAATAATAACAAAAAGTTTTTTAACGAAAATCTCATTTCTTTTCATCTTTAACTTTTCTCCGAATATCTCCGCAGCCGTTCACTCAGGTCAAAGGAAAAATAGAAATTTCCGGGAAAAAAATGAGAAATCATGAATTTTAAGTAAAAAAAATGTGTTTTTGGGAAATAGACCAGTACTCGAATCTGTTTTAAATCGTTTTTTCTCGGAAAATCTCAGATATTACTAAAATATAAGAAATTATGAAAAATTTGAAGAAAAATTTTCACCACGGGCCCCTGCGGACCGAAGCCAGGAACGCTACCAACGGGACCATCTCATCGCTTGTAGAATATGTGCACTTTCTGGTACTTACAATTCGCGGCCGGATGGCTTGTTTTTGGGGATAATGCTTTATCGCTTGATGAAAGTATGAGAATTAATATAATAATACGAATATAAATATATTTCCGCTTACTTTTATGAATTATAATTTATTTGGCATAAGGACGGGTGTGAGAAAAGCGTAAACAATTTTATATAAGATAAATAAGTTGTAATTTGGATTTATTATTGTATTTAAATTAACGTATAAACTAAAAAAATAAGCGATCAGAGTGCGCGATACATTTTTTTGTATACGTTAATAACGCAGAGAATCAATTGCTAAATAAGCATTGAAATCATGCAAAAGCCTCGCGCGTGTCGTCGGTGACGTCACGCGCGAGTCGTACTCGGATTGCTTTTTACCTCGAAGCCTTCGTTTCGGCTTGGCCGCGCATGAACGTGCTCAGCGTCCATGGATTGGTGTAGCAGCCGAAGGCGCGGTCGTGACACTTCGACCGTGCTCGGCTCTTTCCGAAGGTGTGTCAGAGCGTCCCTCGCTTTCGGACACGCGCGACTATGATTGTGCGATGGGCGCGTAAGAGACTAGAGAGGGGGCAACTTTTACGCGCGATCTGGCTGTACTGGAGCGAGGTTTTCCGTCCGATCGAGCTCGACATATGTGTGGCCGGACTGCGGATTGGAATATGCATTAAATGAATTTCAAAGAGAAAAACATGTATCGAGAAAATTGTTTTCTCTCGGTTGGCCCTTTATGCCGAGAATGCGGGTTAAAAAAATCAACGGCGAACCGCGTGGAAAAATAAAACGCCGAAACGACCGTGGAAGGTTCAAAGAGAAATCTTGAGCCTTTGCCGCGGTCGCTACGGCGTTTTTTTCAACAGTAAACATTATGAATAAGGGTGTATCATAAATGTTTTTCTATCCTCAATAAGCGTCGTAGCTGAGTTGGCAGCGTGACGGATTGACGATGCTTGCGGTCCGGGTTCGATCCCTGGCTAATCGACTTTTTTAAATCTATTTTCTTTTCTTCATTTTACATTAAAAAAATGTCGAACTTACTCTCGCTTTAACTATTCTCGCCTGTCCAGGCATTATTTATGATATTTAATTCATATATGTTTAATTAAAAAAAAGACATCGGCTACCGGGGATTGAACCCGCGTCGTCTGCACTCAGAGCCCGCACGCTGATATATCAACCGCGAGGCTCTCGTGACTGCAAACCTGCCTTACGTATACACACTTATCCAACCTTAAAAAAAAATCGCTGCATACCAATTGCATATTGTTTTTATGACCCCAAAGTATTATTGAAGACAATTGAAAACGATTTTTCCAAATTCCTAGAGTGGTATTATTCCTTAAAGAAAAGAAATTGATTTTTTGATCGTTGTAAATGTATATCCCCTCTTAAAGACTTTAAGGTGTCTGGCCACCTTGGCCGGTCGAAAAATGGGTATATTAAAAAATAATAATAATAAACTCGAAAGTATGGGCCAGAACATTTTTATTTTTTTACACAACGTCAGTAAGGGCTTCAAGAATAACGTTAATAAATTTCCATTCAAAATATTAAAAAATGGCGCCGTTATGCACCCTGCCGCGGGGGCCCTCCGCACGATACGCGGGGTCGTTGTCCCAGCTGTTACCCGGTCATGTCACATCTGCTAAAAAAAATCAGCTCATTCGTGAGTAGTGTCGCTACAATGTAGCGTAGCGGTTTTTTTCTCGACAATTAAAAAAATTATGGTGAGCCGAGGAAAAAAATTTGTATTTTTCACTGAAATTATGGCTCACCATAATTTTTTTAATGGTCGAAAAAAACCGCTATGCATACATTGTAGCAACACTACTCACGAATGAGCTGATTGTTTTTTTTTCAGATGTGACATGACCGCGTAACAGCTGGGACAACGACCGCGCGTATCGCGCGGAGGGCCTCCGCGGCAATGTGCATAACGGCGCCATTTCTTAATATTTTGAACGGAAATGTATTAACGTTATTCTTAAAGCCCTTTCTGACATTGTGTAGGAAAATAAAAATATTCCGGCCCATACTTTCGAGTTTTTTTTTATATACCCATTTTACCCATCATACAACGATAAAAAAATCAATTTTTTTTCTTTAAGGGATAATCCCATTCCAGGAATTTGGAAAAATCGTTTTCATTTGTCTTCAATAATACTTTGGGGTCATAAAAACAATATGCAAATGGTATGCAGCGAATTTTTTTTAGAGGTTGGATAAGTGTGTATGCGTAAGGCAGGTTTGCAGTCACAAGAGCTTCGCGTTTAATATATCAGCCTGCGGGCTCTGAGTGCAGAAGATGCGAGTTCGATCCCCGGTAGCCAATGTCTTTTTCAAAATTAAACATATATGAATTAAATATCATAAATAATGCCTGGACATCTCTTACTTACTCTCTTACGAACTTACTCTTTACTCTTACGAACTAATTACGAACTTACTCTCGCGAAAGCGAGAGTAAGTTCGAAATTTTTTGAATATAAAATGAAGAAAAAAAAATAGATTAAAAAAGTAAATTAACCAGGGATCGAACCTGGACCGCAAGCATCGTCAATCCGTCACGCTGCCAACTGAGCCACGACGCTCATTGAGGATAGAAAAACATTTATGATACACGCTTATTCATAATGTTTACTGTTGAAAAAAAAACGCCGTAACGACCGCGGCAAAGGCTCAAGATTTCTTTTTGAACCTTCCACGGTCGTTTCGGCGTTTTATTTTTCAACGCGGTTCGTCGTTAATTTTTTTAACCCGCATTCTCGGCATAAACGGCCAACCGAGAGAAAACAATTTTCTCGATACATGTTTTTCTCTTTGAAATTCATTTAATGCATATTCCAATCCGCAATACGGCCACACATATGTCGAGCTCGATCGGACGGAAAACCTCGCTCCGTTCGCCTGTCGAGTGACCGAGGGGCAGAGACTTTTCCCCCACCGAGCTACCCATTCGTGTGCACGCTGACTGCGATATCGACTTGAGCGGTGCTCACGACTCGCGCGGCTATAAGGGAATCTGCAACCTCGACAGAGGCGATGCACACAAAATCATATTCCCGAACTCGCCGCCGCGATTTAGCGCCCTTTCTGTGGCACGCCGGAAAGGGGAGCGTTGTACATCTCCAGCTATGTGAACTTGGCGATTCGACTTTGGATTCCTGTATTTTTTTTGGCGTCAATCGTTTGTGAGTCGTTTGTGGTTGATTGTGGTAACAATTAAAACGTTTGTGAGATGAGTCTTTAGTTGGAAAATGAGCGTAAAAAATTACCGGTAAGTTAGCGACTCGACTTTGACTTTTCGATTCAAATTTTTTTTTAATCGTTTGTGAGTCATTTGTGGTTGATTGTGAGAACAATTAAAACGTTTGTGAGATCAGCCTTTAGTTGAAAAATGAGAGTTAAAAATGACCGGTAAGTTGGCGACTTGACTTTGACTTTTCCAATTTTTTTTTTTCAATTCTTTTGTGGGTCGTTTGTCGTTGATTGTGAGATTAATTAAAACGTTTGTGAGATCAGTCTCGGCGGTGAAAAAGAGACTTGCAAAGAACGGGAAAGTTATCGATTCGCTTGTCACTTCTGCACTTGTTTGTATACATTTTTGGTCGTTTGTAGTTGGTTGCGCGAACAATTCGAAGCGTCGTACGCTTAGCGTTTACGAAGTAAAACGTAAAAACATATGTGGAAAAATTCTCGATGAACGGTTATATTACCCAAACAAGTCAGCACCGAAACATTCATTTTTATTATATTTCTATATCACGAAGAAGTTAATCGATGTCAAACTGTTGACGAATACTTTAATTAGAACATTTTGTGAGGTCAGTCATTGGTTGAGAACTGATGGTGGAAGATTACCGCAAAGATAGCGAGTCAACTTGACTTTTAGATTAAAAAAAATCGTTTGTGAGTCATTTGTGGAATTGTAAAATCAATCAAAACGTTTCTGAGCTCACTTTTGGTGGAAAAATAAGACTTAATAGTGACTGGTAAGTAAGCGACACGGCTTTGACATTTCCAAATTTAAGTGTCTGTGGCTGATTTTGACAATAATCAAAACGTTTGTAAGATGATCGCTTTCAAAATGGAAAGTAAAACATTTTTGCCAAACTTCTTTACATGGTCATATAACCCAAACTTCTTTGCATGGTCATATAACCCAAACACACAGGCCAACACAGCGCAATGCTATTTTTGCGTTATTTATATATAACGAAGAGGTTAATTGACGTCAAATTGTTGACGAATATTTTCCAATGGTTTGTGGTTGATTGTGGTAACAATTAAAACGTTATTGAGATGAGTCGTTAGTTAGAAAATGAGCGTCAAAAATTACCGGTAAGTTAGCGACTTGACTTTGACTTTTCAATTTTTTTTTTTAAATCGTATGTGAGTCATTTGTGGTTGATTGTGAGAACAATTAAAACGTTTGTGAGATCAGCCTTTAGTTGAAAAATGAGAGTTAAAAATGACCGGTAAGTTGGCAACTTGACTTTGACTTTTCCAATTTTTTTTTCCAATTCGTTTGTGGGTCGTTTGTGGTTGATTGTGAGATTAATTAAAACGTTTGTGAGATCAGTCTCGGCGGTGAAAAAGAGACTTGCAAAGAACGGGAAAATTATCGATTCGCTTGTCACTTCTGCACTTGTTTGTATACATTTTTGGTCGTTTGTAGTTGGTTGCGCGAACAATTCGAAGCGTCGTACGCTTAGCGTTTACGAAGTAAAACGTAAAAACATATGTGGAAAAATTCTCGATGAACAGTTACATTACCCAAACAAGTAAGCACTGAAACATTCATTTTTATTATATTTCTATATCATGAAGAAGTTAATCGATGTCACACTGTTGACGAATACTTTAATTCGAACATTTTGTGACGTCAGTCATTAGTTGAGAAATGATAGTGAAAGATTACCGCAATGTTAGCTATTCGACTTTGACTCTTATGGCCTCTGCACACTGCGCGCGATGAGCGATATCCAATGGGAGCTCAGGTATTCCAGAAACGCCCTAGGAGAGTGAAGCTCCCATTGGATATCGCTCATCGCCCGACGCTCATCGCGCGCAGTGTGCACAGGCCATAAGAGTCAAAGTCGAATAGCTAACATTGCGGTAATCTTTCACTATCATTTCTCAACTAATGACTGACGTCACAAAATGTTCTAATTAAAGTATTCGTTAACAGTTTGACATCGATTGACTTCTTCATGATATCGAAATATAATAAAAATGAATGTTTCAGTGCTGACTTGTTTGGGTAATATAACCGTTCATCGAGAATTTTTCCACATATGTTTTTACGTTTTACTTCGTAAACGCTAAGCGTACGACCCTTCGAATTGTTCGCGCAGCCAACTACAAACGACCAAAATGTATACAAACAAGTGCAGAAGTGACAAGCGAATCGATAACTTTCCCCTTCTTTGCAAGTCTCTTTTTCACCGCCGAGACTGATCTCACAAACGTTTTAATTAATCTCACAATCAACCATAAACGACCCACAAACGAATTGAAAAAAAAAATTGGAAAAGTTAAAGTCAAGTCGCCAACTTACCGGTCATTTTTAACTCTCATTTTTTAACTAAAGGCTGATCTCACAAACGTTTTAATTGTTCTCACAATCAACCACAAATGACTCACAAACGATAAAAAAAAATCGAAAAGTCAAAGTCAAGTCGCTAACTTACCGGTAATTTTTCACGCTCATTTTCCAACTAAAGACTCATCTCAATAACTTTTTAATTGTTACCACAATCAACCACAAACGATTGGAAAATATTCGTCAACAATTCGACGTCAATTAACCTCTTCGTTGTATATAAATAACGCAAAAATAGCATTTCGCTGTGTTGGCCTGTGTGTTTGGGTTATATGACCATGCAAAGAAGTTTGGGTTATATGACCATGTAAAGAAGTTTGGCAAAAATGTTTTACTTTCCATTTTGAAAGCGATCATCTTACAAATGTTTTGATTATTGTCAAAATCAGCCACAGACACTTAAATTTGAAAATGTCAAAGCCGTATCGCTTACTTACCAGTCACTATTAAGTCTTATTTTTCCACCAAAAGTGAGCTCAGAAACGTTTTGATTGATTTTACAATTCCACAAACGACTCACAAACGATTTTTTTAAATCTAAAAGTCAAGTTGACCCGCTATCTTTGCGGTAATCTTCCACCATCAGTTCTCAACTAATGACTGACCTCACAAAATGTTCTAATTAAAGTATTCGTCAACAGTTTGACATCGATTAACTTCTTTGTGATATAGAAATATAATAAAAATGAATGTTTCGGTGCTGACTTGTTTGGGTAATATAACCGTTCATCGAGAATTTTTCCACATATGTTTTCACGTTTTACTTGGTAAACGCTAAGCGTACGACCCTTCGAATTGTTCGCGCAACCAACTACAAACGACCAAAAATGTATACAAACAAGTGCAGAAGTGACAAGCGAATCGATAACTTTCCCGTTCTTTGCAAGTCTCTTTTTCACCGCCGAGACTGATCTCACAAACGTTTTAATTAATCTCACAATCAACGACAAACGACCCACAAAAGAATTGAAAAAAAAAAATTGGAAAAGTCAAAGTCAAGTCGCCAACTTACCGGTCATTTTTAACTCTCATTTTTCAACTAAAGGCTGATCTCACAAACGTTTTAATTGTTCTCACAATCAACCACAAATGACTCACAAACGATTAAAAAAAAATTTGAATCGAAAAGTCAAAGTCGAGTCGCTAACTTACCGGTAATTTTTTACGCTCATTTTCCAACTAAAGACTCATCTCACAAACGTTTTAATTGTTACCACAATCAACCACAAACGACTCACAAACGATTGACGCCAAAAAAAATACAGGAATCCAAAGTCGAATCGCCAAGTTCACATAGCTTACATCTCCCTACTAATCTCTGGTGGGGGTATGTCCTCGGATTGAAGCACCGGCCGTTTCGCCTAGTGACCACGAGTGTCGCTGCGATAGAGTGATGCAGGCTGTGCGAGAGAGATGGAAATCGATTGTTGACTCATAGGAGCCTAACCTAGCTGTACAATTGGCTGGTGTAGGCAAATTATGATATTGAATGTCAAAAATGCATGATGGACCTAAATACAATTAAAAGTAACTTTATCGTAAACCTGAAAAAAACCAAAAGACTATAGTTATCCAAGTGGGTACAATGAATATGAATGTTTTTTATATAGGTGTCAGTGTGAGCTCGTGTTGGTCGAGGGGTTCGGTGCAAGCTTCGTAATGCTGCTTTCAAGGGTTCGATCCCTGTGCGCTCGGTTTTTTAAAAACATGTTTTAGCTTTAAAAAAAATCGACTTTACGCGTTGTTTTAATTGACCGGAAAATAAGTGGCAACTATTTCAGACCGAAGTGGAATCCAGACCGAAACACTTGCAGGATGTATTTCTTGAAAATGAAACAAATACTTAAGAAACAGTGCTTCTTTTGCAAGTCTTTATTTCCTCTTCGAAAAATTTGAATGCATGTCCCAAGAAACATTTTCAATAATCTCTACTTTGCAGTTTCCGAAACAGTTTTCGTTGGTAAATTAAAAAAAACACCCCTTTTCCGACCTTTAAGCGAAGGACTCTCGAGTAAGATAAATTGAAATAGTTCACTAACTTTGTTTTATGTTTTCCAGCTTGGAAAGTATTTATTGTAATGATCCCAATAATTTTTCATTTTTTTTTCAGGCTCCCGGCTCTAACGTCTGTTTCGCCTATTCTCGACGAATATATTTCGGTTCGAAATGATTTTCGCACACAACGAGTCTCGGCTTCAATTTCCCAACTCCCGGTATCGCGGCCTCCCATTTTTTTAATTGCGCCAAGTCTCTCGGCACCCGAAACACTGAGCGTTCCGATTTTTCACTCCGAGAGCCTGTTTTACACGTTGGCACAATATACCACTTAGTCATTTTTCAATATCACCGTTTTTACAAGTTTACAAGTAGAGCAAGTCCCGTGTGGTCGCGTGAATCAGCGGTCATGTTTGGGTTTTGTTTACTTTTGAAATCTATTTCCGTCTCTCTCACACAGCCTGCATCACTCTATAGCAGCGATCCTCGTGGTCACGAGTTGAAACAGTCGGTGCTTCAATAAGAGGCCATCCCCCACCACTGAAATTTTGAGCGAGTTTCAAAACCTGTATGTAAGACCGTGGGCAAAACTTAGATTGGCGCATGGCGGTTAAGTCAAACCGGCACAAACACGAAAGAGCTAGGCTTGAGCAAGCATCATCGATTGTAGATCTCACATTGTGAATGGAATGTGCTTGTAAATAAAATAAAATAGTGTGATGGAACGAATAACCATGTCTCCCCATTATTATCGCTATTAAAAAAAGTTTCATCAAGTCAAATGGACAAATTTATAGGTTATATTACAGGTAATTACGAATAGTGCAAAACAAGAGGCAATCGAAATATATTGTCTGCTAAAATCGAACCCACATGATACATATTTACTTCGTAAATAATATAACATACGTTCGATTTACGGCGTTTATTCACAATTCCTTACGATGCACTTCCCAACGTCGATTCAGAAAACCATAAAAATGAAGTCCCGGATTCGTCGCTTTCGTGTAGAGACAAGCCTCAACACATTTGCGATTAGCGCCTACAATCGATCGGGTACCCATGACGTTTATTAATTTATAATACTTGTTTACGCTGTTTGTAGAACGTAAACATCACACGCGGTACTGTCATTCACGCAAACATCTGATTTAAATGGCGACCGGCATAATGCACTAGCAGACGAAAACCAATCTAAGTTTAGCCAAATCTCGCCGCAAGGGCTGCGCCACTAGAGTTACTTCGGAGGCTTAAAGGCCAACCTTTTTTGCTTAAAAAGAAACAAGATACGTTTGCCCGGAATTTGCTTGTATTGGATATTTACTTTCCAATATGTACAGCGCGAATCATTCGACTTGTCACGAATAAATATTTCTAAAAGGACGTTCTAAGGGGACGATCCGGTGTGTGCATACGCAGGTAATCCCGTTCATCTTGAGACATCGAAATAACTCGAGAACAGAGAAGTCAATCAAAAAATCCCGAGAAACGTATCGAGGAGGAGTAACAAACGGGGAGTAAAATGGTAGGATAATTTTTTTTTATGTAGTGGACGTTTTGAAGCTGATTTTAAGATGTACTTTCTTATGGAAACCTATATTTTCACCGTGGCATCTTATTTCACGTTAAAAAAACAGGTTGCTTTTGTCCGAAACATTTTTTGACCCGGCATTTACGCGCGGACGTTTTGTAAACTTTTTTTCTTTAAAGAAAAACGATGCAATTTTGTACATGTTGTGTATCGTAGTGTTATTCAAAAAGCTTGATTCAGTATGCGCAGTCTATCTTTATAGTTTGTCAATGATCCATTCGCCGTATTAAGGAGATGGGTAAAAATCGACTTTTTTGCATTTTCTGAAAGGATACATATTCAAGAATGAGAAAAAATGTTAAAGTTAAAATGTTAAAAATTGACCTACTTATGGACGATTAAGTGAGAGCAGGTAGCGCAATGATTTGCGTAAACTAAAATTTTCAATAGCGTTTTTCTCGAAACGACTTTTTTTAACCTGGCCGGAAACATAACTTCAGCTATAATTGTCCGATTATCGATTTAAAAAAACTAAAATTTTCGTCATTGCACTAGCTGTCGTCGTACGTAGCCATTTTGTATCTAGTATCTTTTAAGCCTCCGATTATAAGTAAAAATTTCGCCAAAATTAACCTTTTTTACATTTTTTTTTCGGAAAACGGCTACGTACGAGGACTACATTTATATAGATTCTAAAACTTTTTGATTTTTATTTTTCCGACTAACCATTGTCAAGCTATCGATCCGGTCCTTGGACCACATTTTTATACGGAGGCTCTATTGTGTCTCAATAACGTTAATTTTCAATGTTTTACAACAAAGATTGACACAAAATAAGTTCAATATATGCTTAAGGGGAGATATACACCTAGATGGCCGAAAAAATCGATTTAGAAGCTATGAACATTCCGTCGACCGTAGACCTACACTATGAGCCTGGTATCGATAATTCCATGTAAGTTGACAAATTTCATGATTTATTCATTCCCAAATTTTCAAACGCGTTTTTCTCAAAACCATGTTTTTCAAATCGGTACCCAAAATTTCTCGAAAACCAATGAACCAATTGCCTTGAGGTTTTTTGTGGTTATTCTATACACCATTATCCAGTACGTGTCATAGGATTTTTTTTCTTTCGTTACTTAGTTTTTGTTTTATAGGCAAAATAATAATTGATTTTTGGCCCAAAAATCACTATTTATGTTCTATCGTCCGCCATTTTGTCATAAATCGATATTTTCAAAATCGGCTATGACAAGTACTAGATTATAGTATCTAATTTAATAATCTTTTTGGTTTTTTTTTTCAGATGATTTTTTAAGAAACGCCGGTTGGGTACCGTATACGCAGATTTTTTTACGACGCTCCATGAATCGTACAATATCCTTGTATATTTTTCATATTCTTAAATAAAGAAAATTAAACATATTTTTGAATATATATACTTTTAGATAATTAAAACCCAAAACCGAAATTCCAAATAGTTTTCGAAAAAATGCACAGAAATGACCTTTGTCCGGCTCCTAGGTGTACATCTCCCCTTAATAACATACTTTTCTTCCACCTCCCAAACAAATGATCTAGCAGACAAAAAGAGTTCGGAAAAAACGTTTTTTTTTATCCGGTCACAGTGGTGTCCTCCATTAATTTATGTCTGCGAAGTGGAAGCCCATCATGTTCAACAATCCCATAACTTCAAACAAATAATGGGCAAATTAAAGAAAGGTCCGAACAAAAGTTGACCTTATTTTTTACGAATAATAAAATGCCCCTGTATAAATATAAATTTCCATCTTTTTTTATTGACCTTGGAATCACCTTGAAAACGGCAACGAAATAAAGTTTCTTCCCATTTTACTCCTCGCTTCAATCTACTCGAAACTTGCCTCGAGATCCGATCAGTGAACTCGATTCTTGTCGCTTAAAATTATTATAAAAAGGACATCATCGTTGCAAAAGCACCAGACAAGGGTAATAATCGTAGCGACGAAATGTCGATCATTGTTGCTAGTCTTTCAGCGATTAGGACTCAAAAGAAATCCGCGCGTTTCGAACAACGCCGCCTGCTCCGCTGCGGTGCGGTCCCTCAAGCGATTCCTCGGATCCCCGCGAGGCACGCTCTTACACTGAAAAAAATATATATTTTTTTAATCATAACGTATTATAGGATTAATTACAATTCAACACGTTATTTCTAAGAAGTTATTTTTCCAAGTAGCTCAGTCGGGTTGGTAAAAAAAAGGGGTCATCCGTGCAAACATTCCCGGCAGAAATTGTATTGCCCTAATCTTTAAGGGGGGGTTATTAGTAGGGTAAATCCAAAATGCGACCAAATCCGACCAGTGCGTTAGCCGCCATTTTGATTCTAAGGTAGTTTGGTTTTTGCTCAATATCTCCTTTATTTTTCATTTTCCAACAAAAATGCTAAGGACTAAAGTTGTTGAAAATTTAATTCCCTACAACTTCAGTGCTTACAATTTTTATCGTACGATCGATATTTTTCGAGATAATTGGGAAAAGCTTGCCATGGTAGAATTATTGAATTATCTTGATTATTATTTACTTCAGCGCATACATTTGCATAAACAAAGTTGTAGAGAATCAAATTTCCTACAATTTTGATCTCTATGGTTTTTTTTGTACAGTCAATATGACGAACAAGTCTGAGCCTGCAGCGTTCCTTTCTTCCTGAGCAGGCTGAGTTTACTCAGTTATTGGATTTTCAACAACTTTAGTCCTTAGCATTTTTGTTGAAAAGTTTAAAATAAAGGAGATATTGAGCAAAAACCAAACTACCTTTAACGGGTTAGACCACAGTAACGGGTATAAAATCATGTGCGAATTTAACAATTTTTTTCGTATGAAAAAATGATTCACTCATAAAATTAATTACACATCTATTTAGTATGAATATCAAGA
The DNA here is from genome assembly GCA_963210295.1 of Ophion ellenae. Classification (NCBI taxonomy): domain Eukaryota; kingdom Metazoa; phylum Arthropoda; class Insecta; order Hymenoptera; family Ichneumonidae; genus Ophion; species Ophion ellenae. Next base: position 65,078,331 of record OY723386.1, read on the forward strand.
AGTTAGAAAATATATATATTTTTTTCGATGTACAAAATGGCCGACTTCTAATATTTTCTTTTATTATCTTTTTTTTAGGCGCTCCGCGGCGTGACATTTAGCATCCACAATGTTTTACCTAGAACAAAAAAACAAAAATTCTCGTCAATCTACATTAGAATACCTAGAGAAGTACGTACGGAAATTAAAAATATTGTTTCATTCAAAGGTTGTAGGTATTTGAACTTAAGGAATGAATTTTCAGTGAAGAATTTCGTTATAACTGCTCATAAACTGCTCATAAAATGAAAAGTTTTCGATTAATCAGAAATTTCGTACGTACTTCTCTGTGAAATGCAATTAGGAACATAACTTTTAAATTTGAAGTAAATCGAGTGAAAATTGTTGAAGTCATTTGTCACGCCAATTGGAAAAAAGCTGTTTCGAGAGGTTTTGAATAGTCGGGCATTTTTTACATCGAAAAAAAAAAATTTCCAACAGCTTGATATTCATACTAAATAGATGTGTAAGTAATTTCATGAGTGAATCACTTTTTCATACGAAAAAAAATTGTTAAATTCCCACATGATTTTATACCCGTTACTGTGGCCTAACCCCTTAAACAAATATTTATTTCATGCGTGAATCAATTACCTCGATTGTTGTGCCCAACGGATTGGCAACGTTGCAAGTGACCATCAAATTCTCTCCGTCGTTGTCCTCTTGGCGCGAAGGTAAAATGGCTTCTCAGTGTGATTCCGTTTGGAATGTAAAACGTAACGGTTGTGAGATATGCCGGCTCAGCGTGATTTTCAATCATCAGTACCAAGCTGAGATCGTCCGATCCGATGATGCAAGTCGAATTACTAAAAAAAAATTGAATATCAAGCATATCGTAATGACAACCCTGTTATCGTTCTTCTTTTCTATCTTGTATTGTCGAAACGAGAGCCGAGGAATTGATAATAAATTCAAAATTAACAAATTGAATCGACGCAATGAGGAGATTGATGACAAAATGATGAATAAACGTGGAAGGGATTGATGAGATATGGCTTATTCTTGCAGAGAACAATCTGGCCTGACGATCGAAAGTGTCGATCCAGAATTGTTCACAAATTCGAAAACTATCAACGGGCTACATCTACCTAGGTGGGTCAAAAAATTTCATTTTCCGAAAATATTTTTATTCGACAGTCTCACCTTTTAGCTATATTCGCTGAAAACTTCATTGAAATATTCCTAAAATTGAATGAGCTACAGCTACAAACGCGTTTTTCTCGAAACACTGTTTTCAAAGTCGGTGGACATGATATCTCGAGAACCACTTGACGGATTGTTTCCAAATTCACAGGCGATACGAAGAGAAATATTTAAAGGTCGTTGACGATCTCACTTTTTCTAAATCGATCTTCATTTTTCAATAGTTACGTAAAAATGACGACGTTTTTCATAGATTTTGCATGCTCGAGTTTCAATTCGTCGCCACGTTGTTAAAAAAAATGATTTTGCAAATCGACGATCGTCAACGACTCGTATTTATTGTTGACTTGAATAACCCGTTTGGTTTTTCAATTTCAGATGGACCGTTTAAGCTGGAGAGTGTCCACCGCCAAAGGTCGCGAAAAAAATTTCACCATCTGCCGGCGGCCATGTTTTTGTTGTTTTTCTGTATTTTTTGGTGATTTTTTTTGTAGACGCTCTCAATATGTGTGCCTTTGTATTAGAGAAAATGCGTTTCTTTTTCATCGACCGTTTCCAAGAAAAAACATTCGGAATTTGGTGATTTGTTTCGGGCCTCTAGGTAGATGTAGCCCCTTGATTGTGTATTGTATGTCGGATACAGGAATTGAGGATGCACCTGATGTTAGTGAAGAACAATTTGGCGTATATGAGGGATTCGCAAATGTCGTCCATTCCGCAGTCAAGGTCGAACGGAAGTTTCTTACGAGCTGTCGTCGAGTGATCGCCTTTGTACTCGATGGGGCACAGCTCGCACTGGCCTCGGTCTGCAATGAAGATATCGTCGCTGCAGAGAAAATCGGATGGAAGAAATTGGTCGTTTGCGACTCTACTCACGTCCTTCAGACTCGTAGGAACTGTTCAGAAGTCGATGAATCACGACTATGTCGATGAAGTCGATGAAATTACGGCTGTTGTTCTGCATTGATTGACAAAGAGAAAAGTATTCGTAAAATGTGTGCGGGATGAAAGGGAATGCGATGGTATCTATGCAAAAAGACGATTTTTCGATCGCCTCGATTGAATTACCGATAGCAGAAAGGTCGTGTTGTCGCAGGCCTTTCCATGGGGTGGTTTCCTCCTAGCTGAAATCAATGTATTTGACGTTTTGTAAACAACCCGCTTGTAGTCCTCGTCCACCGTCGTCGAGCACTCGAAATCTGCAAGCAATTGTCCATTTTGTCATCAAGGAGTGAGATGCAGTCAGAATTAAAAAAGAATCGGTTTTTTAAAAACATTTTCTTCATGTATGATATTTCGAAAATATTCCGTGAAAATTTCAAGTGAATCCAGAAGGGAAGGCAGAATGCTTCGTAGACAACAACAAATTGATATTTTGGAAGCTTCCACATCGGCAGAAGCCCTATTGCATGCGCTAGGAATTGATGATTCAATGTAAGTAATTTTTAATTAGTATTTCTATACATAAATCAAGTGTAAAATTGGAAAACTCTCAAAAATTTTCAGAAATTTATTACTCAAAAACTATGAACTTTTGCGAAATTTTATAAAGCATACTTTCGTTTTAAAATTGCCCAAAATATTTAAAAATATATAATTCCCCCCGAAAAACTTTCATTTTTTAAATAATTGTTTGAACAATTGGCTATAAACAATTGAATGCTCGACTTTTCGGCAAAAAATTGTGATATTCGGATTCAGCGGATCAAAATACATAAAAAAAAGTTTAGCTTCATCCATCGAGCTCAAAATTTTACGAACATATAATACCGTATCCACATCGAAAAACTTTAAACGCGTTTTTCTCGAAACTATGCTTTTCAAGTCGGTGACCACTATAATTCAAAAACCACTCGATGGATTTTGATGAAATTTGGTGTGCTTATTCATAGCATTAGAAACTAGTCCTTAGTCGAAGGATTTTCGTTTTTGTTGAAAATTTCTATTTTTTTAACAATAAACGAGCGATTTTTTAGTCGAAAACCGAAAGTTATCTGTCGAAAGCCGACATTTTGTAAATAAAAAAAGCTTCGATTGAGGACTAGATTTATTATTAAACTAACGATTTTTTTTTGGTTTTTTTGATTTCAGATGATCCAGTAAGATTTTATGGTCACCGCGCAGCACTACATGCCGAAGGGGGTCCTTTGTACAAGTCAAGTTGAAATATAACATAAAAAGTCTGTGTAACCACTTTTGTGAAACAAACTTAATTACTATAAAAAAAATGTATTGAAAATGCTCGTTTTTTCACGCCTCTGACTGCATCTCACTCCTTAGTACGTCAATCGCGCCGATTCTTCATTGATCCAATCAAAGCGTATCATCCATCAGGAAAAAGCGAGACAAAACGAACGTAGTTTTCACGTGTCTGAAAGTATAGTCGCCTTACCCCACGTGGACGGCTTGTTCTTGATGAATTTTCGAACGCAAACTTCCGAAATAAAGCTCGTTGCGTTCCGGGGCAGAACAGCTGGAATCAACGTGAGGGTGAGTTCCGTTTTGAGAACGGGTCTCGACAGGAGCACGACCGCGTGACCGGAAGCGTAGGCGCCCACGCCTAAATCTGCAAAACTGAGGAGAACATTCCAATCGACTCAATTATATTTTATTGCAATTTTAAAAAGTGGTGAATTCAGTATCCATCAAAGTTTCTGTCAATTAGAACCAATGGTTTGTTCTTCATAGATTGCTTTTTATTTTTATCTTAAGAAATTCTATATTTTCCATTCATTAATTTTTCTTTTTCTTTTGAAGAATTGTAATCTCGGTGTCCATCCATTTTTCTTTCAAATAGCACCAATCGTACATTTTTTATAGATTAATTTTTATTTCAATTCAAAAAAATGTTTTGCTGTTTGCGCATTCATTTTTAACATAACAAGAAAAGTGTATGCTGTTGTGCGCCGAATTTAGCGCATATTCAAATGCGCGTAGCAACGAAAATATTCGATGCATGAAATGGAAAGGCCTTACGCCCCTGTGCAAATGACGGCATTTTTGACAGGCGGAGCACCTCCAGGGGTGACCTTGGTGCTTAGTATCGCCGAATCGGCATCGTGCGATTCGAACGTTCTGGAACGATCGATCGTAAAAATCGAGTTAAGGGGTTATGCCACAGTAACGGGTATAAAATCATGTGCGAATTTAACAATTTTTTTTTCGTTTGAAAAAGTGATTCACTCATAAAATGAATTAGTAATCTATTTAGTATGAATATCAAGCTGTTGGAAAATGGATATTTTTTTTCGATGTACAAAATGGCCGACTACTCGAAACTTCTCGAAACAGCTCTTTTCCAATTGGCGTGACAAATGACTTCAACAATTTTCACTCGATTCACTTCAAATTTAAGTTATGTTCCTAATTGCATTTCGCAGAAAAGTACGTACGGAATTTCTGATTAATCGAAAACTTTTCATTTTATGAGCAGTTTATGAGCAGTTATAACGAAATTTTTCACTGAAAATTCATTTCTTTAGTTCAAATACCTACAACTTTTGAATAAAACAATATTTTTTTAATTCCTTACGTACTTCTCTAGATATTCTAATGTAGATTGACGAGAAATTTTGTTTTTTCTTCTAGGTAAAAAATTGTGGATGCTAAATGTTACGCCGCGGAGGGCCTAAAAAAAAGATAACAAAAGAAAATATTAGCAGTCGGCATTTTGTACATCGAATAAAAAAAATATATTTTTTCTAACAGCTTGATATTCATGCTAAATAGATGTGTAATCAATTTTACGAGTGAATCACTTTTTCATACAAGAAAAATTGTTCAATTCGCACATGATTTTATACCCGTTACTGTGGCCTAAGCCCTTAATAGAGGAACAAAAAGACAAAAGTCCGTCTTCGGGTGATAACCGAAGAGGTCGGTCTCGAAGCAAATTAACCATCTTGTAAAGCAAATGTTGCCTAGTTATAATAAAGTTAAATTCGTAAGATCGCAAATCCCGAGTTGGAGACTTACTCGTAATCAAATAACATTCTACTGCCCATCCTCCATCGTATGACTGCCACCTAACGATTCAAGGGCAAACTTGTTGGCGGCACAACAATTCTATATGCACTGATTTTTCTTTCAGGTAGAAAAAATTGTATATTCTTCATACATTCATTTTTATTTTCATTCAAAAAATGGTATAATTTCTATTCATCAATATCAATTGCATTTTTGAAGAATTATAAACTCCGTTTTCCATTTTTGGAAACCATGGATGTAATTTTTGTGTTCCCTAAATATTTCCAAATCTGCTGGATAATTCCATAAATATGTAAACACTAATCAATTTTTCCACACGACTTTAAGGGGTTACCCCCACTTGCGACTTTGAAAAAATGGATTTTTTTTATTGCATTTTTTTGAAGTATAAGTATCTGAGAATATGTCCTGAAAATTTCAAGTCGATCCGAACAAAATTGACTGAGATATGAGCGTTGAAAGAGAAGAATCCGCGTTGAAAGAGCGTTGAAAGAGAAACTTTAAACGCGTGTTTCTCAAAATGGCATTTCTGAAGTCGGTGACCAAGATTACTCGAACACTAATGAACCGATCTTCTTGAAATTTTGCAGGCTTATTTAATACATAAAAATGTAGTCTTTAATCGTTCGATTTTTTTTTCGAAAAAATGGCCGTTTTATAGCCAAAAAACGGCCGTTTTTTTTCATCAAAATCGAACCATTAACTTTGACTGTCCGCCATTTTGTGAAAAATGAATATTTTTTAAAATCCTTCGATTAAAGACTAGTTTATACTTATATTTGATTAAATCCATCCGCATTTTTTTTTTCAGATGATCCACTTCGCCGCATTGTTGGTCACCGCAAACCGTGTATATAAAAACATTATTTCATTGACGGCCATTTGCCACTAAACAATGTAATATTTTTCAATAAAAAAATTACTGAAAGTTCTTCAAGATGTGTTCTTTAAGATGGTATATTGATCGATTAAAAAAGTTTTGTAGTTTTCTTTAAAAAAATTCATTTGTAGCGGAAAAAGGCCTTTTTTTCCGTGTAAAATTCAGTTGTAGCGGAAAAAGGCCTTTTTTTCCGCTACAACTGGGGGTAACGCCTTAATGCCAATTTCTTCAAATCGAAAAAGACATTAACGTGGTGTTTTTTTTATTAATTATTTCGTTGACGTGAATTATTTTGGACAAACCCATTGCCATCCATGTCCACGGGCTTCGCGAGAGAGAATCCAAATCGTCGGATATCCCGTCTGATACCGGAGGCGACGATACGCTGGGAGGGCTCGATCATGCTGAGCTCGTGGAGCTTCGCCTGGCCGTTGTAGACGTAAATCACGCCGGTTTCTTCCCAAGGGGCACCAACAATGAGGTCTGAAAGAACACAACCGTTTCAGAAAATATTATACATCTTCCATATTGATATATAAATCTTTTATCCGCCATCTGGAGATTCGGTGAAACTGGTGTCGCGCTCGGTAATCGGTGCGCGAGGCTGAGCGGTCACCCATCTGAGTATTGGCCGGGGCCAAGGCTGCTTGATACGGAAGATCGGCGCAGCCGCGCACCAACGCCCGCTACCGTCGCCTTTCCATTATTTCGTACGCCTCGTATATTCGTTCGATTAATTTTACCGTCGTATCCGTCACCGTCGACATCACCGGAAGTGACCGCATAGCCGTAGAGCGCATCGACGACGCTTCCCTCCAGTATCATAATCGCCTCGAATGATCCCTGCCGATCGAACACCGAAAGACAAACAAGCATAAAAAGCTCTGCCTCAGCTAGTTCGTTGTTTCATTTCAAATTCACGAATGCGAATCAAAACTAACGACTTTGTTGCCGAAATATATTTGAACTCTGCCATTGTCGTTTTTCCAGTGTGGCGAACCGACGATCAGATCGTCCAGGCCGTCCTTGTTCAGGTCACCGGTGGCGAGACTCCCACCGAAGAATTCGCCGATCTCGCTGCCTTCGACGGTCGTCACGATGCGAAATGGCTGTGCGCGAATGTTCACAATCGCCACCTACGGATATGAAGAAAAAAAAACGATTATTCAAAAAGAAGCTGTCATTCGAATCAGGAAACAATATTCTTCCATTATTATTGTTTAGTAATAATAATTTTGCCGCGAATGGTTATATTGATGACAACTATTATAATAATTAATCACTAGGTGGTTCACTAGAAATTAAGTCACTCGAAAACACCTATAAATATTGGTTTTGGACGAAAAAGTCAGAGACAACATTCGAATGGTTTGTCAATGTCTACATTTTGGTAGCCTTAGACTTTTTTTTCAAGTGGAGGTCTCAACCTGATTTCAAGGTCAACTCGACTTTTTTTTAGGGAAACCCCTTTTGCTTATTGGCCATAAATGTGGAGCACGGAAATCAAAACCAATGATCTACAATATCATGACCTTGGGATGACCTTGAGATGGATGCAAAATTTGCAGTTCGGTGGATTGGCAGTAACGATCCAGTTGCCTTGCCCCGTTAAGGGGTGAGATGCAGTCAGAATTTTCAAAAAATCGATTTTTTAAAACATTTTCTTGAAGTATGATGTTTCGAAAATATTCGTTGAAAATTTCAAATTGTTGCGATGAATAGTTTCCGGGATATCCCACAATTAGTGAAGGGGCGTCGATTCTCAACGTATGGACGTGGCTGACAAACGCGCAAAGGATAATACCCGGGAAGGCAGAATGCTTCGAAGACAACAACAAATTGACATTTTGAAAGCTTCCACATCGGCAGGAGCCCTATTGTATAGGCCAGGAGTTGATGATTCGATGTAAGTAATTTTCAATTAGTATTTCTATACATAAATCAAGTGTAAAATTGGAAAACTCTTTCAGAAATTTTAAAAAATTTACTACTCAAAAACTATGTACTTTAGCAAAATTTTAGCAAGAATACTTTCGTTTTAAAATTGCCCAAAATGTTTAAAAATATATAATTCCCCCCGAAAAACTTTCATTTTTTGAATAATTGTTTTAACAATTGGCTGTAAACAATTGAATGCTCGACTTTTCGGCAAAAAAATTGTGATATTCGGATTCAGCGGATCAAAATACATAAAAAAAGTTTAGCTTCATCCATCGAACTCGAAGTTTTACGAACATATAATACCGTATTCACATCGAAGAACTTTAAACGCGTTTTTCTCGAAACTATGTTTTTCAAGACGGTGACCACTATAATTCAAAAACCACTCGATGGATTTTAATGAAATTTGGTGTGCTTATTCATAGCATTAAAAACTAATCCTTAGTCGAAGGATTTTCGTTTTTGTTGAAAATTTCTATTTTTTTAACAATAAACGAGCGATTTTTTAGTCGAAATCCGAAAGTTATCTGTCGAAAGCCGACATTTTGTAAATAAAAAAAGTTTCGATTGAGGACTAGATTTATTATTAAACTAATGATTTTTTTTTTATTTTTTTTATTTCAGATGAGCCAGTAAAATTTTATGATGGTCACTGCAAAGCACTGCATGCCGAAATATAACATAAAAAGTCTGTGTAACCACTTTTGTAAAACAAACTTAATTACTATTAAAAAAAATTATTTGAAATGCTCGTTTTTTCACGCCTCTGACTGCATCTCACTCCTTAACACCATTGGACTTTTTTTTGTAGGGCGCATTGAAAAGCGACGTCTACAGAGATGTACCAACCACTCATAACGAGACGTTGCAACGATTTCACGCATCATTTAGAAATATAACCTTAAAATGTATCGCGGTTAATGGACAAGTTTTCTAACATGTCATGCAATGAAAATTAAACTTCAGTTGCAATTAAAATTACTTGCGTCTGAAACCACTGCCTCTGTTGCTTGCCTTGCTTTAATTACCGCTTTGCATATTTCTTTTCTATTTCAAGGTCATTCCAAGGTCATGATATTGTAGGTTAGGGGCCTTACGCAAATTACGTAACGCAATTGGGGGGAGGGCGGGTCAAGGTTTGCGTTACGTAACGATTTTAAAACTGCGAGAAAAAAATGTCTGCATGTACAAGTTTTTAATTTAAACCTCGCGTGCAATTTTACAATGTCAGTCAAGTCAGTCAGTCGTTTTTTCATAATTCTTGAAAGTACATGTGTTGAAAAATATGTTGGCAACATTTGTATTCACAAGTGCGAAAATTGACGGAGTTATAGTGACTTTAGTGAGAGCAGGTAGCGCGACCGGTTAGTGCCCTCAGCCCTTACAGGTGTGGCATAATTTACAATAAATGAAGAACAGGCTCTTATTATTTTGTGAACTATCATGAAAATGAAGAACCGCCATATCGCCTGCGACTAGATACTTCAATGTAAGTATCAATATTCTAGAAAATATTGACTCTATATCAAGAAACACGGAACGAAAACTTCGAACGCGTTTTTCTCGAAACTAATTTTTTCGACCTTGTCCGAGCGAATACTTAAAAACTTATAAGCCGATTTTCAATTTAAAAAAAAAAACTTTTTTGCAATCGCAGTGTCTAAGGTTGTACGTATCCGCGTTTTTAACATTTCATAATTACTATTTTTGAAGACTGCTTTAATACAGAAAAAGGGCCTTGAAAATAGAAAAAAATGTCCAAACTGTCGGCATTTTGTAAAAAAAAACCAAAGTAAAAAAACGGCTACGCATAACGATAGCTACATTTGTATAGATATCGATAAATTGTTGACTTTTAATTTATAGACAACCTTTCATAAAGATATCGATGGGACAATGAAGAGAATTTTTTTTTGTCGTCAAATCAAGGCATATATCTCGGTTAATTTTCAAGATATTGCCATAAAGATTGGTATAAAACTAGATGAATATATACTTTATAAAATGAGTGTAAACCCGATCCTTTCATAATTAGTTATGTCTATGAAAAAAATCACAATTATTGACGACAAAGCACCCGTTACGTAACGAAATAAGGGCGGGGGGGCGGTTCTGCGCAAGCGTTACGGTCCCGTTACGTGGAGGGGGGGGGGGGGGGCGTCAAAAATTGGGAAATTTTGCGTTACGTAATTTATGTACGCCCCCTCACTGGTTTTGTTTTTTGTGCTCTACATTTCTGGCCAACAAAAAAGGGGGTTTTCTTGTAAAAAGAAGTGAAGGTGACCTTGAAATCAGGTCGATCTCTCGATTTGAAAAAAAACCTAAGGCTACCAAAATGTAGACATTGAGAAATTTCGCTAATTTTGTATCTGACATTGTCGTCTAAAAGATATTTATTTATAGTGACTTTTAGTGAATAAACCTGTGAATTTTTTTTTTTTTCAAAACTCATTCAGACCGAGACAATCGTCTTTGTATGTGCAGTACTCACTTGTTCCACGTATCGACAGCCGGGTGCACTACCAGCCACCATCAAGTGGTTATTGGCAAAATAATATCTCGAAGTCAAGGCATAGCCTGAAAGAATAAAATCAAGAGCCTTCCTTTTATGCTTCGATCGAGCGAATTTTGGCTCGTCTAATTGCCAAAACTGAGTGGAGAACTGACCGAATTTGTTGAGATCGTCGCTGTCCGGCAATTCGGTGAAGTTTTATTGTCCCATTTCATGAACGGAACCGTACACGTCGTGATTCGGTGATCCTATTGTCGGATGAAGCTGGTCGGGCTGCATCTTAGTCTGCGAACGATTTTCCGGGATGGCATTCATTTTTTTTTTAATTGGAGTAAAATGTACGGTAAGAATGTAATTTTTTATTTCGATTGAAATAAAAACAATGCATAGAAAATACACTTTTTTCGTTGAATTAAAAATGAATGCGTAAAGGGTATACATTTTGCTATATTAGAATAAAAATGAAAGGATAGTAAATTCTTTCCCAATTGAAATAAAAATTTATGAATACGGAGTTTACAACTCTTCAAATTTGGAATAAAAATGAATAAATACAAAATCTATCGTTTTTTTTTTCAAATTAAAACTAAAATTAAGGCCTTAGGCCACAGTAACGGGTATAAAATCATGTGCGAATTTAACATTTTTTCGTTTGAAAGAGTGATTCACTCATAAAATTAATTACACATCCATTTAGTATGAATATCAAGCTGTTAGAAAATATATATATTTTTTTTCGATGTACAAAATTGCCGACTACTCGAAACTTCTCGAAACAGCTTTTTTCCAATTGCCGTGACAAATAACTTCAACAATTTTCACTCGATTTACTGCAAATTTAAAAATTATGTTTCTAATGGCATTTCGCAGAGAAGTACGTACGGAATTTCTGATTAATCGAAAACTTTTCATTTTATGAGCAGTTATAACGAAATTTTTCACGGAAAATTCATTTCTTAAGTTCAAATATCTACAACTTTTGAATAAAACAATATTTTTGAAATTCCGTACGTACTTCTCTAAGTATTCTAATGAAGATTGACGAGATTTTTTTTGTGTTCTAGGTAAAAAATTGTGGATGCTAAATGTCTCGCTGCGGAGCACCTAAAAAAAAAGATAAAAGAAAATGCTCGAAGTCGGCCATTTTGTGCATCGAAAAAAAAAATTCTAACAGCTTAATATTCATACTAAATAGATGGGTGATTCATGTTATGAGTGAATAACTTTTTCATACGAAAAAAAATATTAAATTGGCATATAATATTACATCCATACAGCCATATCTTACAGACATATCTTAGGAAATATGTAAATATTTGTATCCGAGAAAATATGTAAATATTTGTATCTGAGAAAATATGTAATTGTATTTCGCGCCTCTTCCTCGAGATCATTATGTAGTACCCCCTACTTCACGCCAGTTACCACATGTTGACAGTCAACTGAAACTTTTTTGTCTGGCTTGTTGACTGTGTTGCTAGGAGAGCTCATTCTTCTTCTTTGTGCTAAGAAGAACCACATGTTTATTTAATCCTTGTGCGAGATATCAACGATTATGGACGGAAAACGAGGCCGAAGTTCATCCTTCGATGATACAAACCAGGAAAATCGTCTAGAGAAACGTCTCAAGCGATTGGAGGATGTAATTCTCCGTCGGGGAGAAAAGAAACGTCAAAAGAGGAGACGTCGTAAGTACTGAATTATCGTTGCATTTATCGTGTTACAGAAGCACGATCGTCGGGAGATGATTACCCTTTGGACGTGGGAAATTATTATCAGGAATATACCTGATGGTCGCTTGTTCAGGCTCTAACCTGCTCAAGTTAGCTATTGCTTTGACCGAAAAAGAATCTGCAGAAGCCACACGTGTGGGCTCTTACCCACACGTGAGAGTTATACTCGGGCATGCTGTTCCAAACCTCTCATATAGGCTCTAACCTATAGGAGAGACCTCATAGAGGAAAAACAAAATAATGGATTCACTCGAGGACACGTTATCGTCTTTTTCTCAGGACACCATCGACGATCTGGATCTTCGCGAAGTTCTCAAACAAGCGTCGAAGCCACGACCTTCCCTACAGAAAACTACGCACGACAAGAAAAAGACCATCAGATTCCTACATATATACGACCGGAATCTACTGATTTTTCTACAAATCAACCGCCCTCACACATAGTGACTTTACAGACCACTAACGCAGTTAGTGGATCTGAAAATATACTAACCCCTCATACGGGAGTTCCGCGATGTGGATCCGAGAATCCACAACAGATCGATCAAGCAAATTACAGCGAAATCCCTCTAGATCCAAAGATCCTGGGAATTATGGGTAAACGGTCCTTAGAGGAACGAATACTCGCTGCGGCTATCCCTAAAGATATGGCTATTCGATGGGAAGATATTTTAATGAAAGGACTGCCAGAAGACGACAGGACGGCTCTAATAAATAAATACCCACCTCCGTCCAACTGCATGATTATTGACCCTCCGAGAATTAATCCCGAAGTTCAGGCATCATTGCAGGAAACTGTCGTCAAACGCGACGAACGAATCTTAGCAAAGCAAGCAAAGATTACTGCCTGTCTCTCGGCCGTTGGAAAAGCATTCTCTGACATCGTCGCAAATAAAGACGAGAAACTAAGCACACTTGAACTTCTAAGTGATGTCAGTCGAATATTGGCAGACCTGCAACACGGCGAATCCACCATTAGGAAAAGTTTGATTCTGACTAATCTGAATGCGTCGCTTAAGAATGTTCTAAGGGCTACGACTGCCGATGAACGGCTATTCGGAAAACAGCTGGAAGAAAAACTGAAGTCGGCGAAAGCTCTCGAGAACTCACGAAGAGAGTTGAAACCAACTCCAAAGGCTCAAGCGAGCAAACCGGCAAAAAACTCGAAACCCCCGCCTCGTCGACCACTGAACAATCAAAAACAATATCCATCGACGTTCGGCGGGAGGAAAGAACGAGAGCATGGATTTACGACACACCGTCGAGACAACAAACACGAGACCAGGAAGCAGGAACGGAAATATCGTCGGAAGTATTAGAACCTGTAAGTCCTGTCGCGGGAAGACTTAGGTCGTTTATACGCAGCTGGGAAGTGATAACCTCTAACCCGTTACTTCTATCTTGGATAAAAGGCTACAAAATACCATTCGATTCACTGCCCTTTCAGGCTAGTTTTCCTAAAAAGGCTTGCGAATCTCAGAAAGAGAAAGCGGAAACGGCCAAATTGATCGGGGAGATTCTTGAAAAAGGAGCTATCGTGCCGTGCGAACCGATTGAGGGTCAATTTATTTCGGATATATTCCTGGTCCCTAAAACAGACGGTAGCAATCGATTGATCTTAAACCTCAAAAAACTGAACGAGTTTATCACAACTAACCACTTCAAACTAGAGGACCGAAAAACCGCGATCAATCTAATAAATGAACGTTGTTTTATGGCAACAATAGATTTGAAAGACGCCTATTACGCAGTCTCGATAATAGAGTCAGACAGAAGGTTTTTGAGATTCCAATTCGACCAAAAATTTTACGAATTTACTTGTCTACCTTTCGGTCTCGCTACAGCACCTTACGTTTTTACCAAGTTATTAAAACCAGTCGTGTCTAAATTGAGAAGTCAAGGATACCTTTCGGTAATCTACCTAGATGACTTATTACTTATCGGACCGAGCTTTGCAGAATGCAAGGAAAACGTTGATGCTAGTCTCTCAATGTTACGACAATTAGGGTTCATAATCAATTATAAAAAATGTAATTTAGTTCCATCGCAGAGGTGTAAATACCTGGGGTTCTGGTTTAATTCGATAAAAATGTCCATCGAACTTCCACGCGAGAAAAAAGAAAAAGTTAAAAAATTAATTGCCAGATATCGCGCGATTAAGCGTTGCAAAATTCGAAATTTCGCGGAATTCTTGGGAACTATGGTTGCGTACTGTCCTGCAGTAAAGTATGGATTCGGTCATACAAAGCTTTTCGAAAGAGCTCGATACTTAGCGCTAAAAGAGAATAACGGCTGTTACGACAACATTATGTCACTGCCTACAAATCTTCAACCCGAATTCACCTGGTGGGACAGAGTTATATCTTCGGCAGAAAATTCGATTGAAACTCCAAGATATCATCGTGAAATCTTCACGGACGCTTCATTATCAGGTTGGGGAGTCTTCTGCGAGACTGAACGATCGCATGGGTTTTGGAGTCAAAAGGAAAGGAAGAAACACATCAATGTACTAGAACTCACGACTGCCTTATTTGGACTCAAATGTTTCGCTAACAACCTACGCAATTGCGACGTGTTATTACGAATCGATAACACCACAGCCATATCTTACATCAACAGAATGGGAGGAGTTCGGTTTGAAGAACTCAATAAGTTGGCTAGAGCGATATGGGACTGGTGCGAAGAGCGGAATATTTCGATTTTCGCATCATTTATTAGCTCCAAAGAGAACGCGGAAGCAGATTTTGAATCACGCAAACTCGAAACGGAGACTGAATATGAATTATCAAAATCAGCGTTCAGAAAGATCGTTCATTCCTTCGGAACTCCCGACATCGACCTTTTCGCTACACGCGTCAATACGAAGTGCCAAAAATACGAGATGAAAGTTCAATGGGCATTCTTGTTGTCCCGCAATGGCCGGCCCAAGCCTGGTATCCACTTTTCAAGACTCTCCTGATCACTGACCCGATTATTTTTAAACCGAATAGGTACCTGTTGACTTCGTCAGAGAAGCTACCTCATCCGCTCTGGAGAAACAACATCCTGGTTGCCGGTGTTTTATCCGGAAATCCTTCGAAATTAACAAGGTTCCGAAGGAAGCCATCGAGATGATGATTTCTTCACTTCGTAAATCATCGCTCAAACAATATGATGGGGCACTGAAGAAGTGGTGGAATTTTTGCATCGAGATGGAATTTAGTCCATTCAATGACTCGGTTGAAAATGTCCTAGCATTACTCTCAAGGGAATATGGAAAGGGAGCCTCCTACGGTTCATTGAACTGTTTACGATCCGCGATTTCCCTAGTCGTCGGTCCAAAAATAGGCCAAAATCACATGATAAAAAGGTATTTCAAGGGAGTATCAGAATCTCGTCCCTCCCGGCCAAAATACAATTATACTTGGTACCCAAAGCTTGTGACAGACTACGCGGCAACTTTAATACCAAACGAGGACATTCCCCTTGAGGCGCTATCAATGAAGCTTGTAACGTTACTTGCACTTGTAACGGGACAACGGATGCAGACACTTTCACTGATCAAATTACCAAATATTGTAAGGCTTGAAGGCTCCGTGCAAATTAAGATTTCGGATACGATCAAAACGTCACGAATCAACAGGAAACAACCGGTATTAAACGTACCAGTTTATAAAAGTGATACAAGAATTTGCGCAGCAACAACGTTAGAAATATATATAAAGCGGACTCAGGATTTTCGCGAAACAGCTGATGAATCGCTCTTTATCGCTCTTAAAAAACCACACAAGGCCGTCACTTCTCAAACGTTGAGTCGTTGGGTTAAAAATATGTTAACCAAAAGTGGCGTGAACACTCAAATTTTTTCTGCTCATAGTACGCGCCATGCCTCAACATCAGCGGCAAAAAATAAAGGGGTCAATATAGATAATATAAGAAAGGCCGCGGGCTGGACTGCTAACTCCCACACATTCGCTAAGTTTTACGACTTACCTATTGGAAATGATAAATGCCAAAGCAATATTGAATAATTAATCTATTCCATTGTTAATTGAATTTCTAACCCATTGGGTTACTATTCCTATAAGAAGTTATTTACCCGTTGTGCAAATAAAGAACAATGCTCCTTGCCGAAATGATGCTTTAAACATCTACATAATGATCTCGAGGAAGAGGCGCGAAATACAATTTAATGATTAAACGAACTTACCTGTAAGTGAAGTTCTATCATAATTGTATGTAGCGCCTCTTCCGAAGAGATCAGTCCCACCCAAAATATCACCCATCTCTATAAATAATGATGTACCCAAAATATTTCGGCAAGTTCTTTGAAGTAATGAGCTCTCCTAGCAACACAGTCAACAAGCCAGACAAAAAAGTTTCAGTTGACTGTCAACATGTGGTAACTGGCGTGAAGTAGGGGGTACTACATAATGATCTCTTCGGAAGAGGCGCTACATACAATTATGATAGAACTTCACTTACAGGTAAGTTCGTTTAATCATTAAAATATTTATACCCGAGAAAATATATAAACACTTATATCTGAGAAAATATATAAATATTTTCTTTCCTCTCAACGAATTATGCCTACTTGTAACAGTCGAAAACAGCTCATTTTTTATTTATAATGTCATGATCATAAATTTCTATAAAAAATTGGCATTTGAAAAAGTATCATCACAACAACACTCAGTAACTTTTTTGTGTAAAAATATTTAATTATAATCGATTTACGGCTGATGTCTGGGAAGCACCACTCGAAATCGTCTTTTGCAGTAAATAATGCCATTCCGAACCAGGTTATTTAATATTTAAAAAAAATCAAACAAGTTTTTACTATATTAGTTTATTCTATGATTAATCAAAGGACATTCCGAAAAGTCAAATTTAAAAAAGTGACGCGTGTTCATAGTCAGTCGATTCATCAAATCGAAATTATACATAGGAAAAAAGCCCTTCGCTCAAATACAATATATTTACATCTACAAAAATTACTAGATGTAAAAATGTTTCCTAGATGTGCAAATACTATATTTTTACATCTAGAAAAAAGCCCCCAAAATTTCAAAAAGATCGATGCAGTAGTTTTTCAGATATTTTGCTCACCGACTTCGAAAACGTACTTTCGAGCCAAAAGCGTCTAAAAATTCCAACGACGCTCCGAGCGCTCAGACGGGGGTCAACATAACAGCCTATAAATCGGTCTATTTTTATCCGATCACCTAAAAATTATCCGGCAACATTTATAATACATACTGTCAAAATATGTTGGTTTTGAAATAAACTGATTTTTCAACTTTTACAACTAGGCATAGCGCCTTACTGTTATAACTCCTCATAAATTCATATATAAATGAAACATTCTCCATTAAATCTTCTCCATTAATACATAAATATTTAACACAGAAATACTCGTATACATTTATGAATCATCATTTTCCAACGTTCCTTCGTACGCGCCCGCGGGCTTTTACGATCCCTTTCGCTTTTTACCCCACCCTCGTCGCTTCGCTATTTCCGGTTCCTGCGAGAGGCCCGGAGTACTGCCCACAGCCACTCGTTTCCCAAAGCACTGCCGTGATCGCGTGTCGCTCGAGGGCACAGGGAAACCGTGGAAAACCCGCGCCCGATAGTCGAGGCGCGAGCCTGGGCGGTCACCCATCCGAGTATTGGCCCAGGCCAAGGCTGGGTACGATGACAACAACAATAATGACAATAATCCAATTCAAATTGCGCTTAATTATTTAATATAAATTATTCTACCGTGACTGTCACATCGTATACACTTTTATTACTAATAATTCTACATCAACTATCATTATCTTTACAAACACGCGATAATTCCTGACGGGGAAAAAAAATGTTTAATCACTTCTCCACCAACTCACCATGACTCGTGGACCATAGATCCATTAATGGAATTGTGGTTCTTCGCGTGAAGATCAACGCTGTACCTGAAGTACGAATGATCAGCCGTTCTGGTATGTTCATCGTGGCCCGAACCGGCGCCGTAAATTATGGGATTCTTCACGTCCAAGGTGTAGGCGAGAGCGAAAATCGGCAGAAAAAGTAACAATCCCGGTTCTCTCATAATTGTCACGTTCCAACGGCGAAAAAAAAAACAAAATTCGTGCCTCGCACCCAACTTCCTTTATCGCGAGTCAAGAATTGAACGATAGTGTTCGCCGATCGAAATTTTCGTGAATCGGCGGAAAAATCGCGTGGAAACGCTCGAAACGGTCTCGTTTGCGCTCGAGAACCGGAGCTTGGGGGATCGAGTGCGACACTTCTCGCCGGAACAATGTCCACGAACTTTTTCCTCAAGTGCAGGAAGGGCCGTGAGACCACAATCACGAGGAAGTGTCGCGATTGACGCTTCTCTGTAATTAGGCTCGGAACTGTACGGACGTCTATTTATAAGCCGTTTATTAACTATTCGCTTTGTACAAGCGTCCGTGTATGAACAGTTGATCGGAGAGCACAGTTTGGGATTTGACGCGAGAAAATAAAACCTTTCGAATATTCGATTGATTCACGATGCACTGTATGCTTATGGGTTACAGCTAAACGCCGTTTTCAATTTGAACGCGTTTACCCTACCCCCCATGTAGAGATTGACCGTTGGGCCTGGGACGGGCCTTCACAGTTAGCCTTTCTAGAATATTGGGCCGTGAGTATTTACCAATGAGGTGCCTTTGTAGAAATGATAAGAACGGCCCGATATCGGCCAACAGAGCCAAAAATTATTGGGCCAATAATTTAATTAATTGTAGCGCCAATGTTGGTGATTGCACTTGGCCCTACCTTTAAGAGGGCCCCTCTTAAAGGGCCTATGTAGAAATGGACCACTGGCTTTATGATGGGCCTTCACAGTTGGTCTATCTAGAAGTTAGTCTATCTAGAATATTGGGCCGTGAGTTTGTTTGGGTTTGTTTGGGTGCATGATAAATATTCAACCTATATCGGGCTAAGATTGGCCCGAGATTGGTCCTTACGGATACATATTTCATGGAAGAACCTTAAAATAAATTGTGATTTGCGTATATGACAGGTTTCAAAATTGGCATATTTTACTTACTTATGTTGGTTATTTACAAATGCCAATAATAGGCTAAGCCTTGACGACAAGAACTGAACCACAAAATATAAACGATTAATGTATGACGTGCCAGTTATTTGCCTATTCTGGCACAATATACAGATAATGAATAACCCAAGGCTTGAATAAAATAAAAGCAGGTATGGTCTGACCCACTTAGTCAATAAAGGGCTTAGAATAATTAAATGTAATTTCCAGTATTTTAGCATTGCCAGTCTTAAAATTGGCAAATTTCGATGAACTATCACGGCTGTTTATTGGTTTCAACAGATGGGCCCGGATAGGTTTTTAGTAATGGATTGATATTGTGCCAGTTCTCAATTTATAACGGAACAATAATGGGCCGATGTAATTGGCAGTACTTCAGCATCACCAGTTTAAAAATTGGCAAATATTGTTTATCTATCATGACTGTTTAATGAATTTAAAAGATGGGCCATGATAGGTTTTAACTATGGGCCGACATTGTGTCGGTTTTCAATTTAAAACGAGACAATAATGAGCCAATGTAATAGCCAGTATTTTAGGATTGCCAGCTTTAGGGTTGGCAAATTTAGTTTAAGTATCACTGCTGTTTATTAGTTTTGAAAGACGGGCCAGGATAATTTTTAGTAATGGGCCGATATTGTGCCGGTTCTCAATTTATAACGGGACAAAGATGGGGCAATGTAATTGCTTGCATTTTAGCATTACCAGTTTTTAAATTGGCAAATATAGTTCAACCATCATGGCTGTTTATTAGTTTTTAAAGATGGGCCAGGACAGGCTTTAGGGATGGGCCGATATTGTGCCAGTTTTCAGTTTAGAGCGGAACAGTAATGCGCCAATATTATTTCTCTTTTGTTGGCTTATACGATGGTCCCAATATTGGCCAGATCGTAACATTGGGCAACTCATGGCAACCTCTGAGAAAAAAAAACCAATTGAATCAAAAAAGTATATTGATTGATCGAAATAAATGTGCTTCTGTGGACTGCCACCGATCTATGAGATTGTTACAATACTATAAAATATTGGAAAATGTGATTGATTTAAATAACATATTATTTTATTTGAAAAAGCTCTTCTGTTCTCTGAATATCTACATTATCATTCAAATAAAATTATATTCTATTGAAATCATTCTATATACAATCCGTAGATGTATGGATGAAATAATTGAGCGGGTGCTACAACATTTTTTATTTCGTACAAAAATGTAATCAATAGAATTAATTATTTCTTCACTGCATCGAAACGAATATGCCATGAGGCGTAAGGTTTTCAATTTGTTTTAAATCTTAAATAAAAAGTGAGCATTGGAATGATCATCCACGATAATAGTGGAGAGAATATCAGATATTCAATGGAATATCCATGGAGAGAGTATCAGATTTTCAACTGATAAGAACAGATACTACACTTTGATCTTAGCCACAAGCCAAGAAGCGATACTCTTTAGAGTTTCTCCGGCGTTTAAGTAGATTTTCGGTTCGCGCTACGCTTACGAGAAACGAGCGCGCGTGCGGCTTCTAGCGGTTACTCCGAGAACTACCGGTTTCCTCACACCTAAAATTTCGGTGGCGCTCGGCCATGATTTGGTTGAATTTTTTCAACCAAATGCGCAAGAAACATTTTATTTTCGCATAGTTTTTTAACCAATTCAGACATTTGCTTAATATTTTTCCATAAAAATAAAATATTAATATTTTAATGAATAATGCACTTGGAAATCAATATTCATGTTATAAATATGATTGCAGAAAATGCATTCAAAACTATATCATTTGATTACGATAATTTTTTAGATAGTTTCAATAATATATTGTTTTCGGCTAACAATATATCTTTTGAATGAAAAAAATACTTTTAATTTTATCATGTTTTTAAAGTCAATAGCGTTTTGTTTGAACTAATAAATCCGATTATTTACAACAACAATTTTACAATTGAATCAACGAAATTTCATTCAATAACACCAATGATGTAACGTCGCGAGAAAAAGCGCTATCTATTTCTTTTTCCTCTCCTATTTTATTCAACTCCGGCGAGAACGCGGGGTAACCCGATTCCACATGGAGATCGTGTAAAACTACGAAAACCAATACACACAAAAACGGCATTCTCATTTTTCGACGGGTCCTTATATTTTCTTTAGAATTTGGCGTACCACAGCCGAAACGAAATATATCGATAAGAAGCGCGCGTCGCGCATAATTTCCCACCCGAGATCACAGTCGGTCTTGACCATATCTACACGCAACCGTCAAACGCAGTTGATGATAAAATCCTTAGCCATAAGAACGCACAACACACGAAAATATCGTAATCCTTACCCCAAAAAAATATACATTCTCCAAAAGAAAATCCTTCATGCCGAGGAGTTGACCCGGCAATAAAACTACGTTGGTATTTCCCATGCGCTCCACACCTGGGTCAACAAAGCCTATCTTGAGGCAAGCGCAGCGACGCGACCAAGGCCCCTTTTCCTGCCTATATTTTTCCAACGCTCCAGATAACGAGACGCGGACTAGTTTCCGAGAATCGAGATGGAAATCACACACATCATAGTCTACACCCAATCATAGTTCCCAAAAATATTTCCCCTTCCAACTCGACCAATCGTATGCACTCGTAAATTTCCTACATCCTTTCCACCAATCAAAAAATTAACGCATGACAAAAATGCACTTTTCGAGAAACTTCTCCTCCCACTATCTCAGCATCCAAAATATCCTACAAGCTGGAATAGAAAAATCTTGGAGTCAGTGTTCCATCACCACTCATTCAGAACTAGTCTCCCAACAGTGTCCCGTCATCACTCGCTGAGAAAAAGTCTCGCTTCAGTCTATATCGCGTACGAACAAAAATCAAGCAACAACGTTCACCGGAACAATTACAAAAGCTGTCTCCATAAAGCGAACGCGAACTTTAACTTCCAAATTATACTTTATAATAACGCAAGCTACAAGATAATTATAAACAAGGTAATTATAAACACATTTGTGTAAACACATTACATTACATTGCAAGCTACAATTATAAACACATTTGTGTAAACACATTACACAACTTTAAACGCGTTTTTCTCGAAAACACGTTTTTAAAAATGGCTGACATTCTCCTGACCGCTGCAATTAACATATCGACCCGAAATTTGGAGAGCATACTCAGAAAATATGTCTTCACGGAATGACGAATCGTTTTTTCGATAGAAACATTTTTGCATTTATTACTTATCTTTTTATCCGAAAAAAAAACGCGAAAATTCGATTTTTTTTTTTAATTGCCGCCATTTTCCGAAATTTGTACCAAACGAAAAACCCATCCGTCATTACATGACCAAAGGGTCACAGATTGATAATATGCTTTGAATTTGTGTTTCAGATCAACAAAGAGGGGGCAGTGATGTCAGCCGTTTACCTCCGGCGAATTGAGGACCTGTTTTCGCGGAGCTGCAACGGCCGCCATTTTGGTTTTTTTTTCAAATTTTTTTTTTTTAACGTTCTGTATATCATGAATAAAAGCAAGAAAAAAACCGCACTCAAAAAGCTTTACTCGTTTTCTTTAAAAAAGAAATAAAATGTAAACACCTGAAATATGGCACTCCAAGGACAAAGTCTCCGTTAAAAATGTTGTGTCGACGTGAACCCATCATTGTTACCAAGCGTGCGCAACCGAGGGGTCCGACCTACCTGCGGAGGCCCGAACCCGACGGCTGTAAACAGATTAGCGTATCCACGACCCATCGACAAATGTAAGCGCAATATTTTATGTATATTTTTTGTATTATTAATTTGATCGAATTAACCCATTTGGTTGATTATAATAAACCCCGAATTGTCACTTGCGTAAATCAATTCATTTATTAATAGGGTCACTGCGTCATACCCACATTTGCATGCACCTTTCCCTTTTACACCCTCATCCCGAGCTAGTGCGAGGCTAAAAAGAGGGAACCGCGATAGATATATGCCCACGTCCCCTCAGGACGTGACAATCATATTGGATCAATGCTGTTTTTTTCTCAATGTAGTGAAACCTAGTTTGTACTAAACGCCTTTGCTACAACTACTTTTTCCTAGTCAAAAATAGAACTGACTGATAAATAAATTTGAATGTTCGTTAAAACTCCTCTTGAGGGGTAACACTACTGTAAACGTCTAAAAGTAAGAGTTTTTCGGAATTTTTGTTTGGTTGAAGGGCAAGTAAGATGATAATGATATTCAAGGATATTATTAGTCATAGCCGCAAGAAAAAAAAAAATTATACACGATGGTGATGCTGGAGCCATCCTCGCGAGGCATGTTGAATTTGCTTTGTCATTTGTCATGACGCAAATTTGAATGTGGAATTTTTTTTAATTTCTATTAATTAACAAGCGCATAGCTAGATAAATACGTAGGGAATTTTAAAAATATTAATTTTTGTGTCATTACCAAGCATTTGAAGCAAAAACTCAATTTTCGACGGAAAAAAAGCACGATCATTTGTCAATAAATATTGTTAAAATTGACTCATGGAAAATCCCGTATGTGTTTCTCTTCGGAATGTTCTTTTAACGGAGACTTTGTCCTTAGAGTGCCATATTTCAGGTGTTTACATTTTATTTTTTTTAAAGGAAACGAGTACAGCTTTTTGAGTGCGGTTTTTTTCATGCTTCTATTCATGATATACAGAACGCTGGAAAAAAAATTTTTTGAAAAAAAACCAAAATGGCGGCCGTTGCAGCTCCGCGAAAACAGGTCCTCAAATCGCGGGAGGTCAACGGCTGACATCACTGCCCCCTCTTTGTTGATCTGAAACACAAATTCAAAGCATATTGTCAATCTGTGACCCTTTGGTCATGTAATGACGGATGGGTTTTTCGTTTGGTACAAATTTCGGAAAATGGCGGCAATTAAAAAAAAATCGAATTTTCGCGTTTTTTTTTCGGATAAAAAGATAAGTAATAAATGCAAAAATGTATCTATCAAAAAAACGATCCGTCATTCCGTGAAGACATATTTTCGGAGTATGCTCCCGAAATTTCAGGTCGATATGTTAATTACAGCGGCCAGGAGAATGTCAGCCATTTTTAAGAACGTGTTTTCGAGAAAAACGCGTTTACAGTTTTGCAATGTGTTTACACAAATGTGTTTATAATTACCGCTAATCGGCAATGCCTGGTCCATAGAGGCATCCCTCCTCTTCTTCTAGCTGCTCATGTTGAGCCGCTAACATCTCCCGCTGCTCTTTCAAGGACAAAGTCTCCCTTAAAGATGTGCTCAAAATTTGGAGTGAATAGAATGAAAATTGTTGTAGTTATGCTGCGTGCAGTTTTGAAAAATTGTGTTCTGAGAAAATTCTACGGTAGTGATAGCCCAAGTGAGAAAAACTAATTCTAACAAAATGAATCGAACCCAATACTCGCCTCAACTAGGAGAAACGAGTTCCAATAAAATTAATCAGGTAAAACTGGTTCCCAATATGGTCAAAGCTTGGGATTGTTTGGGTTTGTCTAGATTAACTGCAAAAAACTAGTTCTAACGAAATGAATCGAACCCAAACAAACCCAAACCAACTCGTCTTAACCCTTTGCGGCATGGTGAAACACTGGTGTTACACCTAACTCAACTCAGATCTTGACGATCAAAAGTGTTTGTTAATTACGAGGCTGTACCAGTGTGACACTTTCAAAAAATCGATTTTTTTTGCCTTTTTGTACAGTTTATACTTTCAAGAATATCCTGTAAACATTTCAAGGCCGTATCTCTAATACTTTTATCTTGCAAAAATCGACCATTAAATCTTTAAACGCATTTTTCTCGAACTGAGATTTTTCAAATTTGCCAACATTGTAACTCAAAGAGCAATTACCCGATTGACTTGAAATTTGAACTCAGTACTCTTGAATATATTCACTCTACAATGACGTAGGATATTTTTGATTGGATGAAAATTGACGATTTGGCATTGAAAAAAACGACCATTTTATAGCCAAGAAAACAGACTTTTTTTTCCATAACCACGCCATTTTGTTAGATTTTGATATTTTTTGAAAATCCTACGTCATTGTACAGGAAATACCTTCCACTTTAACGATATTTTTTCTTTTTTCGGTTTCAGCTACTTAATCGGCCGGAATCATGTCAGCAGTGGAGGAACTTTTTTTTTGGAGCCTCCGAAGGCAGCGCATAAGTCACTTGAATCTCAATATTTTTCTATGAAAAAATTATGTAATATAGGTGAAATATAGCCAAATATATTCTTAATTTTCCGAAACATTTGATTGAGTACTTTTCTTTCGAAAAATTCCCAAAAATCACCCAAATTTTCAGCGTTCACATTGGTATAGCTCCTTAAATATGACGGTTGTAAATGCGTTCCAAGGTTCCTAGAACTTCGATAACTACTAAAACATACCTATTAAATTTTTATTTTTCACGTAGCGGGTGTCATCAGTCACGAAAGTGAAAAAAAAACGAACTATTTACATCATAAATCTGATTACGACTAATCTAGCAGGTAAACCATAACCAAAAAAAAGGTAAAAACTTGGTTTTTGATCCACTGAATACGATCCCGAAGTCTGAACCGTCAAATTGAAAATGGCGGATCCAATATGGCGGCTGTAAATGGCAAAAACTATAGGATTTTCTCCAAATTTTATGATCTATTTTTTTTGGGAAGCTTATTTCATGTAACAGCGACCCCGAAAACCCCCGAGCACCAACTTTCACTATCATCAAACAACGTTTTGCATTTATCGTCCGCCATATTGGATCCGCCATCTTGAATTCTCGAATTTTGAGTGCCGATTTGTAATCAGCGACCCCGAAAACCCCCAGGTACCAACTGTCGCTATCATTAACCGACATTTTGCATTTATCGTCCGCCATATTGGATCCGATATTTTGAATTCCCGAATTTTGAGTGCAGATTCGTAATCAGCGACCCCGAAAACCCCCGAGTACAAAATTTCAAGCCAATTGCACGTAAAGAAGAATGTATGCTTCCAAGGAAAAACCAGTTCTAACTTACGAACGAACCCAAACACGCGTCTTACAATTAGCTAGAAAAAAATTCGTTCTAACGAAATTAATCGTGTGAAACTGTTTACAAATGAGGTCAAAGTTTGGGTTTGCTGAGAGTTAGGTAAAAACTAGGTTAAGACGTTAGGCCAAAGTAACGGGTATAAAATCATGTGCAAATTTAACAATTATTTTCGTATGAAAAAGTTATTCACTTATAAAATTAATTACACATCTATTTAGTATGAATATCAAGCTGTTAGAGAGTATATATTTTTTTCGATGTACAAAATGGCCGACTACTAATATTTTTTTGAATCTTCTTTTTTAGGCGCTCCGCGGCGTGACATTTAGCATCCACAGTTTTTGACCTAGAACAAAAAAACAAAAATTCTCGTCAATCTACATTAGAATACCTAGAGAAGTACGTACGGAATTTAAAAAATATTGTTTTATTCAAAAGTTGTAGGTATTTGAACTTAAGAAATGAATTTTCAGTGAAAAATGTCGTTATAACTGCTCATAAAATGAAAAGTTTTCGATAATCAGAAATTCCGTACGTACTTCTCTGCGAAATGCAATTAGGAACATAACTTTCAAATTTGAACGAAATCGAGTGAAAATTGTTGAAGTTATTTGTCACGCCAATTGGAAAAAAGGTGTTTCGAGAAGTTTCGAGTCGTCGGCAATTTTGTACTTCGAAAAAATATACAGGGTGTCCAATAGGAAGTTGCTCAAACTAATCGACTGTCATTTTAAAACACGTGCACAGAATCAGAAAAGCCAAATTGCTTTAAATAGAGGAAACTCCAGAGTTTTAAACGCACATAATAAAACCCAGGCAAATCTTTTTTATGTCAATTTATTACATCTTATAAAAATAACGAAAAAGTACAGTGATTAATGATAGATATTTTCGAAGTGCGAACCGTTAGATTGTGCACAAAAATCAATTCCCTTTTGAAAACTTGTGAAAAACTGTGTCCAACATATCGTTCTCAATGCCGCGAACCACTTCCTGGATGGCCGCGATCAGTTCTTCTACTGTGCTGGGGTTTTTAGCGTAACAATGATTTTTAATGTAACCCCACAAGAAAAAATCACAAGGGTTCAGGTCCGGTGAGTACGGAGGCCATTCTAGTCCGCCTTGAGCAAATTTAGGGTACCCCAGATCGATTACTCGAGTTCCATATACGCGATGAATAGCTTCAAACACCTCATGAGTCCGGTGCGGCGTCGCTCCATCTTGCATGACGTAAACATTTTTAACCAGTCCCCTCTTTTTTGCATAAGGGAAGAATTTCGTTTTCAAAAGCCGTTTGTAACTCGCTCCTGTTACCGTAGATTCCAAGAATTGCAAATAAATTCCTTTTACGGAAATCGCTGCCCATGCCGTTACTTTCTGTGGATGAAGGGACTTCGCTAGCGATATGTTGGGATTTTCCGTTACCCAAAACCGGTAATTTTGCTTGTTTACGTACCCATTCATCCAAAAATGTGCTTCATCGAAATAAATAATCAATTTCTCATTAAGTTCTTCGGCTTCAAACATTCCCGTAATAGTGTTACAAAATTCGATGCGTTTCGTCATGGCATGTTCAGTTAACAATTGATGAGTGCTTATTTTATACGGATGAAACTTTAAAAAATATTTCGAAATGTTGTGTAATGATGATTTGGTTATTTTTAATGCTTGAGCAGCTTTCCGAATCGAATAAATCGGATTTTGTTTGAAATAATTCTTAACTTCTCCGGTGTAGTCACCGTAACAGATGGACCTGGTAACTCGTGTCTCCGTTCCTGGAGTGTACCATACTTCACGAAGTTATCTATTATCCTACAAAAATTAACGTAAAATTACTTCAATGCAGTTTAATTGAATTGAAACACAAGTTGTGTGATCGATGAATATGAATAAATATTCAATTCTTACCTTTTCAGAGTGTTTTCGCTGGCAACTCTATGACTTCCAACCTTAGTACGAAACCCTCTATACGCAGTACTATAAATGTTTCCCCTCGAGAAGAAGCACTCAATAAGATATACTTTTTCTTCCGTGGTGAGCTCACTCATTTTGACGCGCGCGTACTTGCTTCAACCACGGCTGGAATGAAACTGCGGGGCCTCAGGTATGCGCCTTAGAAAAAGGGACCCCTATTGAATTCATGGAGGGAACAGACACTTATTTAGTCTTAGCAACTTCCTATTAGACACCCTGTACAATCGAGCTTCGGAAGAACGGCGCGAAAAATCGAATCGCTTGATGTAAAACTTTGCTACGTCTTGAGTAGCTTAATATATATAACTCACGTTGCTGATTCATTGCATATGTATTTCGACCTTTGTGCAAATAATCACCCTTTCGTCGCTTGTCCGTGTTTTTAAAATGAGCAGTGAATTGGAAGTACATTGTCGCCTTATAACCAAAATGTAGGTAAATTATTCAAATTTTTTTTTCTCAACTTCGAAAACGCATTTAATTTCCTGTATTACGTAAACGAAAATAGACATCATGATTTTTGTTTACTTAATGCTAGTACACTTTCGCTCTACTCCTTCCGTTATCCGTGTTTCTTATTTTTTGTCACATTTTCCCGTACCCCGTTTGTTCCATGGTTAGCCATGGTTTACATGTACGAAATGTAGAGAATAATTTCCTATATATTTTCGTTCCCATGGACCAACTTTGAATTTTGCTTTTTCGAACCCCTCTCAGGGATTGAAAATTCAAAATGAATTTCTGGGAAAACTATTGACCGAAAGTAAACAGATACGAGTTCGGCCCTGTGGACAAAAATGTAGCTGAGGGTTCAAGCTACAAATTCTTCCACGGCGGCGAATTCGTGCGGTCAATAGTTTTCCGAGAATTGCATTTTGAATTTTCAACGCCTGAGAAGGGTTGGAAAATCAAAATTCAAGGGTGGTCCATAGAACAGAAAATTATTCTCTACATTTCGCATGCTTGAAGCATACCCGAAAATCGATTGTCTTTAAGTTATTCAATAAACAATATTTTAACCATTTTTTGGGAGGTGAACATATTATCGGAGATCGACGCGTCTTTTCAAGGGCTACAACTTTTGCATTTGAACAAAAAGTATACTATTTTTTTCTAAAGAGTTATTGAATTGAAACTGATTTTTTTAAATTTCACCCCCTTTTTCACCCCCAAAATAAACTTTCACGGCTTCGGCGCTGTGGACAAAACTAAAGCCCGGATTTTTCTGAACATTTTGTCTCACGGCGGCGACCTCGTAGAGGTTGTAGTTTGGCATTAATCCACCCCCAAATCCTTTCATCCCCTAAAAAACACTACACCTCGATTTTTAGGGAAACTTGGATTTAGCACCCAACGAAATCACCTGTCAAAAAACTAGCGTTCTTCAAATTTTCTCCGATTCCTGGGTTTTTCAGCGACAGCACGACTGTACTATATACAAATATACAACATGTATATATGTGCGGGCGTGCACTGGTGATTTTTATCACAGTGCCGAAACAGTCACGGTGAAAAAAATCACCAGTGCGCGCCCACTCTAATAGAGGACTTTTATATAATGTTTCGCGACGTGAAACTTTGCTACGTCTTAAGGGGTACTACCACTGTTGACCTCTACAATTAAGCGATTTGGATGGAAGGACATATAAGAGGATAATAATATTCAAGATTGTTATTAGACATATCTTCAAGTAAACAAAAAACAATTCTATCACAAAATTATACAAAATGGTGACGCTGGAGCCATACCCACGAGGCATGTTGAATTTGAGACGCTCTGCGGCACGCTGTATAACTGACACAAATTTGAATGTGAATTTTTTTTTATTCCTATAAATTTGCCTATGTATAGCTAAAGAAATACGTTGGGAATTTTGAAAATATTAATTTTTCTTTGTAATTGGCAAGCATGTAAAGTAAAATTTCAATTTTCGACAAAAAAAAAGCACAATCATTTGTTAATAAACAATGTTGTGATAAACTCATGGAAGATCCCGTACGCATTTCTCTTCGTCATATTATTTTAAAGATGTGCTCAAAATTGGGAGTGTATAGAATGAAAATTGAAGGAGTTATGCGTGCCGTTTTGAAAAATTGGGTTTCGAGAAAAATGGACAACGTCTCGCACACGGGCCGTCAGTGCCACTGCAGACCCACACGGGCCTGCGGGCTTCTTTTTGCAGGTACCAAACTTTTTCCTCTTATTCTAGATGGTTCAAAGCATTTCTTAACAAATTTTAAAAAGAAGAATTTTCGAAAAATTCAACAGTGGTGTTACCCCTTAAGTAGACAAATATATATAACTCACGTTGCGGATTCATTGCATATGAATTTTCACCTTTGTGCGAATAATCACTTCTCCGTCGTTTGTCCGTGTTCTAACAATGAGCAGGGAATTGGTAAAACGTCACGTAGTCCGGGCGTTTATTCCAGAGGCGATATCCGAGAAACTACTGCAGTCGTACCTACCTCTATGCATATTTCACCGGAATACATTGTCGCCTTATAACCGGAATGTAAGCCAATTCATGGAAATATGTTTTTCTATTTTCGAAAATGAATCTAATTTCATTTATAATGTTAACGAAAATAGACATCATTTTTTTAAACTTATAGCTAGTTTACTTACTGATACGGCAAAGCAATACCGATTGCAAAGCTCATGAAAAAGGAAAAACACTACAAGAGATATTCCCAGATTTATCGAGCCATCTTTTTCTCGATAATAATTCGACCTACTCATGATAACTTGAATATGATTAGAGATATCATACAACATGACAATCGATTGTTTAGTATATTTACGAAGATAGCATCACCGTTACCATCGATTTTTAATATTTTATAGACGAAAGTAAAAGAAATGTCCGCGAAAGCATATTAACGGGTCTGCACGAGCTTGGGGGCCCGAAAACAGCTCGATTGTCGATATTTATCATACCGAGAGTATCGGGATGACGAGGTCGGGATTAAACAAAAAATCAATACATGGTTTCGCCAAGTTGGAGTGATTAAAAATGAAAAATATTGGAAAGCAACGAAGTTATTATTATTTAAACAAAGTGCCTATAGTTGCATGGCCTATAATTGTACATGGTACAAGGCACGTATACCCTAAAGTATTTTCATCAAGAAATTCTGATGTCAAGTTTACGTATTGAAAGGAATAAAAGTCGCTATAAAAAAAGTATGAAGTATACGTCAGGTACTCAATAACTGCTCGGATCGATGCATTCATGAAACTCCGCGCAAAAAAATAATTTTAGAAACGATAAAATATACTAAGATCAATCATTTTAGTTTTGAAATTGGTCATTTACACTGAGGGAAATTTCATGGTGTTTACATCGAGCATTCGTGGTAAAGAGCAGCGTGAGGAAAAAATACGCAAAATAAAAGTAAAAAAAAACTTTGTACGACAATTTATAAGGGAGATATGGAAATAGTTAACTAAGCCGAGCGAGGGGCGCCGCGGTGCACGGGACGGTGCTCCTACTGCACCGCCCGGTCGCCCCAACGAAGCCGTACGCTATTCCGCGCGCGGGCGATCAAATTCAATCATCATCTGCAATGAAAGACACGCTCCAACAGGTTTGACACATATTGAATGCCACGCCTAAAAGTAATGAATTTGTTTATAATTATTTGTTATAATTATTATACATAATTATTTGTTTATAAGCTCTAATTTTATATCCTCGAAATACAAAGGTTTTTTTTTAAGTAAATCATGAATGTACGCCCTGAAAACTACCACCACGATCGGTTAAATTAATAAAGTTCAAAATAATGTCCAAAATAATTCTGGAAAACTATGAATATACGAGAGTGTGGGTGAAGCCTTCTTTAAACGAAGATGACGAATCGTAAAACGGACAAATGTGAAAATCACAAGCTGATACCTTCTCACCGATTGGTGTAACGAAACGTACAGGTGCACGCAAAATTCGTGACCGGTAAGATTGATTATGTGAGGTACCTGTCACATAATCAATGCTACACTGCCACGCCGAAACAGAGGAACATAATAATGTTATTTTAAGCGTTCCATTTTCTCATCGGGAAAAGCAGAATTCGATAATTTACTCCAGCAATGTCATTCGTGTCAACCCACTGAATTTTAAAAAGTCTCATAACTTTCTGATGACGAAGTTTGATAACTTTCGGATTATCACAGCGGCACCATATTAGTGAATATACTGAAGAGACGATTGGACAACACTAATAATATCGACATTCATGTCGGTAGAAAAATTTATTCAAAAATAAAAATAATTTCTTGATCAATGCCGTAAAATCGTTCGGAATTATATTTTCATCTCAGGAACTTTGTAATATATACGCTATCGCTCCACCTTTTTACTAAATAAAAACAAACGACGATGTTCATTTCCATTTACGTGATAAATTAAATTGCACATTTCTTAATTAACAACAAAACGATGATTCAGAGAATTCGCGTATGCTTTGGTTACAAGGTGATCGGAATGTTGGTACTTTGTCCGAGTGTGCATAGAAATAGGCGCGATTATTCGTAGCTGTGGTGAGAATCCCTGTTAAATAAACTCGCGCACTACGTGACGACTGCTTATTGATAGAATGCCGACAAGCGACGAACAAGTGAATAATCATTCGCTGAAAGATGGAAATTCATATGCAATGAATTCGCATTGTGATCGATAAATATTTGTCTTTTTAAGTCGTAATAAAGTTTCACATCGAGCGATTTATTTATTTGCGCCGTTGCGTTCGTCCGAAGCTCGATTGTACCAGGTAGTCCAGTCGGAATTAACATGAGTTGTATTCAACAATCCCAGCCCATTTTTTGTAACTTCCTTGGAGCACCAGGAATGTACCGTTAAAAAATAAGACTATTGTATGATGTTTTGTGGCCGCCAAAAATTGTTTGAAACAAACCAGTATTTTAATGTTATCTTTATTGGAATATGTTTTTCAAAAAAATGCTTGCTACAGAAGTTGTACGGCACAATGTCTACAAACTAACAAGGAAACGTTGCGAGGTCGATGTCTCCGATTTCGATGAAATTTGGCATGCTTGTAGAATAGGTAAAAATAGGCAACACGTATTTTTTTATATCGGCGGAAGCCGGTTTTTAAGGGTTGAAAAGCACCCTCAAAAATTAGGGTGTTTGTCGTTTTTCGTCGATAACGTTTCAACGGTACGAGATATGGAAAAACTTCAAATTGC
This sequence comes from Ophion ellenae, assembly GCA_963210295.1. NCBI lineage: Eukaryota > Metazoa > Arthropoda > Insecta > Hymenoptera > Ichneumonidae > Ophion > Ophion ellenae. The sequence goes on from OY723386.1 coordinate 65,111,847, forward strand.
AACAATGTTTATTTTTTCGTGTACTATACATTGGAGATGAGAACGATGTAGATAGCAACAAATTTCATATTGTTTATTGCAAAAATGCAATTTTTTCAATTGTATCTCCGAGAATTTTTAATCGATTGGGATGTAAATTTGCATACATGTAGAGAATGGAAAAGTGCGGATGCGGATTGTTTCTTTTTCCGATATTGCACAATTAAGGGGTTGAAACGGCCCGTCGATTTTTTTGCCGAGAGCATCGTATTATCAGCTAGCCTTTTGGCATTTCGGTCTTAATTCGCGTCAATACATCTTCGTGTTATGACGCATCTGCATATTTGTAACATTCCAGCCCCTCCCCCCAACGGTCCCGCTCGAAAGGCAAACGTTTAAAGTTCTTACCGTGCGGCATGGACGAAAATTTGTAGAAATAAAAATGGGTTACAAAGAAAGTACAATCAGTGAAAATAGTCGAGACTCATTTTCTCGTTTTGGCGGAACGACACTCTTAAGGGCTCAACGCACCCTTAAAAACCTCGTTCTTTCAATAGCTCATGAGCGGGCCGAAATAAAAATGAGGTTCGAAAGGAAAAAATGCTGTATTCTTCGACTACTAGACGTTCATGATGATAATGATGAGCACAGAAATAAATGGCGTGTTGTTTATTGCAATAATTCGTGAATTACTTGTGAAAAATCACTCTTCAGTTTTCCACTATTGTGGGCAGAGGCAAGGATCGCATTTACGGACTGACATCGCGCTTCGGGAAGCAACTGGATTACAATTGTATATTTACGAAGAAATTCTCCCCCACCATGTACAGCCTTTGCAGATTACAACACAATCGGAAAAGTGTTCTCACGCTTACTCATTTAGGAAACGTTTCAACTCTATGATTTTTATGGATTATACTTATTACAATAATGATAGTCATGATAAAAGTGTTTGAAACAAAGAGATTTCTTACACCACGCACAAGTGATAATAGCTGCTTCGCCGCATATATCGCATGTCGGTACATTTTGTGAAAAGCAAAATTCTAGCGGATTTCCGAAGTTTGGTGGTCTTTTTTCTTCGTACCCGCTTTTGTACCACGCATATATGAAGAGGTTTGTAAACCGTAGAGAAGAAAACTGGATGTGTGTAAGAGATTGTAATTTAACAATATTGTCTCTCAAATGCAGATTGACGTCGTAATTGTATAATATTACTGCGTCAGAAAAGTGTTTCACGAAGTTTTTCCATACACGGAAGCCATAAATATCAAGGGGCTGTATCATTCCAGTCGTACCTGCAGGAATTACTAATTATATGGACTAATTTTCTACAGAACTAATGAAACTGGTGCAATATATTTACCTGCTGGAATGGTTAAAACTTTAATATCTTTCCCTTGCATATCCATTTCTTTAAATGCAGTTGGACATTGACCGCACCAAGAATCCAGAAGTATTACCGATTTTGGACCCGTATTGGGAATATATACTTCTTGGAACCATAACGTGAAATGATTAGTCGTCAATTTTCCAGATTTCAAGGCCAATAGAAATATATTTTCGGCTCTGAACATAGTTTGTTCCACTCGAGGACCAAATTTGCCAGTAGGTTCGTTTAAATCGGTCAACATAGGTGCCAAAAGCTTGCCATTCGCAGAAACCAAAGGCTGTATAGTATAACTGGGTGTTGTTGATGTTTTCGATTGCATGACTGCCTCAACGGATTTCTGCCCTTCTTTCGCCAATGTGCGGCCTGTATGTAGCTCTAAATTGAATGCACTTTGATCAGAATTAAATGTGTTTTCAGCCCCAACGTTGGCTATGTTGACTTTCACCATTTCTATAAATTCGATAGCTTTGTTTTTAAATGTATCAGCGTTTAATAATTGTTGTTTTGTTACATATTTAGTAATCTTCCGTGACACAATTCCATGTTGGTTTTTAAATGTCCTTAGCCAAGAAGCGGATACTTGGAAATTTACGGCTGGTATTTCTACAATTTCTCGTGCACGTAAGGCCCATCGTCGAATATCTATATCATGAAGAGGCAGCCTTTTGTCCAAAGCATCATTGAAATTGTTGAACGTGTAGTGAGGTATCTTTGTTAACTTTTCTTTGTAGGTGCCAACCTTATTTATATTATGGGCCCACCGGCGCAACTGCGGCTCTGATTTCACCTTTTTGAATTTCGTTTGAACAGATGATAACTTTCTATTCCAATTTGCCCCGGATCTCCAGTAATCTACAGCTCTTGTCTTGTATTCGTAACTCAATTCTTCTATATCTTGGGTACATACATTTTCATCAATTTTTGGATCTAGGTATCGTTGTCCGTGCCAATCTCTTTCACTGTCATCTTCTATTGCGGCTGCTTCATGAATTTCATTTGGTGACAGAAAATCTAAACCAGTTTCGACTTCCATTTTCATAGGTTGATCCATCGCTTCAATGATCATATTTTCTAGATCCTTACTGAAATGTTTTTCCTGTTCGGTGATTGGAGTGCGATTCAAATTCATAGCACTTATCACTATGGATAGAAGTTGAATAACATTCACCGGATTTACGTACATTTTTATTTGTATTTCGAACTCAAAATGTATCGCTGGCTTCTCCGTCGTAACTGCAGCAATAATGACCGTTGGTGAATTTATATGACTTGAAACCCAATTGATAAATAGACACGAAAAAAATAACGACGACACACGGTATTACCAGAACTGCTATTAATCTTTAATGAGGCGATTTCAAGGTTATCATGAGAGCCGCTCTTCGCACCGTAGTCGCTCTTTGCGAAGATTTATTTCTTTCGTTCATTGGTTCTGCTGTTTGTGAAATTAAAGTCAAAGATAAAGATTAAATTATGCTGCGTTATAAGCTGATAAAAATGTTTGCATCATTCTCTTCATGAGGTGCAGCGGCAACCCAAAAACCCTGTAATCTCTGCAGATAATGCCTACGATACGGTGAGCGAAGTGGAATTTCTTCGTAAATATACAATTGTAATGCAGTTGCTTTCCGAAGCACGAAGTCAGTCCGTGATTGCGAGCCTTGCCTCTGCCCATATGAGTGGGAAACTGAAGAATGATTTTTCACAAGTAATTCACAAATTATTGCAATAAACAACACGCCATTTGTTGGTGTACTCATCATTATCATCATGAACGTCTAGTAGTCGGAGAATACAACATTTTTTCCCGTCGAACTTTATTCGTATTTCGAAAACGAGAAAATGTGTATCGACTATTTTGACTGATTGTACTTTCTTTGTAACCTATTTTTATTTCTACAAATTTTCGTCCATGCCACACGGTAAGAACTTTGAACGTTTGCCTTTCGAGAGGGGGACCGTTGGGCGGGGAGGGGGGGGGGGGGCTGGAATGTTACAAATATGCAATTGCGCCATAACACGAACATATATTGACGGGAATTTAAACCGAAATGCCAAAAGGCTAGCTGATAATACGATGCTCTCGACAAAAAAATCGACGGACAGTTTCAACCTCTTAATTGTGCAATATCGGAAAAAGAAAAAATGGGTGTACGCACTTTTCCATTCTCTACATGTATGCAAATTTACATCCCAATCGATTAAAAATTCTCGGAGATGCGGTTGAAAAAATTGCATTTTTGCAATAAACAATATGAAATTTGTTGCTATCTGCATCGTTCGCATCTCCAATGTATAGTACATGAAAAAATTAACATTGTTGCAATTTGAAGTTTTTCATATCTCGTACCGTTAAAACGTTATCGACGAAAAACGAAAACACCCCAATTTTCGAGGGTGCTTTTCAACCCTTAAAAATCGGGTTCCGCCGATATAAAAAAATACGTGTCGCCTATTTTTACCCATTCGACAAGCATGCAAAATTTAATTGAAATCGGAGACATCGACCTAGCAACGTTTCCTTGTCAGATTGCTTTTTCCCTCGAAGCCTTCGTTTCGGCTTGGCCGCACATGAACGTGCTTAGCGTCCATGTTTGTCGTAGCTGCCGAAGGTGCGGTCGGAAAACTTGGACCACGCTCGGCTCTTTCCGAAGATGTCCGAGCGTCGCTCGCGCACGGAAACGCGCTACTATGATTGTGTGATGGGCGCGTAAGAGACTAGTGAAGAGGTAACTTTTACGCGCGATCTGGCTGCACTGAATACACGCACTCAAACGTAACCTCCGAAAAATATACCGAAAATTATAACTTTACGTAAAATTTTGTAGTTTGACCCAACAAACAAAACTTCTTATACCAATCTTCGATAAATACGGAATTCACCTGCAAAAATTGTAGCTGATCCACGGTGTATTTTTTTTTCACAATAATTCATTAAATTTAGCTATGCAGCATCCGTCTCTCTCTAAAGGGTGATCGGAGCGTCAGCTGTGATTGCTAGGGAAAATTCCTAGACGGCAATTCACGCAGAATGCGATATGAAGGTCACCGAATGCATACACTGCAGATCATGCTAAATACAATAAGAATAGAATAAAAGTAATAATAAAACGAAGGATAAAAAATGAATAAAAATCTGTTGATTGTAGAACTTAATTTTTTTAAATTAATTATTACATACATATGAAGAACGACTGTAAACATTTTTATTTAGAAAACTTAAAAATTTATTTCTGTTTTCGTTCTGTATATTTACCTGAAGACGAAACCTTGTAAACTGCCCAATTAAACTCTTATTATTTATCTGCGTGAACAAAAGCAGATGAATTTTCTGTACAAAAAGAAACGACCACTTACACGTAATTGTGCCAAGTTTTGACATTCGGCGAGTCGTTGAGAGGTGATGTTTGAATACTTCCAAAGTGAGGTTATGTAGCGTTGCCAACTGCTTAAAACATGAACTCACTAGTAAAGTCGATAATGATCAACCGAGTGCTCAATAACCAATGTCGATTGTAAGTATTTATGAAAATCATCATAAATGTTCATTCAATAGGTACCAAAATAAAAAATACTTTTTTATGAGGACAAATTCTATGTACTTTAAACACTCGAAAGGAATAAAATAAAATCGTTAAAATTGTTAGTTTTACTTCCGGTTTTTCTTCTGACCTACCTTAAATCCCGACGTCATCATCCCGATATTATCAGCATAAAAATATCGAAAATCGAGCTGTTTTCTGGGCCCCAAGCTCATGTAGACCCGTTAATATGCTTCCGCGGACATTTCTTTTAGTTTGATCGTCCCTAGAATATTAAACATGGATGGTAACGGTGATACTATTTTCGTAAATATACTAAACAATCGATTGAATAAAAATAATCATATTCAATTTATCATGAGTAGTTCGAATTATTTTCGAGAAAATGATGGCTCGATAAATCGGGGAATATCTCCTGTAGTGATTTTTTTTTTCATGATATTTGCAATCGGCCTATCAGTGAGTATACTAGCAATAAGTAAAAAACACAATGATGTCTATTTTCGGTAACATTATAAATAAAATTAAGTTCGCTTTCGAAATGAAAAAAAAAAACACATATTTCGATGAATTCGCTTACATTCCGGTCAAAAGACGACGATGTATTTTAGTAAAATATGCATAGAGGTGGGAAGGATTAGAGTAGTTCTTACGATAACGGCTCTGGAACAAACGCTTGGACTACGTGACGGTTCACCAATTCCCTGTGCATTGTTAAAACACGGAGAAGTGATTATTCGCACAAAGGTAAAAATTCATATGCAATAAATCCGCAACGTGAGTTACATATATTTGTCTACTTAAGGGGTAACACCACTGGAGAATTTTTCGAAAATTAATTTTTCTTTTATTGCTTAAGAGATGCTTGGAACCATCTAAAATAAGGGGAAAAAGTTGGGTATCTGTAAAAAGCGGCCCGCAGGCCTGTGTGGGGCTGGCTTGCCCGTGTGCGAGACATTAAGTTTTTCTCGAAACAGAATTTTTCAAAACGGCATGCAGCATAACTCCTTAAATTTTCATTCGATTCACTCCCAATTTTGAGCACATCTTTCAAATAATATTACGACGAGAACTACTTACGCGATTTTCCATTAGTAAAGTATAATATAATTTATTAACAAAGGATGGGCCTTTTTTGTCGAAAATTGAGTTGTTACATTAAATGCTCGCCAATTACAAAGAAAAATTAATATTTTAAAAATCCCTTACGTATTTCTTTAGCTATACCCATGTAAATTTGCAGAAATTAAAAAAAAAATGCGCCGCAGAGCGTCGCAAATTCTATATGCCTCGTGAGAATGGCTCCAGCGTAACCATTTTGTATAATTTTGCGATATAATATTTTTTGTTTACTTAAAGATATGGCTAATAACATTCGTGAATAATATTGTCCTCTTACTTGTCTTTCCATTTTTTTAAATTGCTTAATTTTAGACGTTTACAGTGGTGTTACTCCTTACGACGTAGCAAAGTGTCACATCGAGCGATTCGAATTTTATTGCCTTGCGTACAAGCTAGTTATCTTTATATCTATTTTTACCGCGGGTGCTTATGGTAAACTCCATGAAGTTTTCCCGCGGATAAATGGCCAATTTCAAAGCTTAATCGATTGATCTTAGTAAATCTTATTTTTTGTTTAATTGACTTTTTGAAGGGATTGTCATAAACTCATTGATCGGACCTATTATTAATTATCTGACGTACACTTCATATACGTTTCTTATTGCGATTTTTATTTCCTCCGATACGTAAATTTGGCAGTGGAACTTCTTGACAAAAATACTTTTGGTTACGCGTTTGTCGTATCTTGCACCGATTGGCCATGCAACAATGGCGGCGCCTTGTTTAAATAATAATAACTTCATTGGGTAATAAAGATGGAAAACTACAGCTGGCCAAAGGTTCGCCGAAGGGAGGCAGCTAGATACATTAAAATTCAGCAAAATAGGGAGAGGAAATGAAATTGGCCTTGGAAGAAACGGGAAATGCGCTAATATGGCAAAGAAATAAGAAACGCGGATACGGGAGGACTAGAGCTGGCAATAGACCGGACTAGAAGATCGAAAATTGATCAGAAAATACGGAAAGGCTGAAGCAAAATAGTTATGTTACCATATATCCTGAAAAATCGATTGAAATACACTAATCGTATTTAAATGATCATCCGTCGGTCGAATTATTTTCAAAAAAATGATTGCTCGATCAATCGGGGAATGTCCCTTGCAGTGATTGTTTTTCATGATCTTGGGCATCGAAATTCCATCGTCCCACCTCTGTACTAACAATAAATAAAAAGAACAATGATGTCTATTTTCGTTTACGTTATAAATAAAATAACGTTTATTTTCGGAATAAAAGACAACCCTGTTTCGGAGGATTAGCTTGTATTCCGCGTATGAGGCGACAATGTTGTTGGGTGATATATGCATAGAGTTGGGGGCGATTGATAGTTTTTACGATAACTCCGTTCGAAGAAACACGTGGACTACGTGACATTTTACCAATTCACGGCTTATTGTTAGGACTTGGACTAGCGACGGAAAAGTGAATAATTATTCGCACAAAGGTGGAAATTCATCTTCGTGACGCATATACATTTGCCTATATAAATCTGAGCAGAGTTTCAAGTTCACGCATTATTTTGTTTCCCGTCGCGTGCCATCAACGTTGGTAGCCTCCAAGAAGAGCAAGTTCTTCCAAAGCCTTACCGGAGGCAGTTTCGTGCATACAATTATAAAAGAATCAATAAGGTAACATTCTGCTCAAATATAAATTTGACGAATACAATTGCACAGATAATCGTTTTGACCTGAATTAAGAGTTCCCATTTAAAAATAGTAAGTTATATATAATTATACTTATACTTATACTAATCACAGTTTACTGGCTGAAAAATCTTCATGAAGCTCTGTCGGCTATATTTTATTATTTTGCTAATGAGCTATTTATCATTATATCTATCTCTACCACAGTGCTTCTTGAAAGCATCATAGTTTTCCCTCAGTGTACATGACCAATGTCGATGTCCAATCAATTCAGCGGAGCGAATTTTATCTTTTGTTAAATCAAATTTTCAAAAGGATTGTCATAAAATCATCGAACCGAACAGTTATCAAGTACTTGAAGTACTTTTCGAACTTTTTCATTGTCGTTTTTTATTCGCTCTGCTACGTAACTTTACAAAAAAATTTCTTGTCGAAAACTCTTTTAGGTACATTACCTGACCCACCGAATTGAAAAAAAACTGGCAGTGATGAAGATCGTCGTGTTATTCGCGTGCCTCGCAATTAGCCGTGAGTACATTCAGAACAAGTCTCGTGAGGTTACAGTGAGAACCTTATTGGACACGTATTAAGACTTTCTGCATAAACGACCATTCGAAAAGTTTAAACAAGGAGCATTAAGACCTGAACTATATTAACACGTTGATTCATGATAAAATTATAGAGGCTCGGAATTATTGAATAGCAGTCCGCACGATTGATACTGATAACGCAATGTAACTATAAAACAGGCGATACATTCGCATACGTTATATTGATCGATCGACGTTAGCGATCACGGCATCTTTGTAAATGCCAACATTACGACCATCAAAAATACGTCAATGATTGTGTTTTAGCACAACTCTTCTTTACAATCCCATTGCGTTCCGCAAACGTATGCTCTGCCGGGTTTTCAATATTTGCGTCCTTGTTTCCCCAAATCCATGTATTTTTAATCTACATGTTAACGGCAATAATTTTAATTGAAAAAAAATCGCTATTCGATGTTATGAGATTCGTTCGTGTGAAGCAATTGTCAAAGTATTTTTCTTCCGAGTTTGATGCTTCCGTACAAAGGTATCACTTGTCGATTTCAAGAAAGAGGATATTCATTCTATCTGGAAAATAAATGATTGCGGTCATCGCAATTAGCGTATAGGCAAATTGTGCATAAGTAGTTAGAAATCCACCATTCTTCATTGCCATGTGACCGCAAAAATCAGCCAAAATCAATTTGCTTCAAGAACATTCACAATATTGCCGCTCAAAACGCAGACCAATCAATTAGCACTTGATGACTAGCAACAAATGACCCTTTACGTATTGTCCTAGTATCCATAGGTGTCCGTGTGGAACGTGCCGGTGGTGGAACGGATATAAAAATTGAAGCCGCACCTTTTATCGTATCGGTGAGACGGAACTACCTTCACGTATGCTGTGGTGCACTTATAAGCCAACACCACGTTCTCACCGCAGCGAACTGTGTTCTGAACGAAACATTTGCACCCATTGAGTACACAACGCTGGCAAGCGGAGCTGATGAAGTCAGTGGAATAATTCGGGGACATCAGATAACAAACATCTTTCCACACGAAGGCTTCTTAGAAGGGTTATTCTGGTGCAACATAGCTGTTGTCAAGGTACGAGAACGAAAAAAAATTATTCCATGCAATTTATCACTTTGATCAACGAGTCTGAATCTGAACTACATCAGAATTCCTGATATATCGACACACGCAATTATTAAATCATGAATGAGCTATGTGGATCCGGTTGTAGTCCTGTGGGAGCTCCCTAAATCCAGGTCATCACATAAACCTAACTCTTCGAACGTTTAACCAGTGTTCTCCCAATACGTTGCAGTTATCAGCGCCCGTCAAATGGAACCGACGACAAATGGCAATAGCACTGCCAAATGCAGAGCCACCGGATAACGAGTACGCCACACTGGTGGCATTTCAATTGAGGGAACGTAAACTTTCGAAGCCTGGTCTGAAACACCTGACAATAACAATAAAAAATCCCAATGGAACCTCCATCATTCCACGCAATTTGGATCCGACCTTTTATGGAACGGCAGAAAAAAGCCAAACACTAAGGGCGGTGAGTACTCACGTTGGGTAACCTGTTGCCGTACTGATCATGTAAATCGATTTTCTCTATTTTACGTAAGACGTTTCCATTGGAGGCTTGAATGCGCAAACGCTTCGGTAGCACGGATCAGAGTCATTTTCATTGTGCACTATAATACACGTAGCCACAAAGAGTTTCTCCTGACGAGAATGAGAGAAGTTACCAGCAAGTGTTTGTCCCCAAGCAAATGAGATGAACTCATGGTTGTATCTATAGAAGATCAAGATGACGTATCTCAAAAAAACATTAATCAAAAGTGTATAGAGTAATTGAAGAAAGAGCGGAATGCTTTATCTTCTCAAACAACATAATTATTTCAAGTGATAAAAAGTAGCTCAATTACGGAATGCCATTTGTTTTATATGACATTCTAGACAAGCAAAAAAAAGTTGCAAGTGAGTGATTCTACAGTACGGGGTTTAGATTTCGCTTCTGTTGAGAAGGACACCTATAGTATGTTTATGGTATCAATATAATCACTTGGATTCCACTCTCGAAAAAATTGATGGGAATGTTCTAGATTAGATACATCCCACACGGAAAAAAAGAAATAGTGCAAAAAACAGGGGCTACACAGGTCGCATTGGACTCGAGCGATTGCACAGCGATATTTACTGAAACACATTGCTCAAAGTAAATTATTACAGTTCCTATACTGTCCTCTTTGGACTCGAACCGCTCTACCGTATCTTTTACTGGAACATACAGTCCAAAATGCAGTGTAGTCAAACGTAAATTTTGACAGTTCAACACTGTAATATAAGTTTAACAAAACTTGTAATTTGACAATTGGTTGATCTGTATTATCTACAATGAATGCGCCAGGTATATCGACAGAGTTTATGTAGACACACAAAAAAAGTTTATCCATAAAAGAAGTTTGAAAGAAATGTGTAGAAAATGTAAAAAAAACCGTCACATACACAAGACCGAACCTTTTTGTAAATGATTCTCTCTTTTTCATAATTTCTTGAATTATGTCGCCCAAATTTCAACGTTCGCATCCTATCGACCACGCACTACCAACTGGCAATCCTTTGTGTCCTGGCCACGTGCCTCACCCCACACGCGAGACAAGTCCTAATTAGACAAGAACGTACCTTTAAAAAAAAATCTCTATTATAATTTCTTGAATTCTGTCGCACAAATTTCGATGTCCGCGTTCCATCAACCACGCACTACTAACTGGCAATCCTTTGTGTCCTGGCCTCGTGTCTCATTTGCGCACTGTATAAAAATCAGTGACCTCATTCAAATTTTACTGTTGAATAAATTCACTGAAATCACTGATATATTCACAATACCAAACTGTAAATAAATCAGTGTAACTGTAAAAATCTCACAGTGCACAGATTACGTCATGAACTGTCGAAAGAAGAGTAAAACTACCGTGCCACACTGTACAATTTAATTAATCACTCCGTACCCAATACAGTGTACACTGTTGCCCTTGCAGTTTGCGTAGCGTATACAAATCAGTGATCCCATGTAAATTTGACATTTGAATATTTTTACTGAAAACACTGATGTATTCACAATACCGAACTGTAAATAAGCCAGTGTAACTGTAAAAATCTCAGTGTGTACAGGAAAATTCGTCATTTTTATGGGACAGGATTTACATTACTCTGTTTTACTGTAAAATGAAATATGGCACCGTGTTTTTTATGCGGTTTATACTGTGATTTTAGTTGTTTCTTTTTTTTCCTTGTACTTTTTCGTCTGTCTGGGGTACTAAATCAGCCATAGATATGGACATGGGCTTGTATAGCTAGCTTTATACGCCTCCCATTGCAGATCGATCGCGGAGCACCACTTGTTTATGGAGGGAAAATCGTGGGAATACTTGCGACCTCGTCTCCAAGGAATCATCACGGCGCCTTCTTCGTAAGCGTCTTTGTATGCGCAACTTTTATAAAAAAATCCATTGCACAGGAAGCGTCTTCGAGTACAGAACTCAAATCCGAAACTTCATGGCTGGCCAAACGCCGCCTAAATAAGTAAAATAGATCAGTATTGTTTCTTGTATGTAAAATTACATTTGGCCCCGTCGACGGGCATATAAAATTGAAAAATCTACGTGCGAGATGTAACGTACGAACCCATGCCAATAATGTATTAGCCGAAAACGGGAGCACGGAAGTAAATAAAACTTTCATTTTTCACATTCTTCTGCGTAGCGAAACAACTCCATTGCCTAATCCTTTCTTCAGATCGCTGGTTTTTCACACAATTATTTTTGCTCCATTGTCGCCACTCTCGAAAGATGCATATAGATCAGTCGTGGCGAAAAAAATGCTATGTTTCTTTTTCCACTTTGGTGGGGACCGAACTTCAGGGGCGTTCCCACCTGGCCTCTGGATATCCGGCTCGGGAAAAAAAAACGTATTGCAATATGTCCTTAGCTGAGGATTTTTTTTCGTACAAGTGCGCCATCTCAAGTGTCGACATCGCAAAAAATTTGTGAAAATAATCTTTACTGGAAAAACGTTTCCTGCACAAGCTTGACGGTTCTGAGGAAGACAATCTAGGACGATATTAACATTTTTCCGGCGACGCGCTTAGGGCGGTTTCAGACTGGCGTTCTTTTCGCGCGTATAAGCTCGTGTTTTGTACGCTCGTAACCGCGCGTTTTTGCCACACGTGCATCCCGTACGAGCGCAGACGCGCTTATAAGCCTGTATCATGCCCCTGACACTGGTAGATAAATGCTGTTCGCAAAATGTCCTTGCCGCACTGTGGCGCTAGTAGTCGTGTGACAGGCATGCATATTCCACGGTCTTACATACAGGTCTTGAAACTCTGGTGGTGGGGGTATGTCCTCGGATTGAAGCACCGGCCGTTTCGCCTAGTGACCACGAGTGTCGCTACGATAGAGTGATGCAGACTGTGCGAAAGAGATGGAAATTGATTGTTGACTCATAGGAGCCTAACCTAGCTGTACAATTGGCTGCTGTAGGCAAATTATGATATTGAATGTCAAAAATGCATGATGGACCTAAATACAATTAAAAGTAACTTTATCGTAAACCTGAAAAAAACCAAAAGACTATAGTTATCCAAGTGGGTACAATGAATATGAATGTTTTTTATATAGGTGTCAATGTGAGCTCGTGTTGGTCGAGGGGTTCAGTGCAAGCTTCGTAATGCTGCTTTCAGGGGTTCGATCCCTGTGCGCTCGGTTCTTTAAAAACATGTTTTAGCTTTTAAAAAAAATAGGCTTTACGCGTTGTTTTAATTGACCGGAAAATAAGTGGCGACTATTCCAGACCGAAGTGGAATCCAGACCGAAACACTTGCAGGATGTATTTCTTGAAAATGAAACAAACACTTGAGAAACAGTGCTCCTTTTGCAAGTCGTTATTTCCTCTTCGAAAAATTTTAATGCATGTCCCAAGAAACATTTTCAATAATATCTACTTTGCAGTTTCCGAAACAGTTTACGTTGGTAAATTTAAAAAAACACCCCTTTTCCGACCTTTAAGCGAAGGACTCTCGAGTAAGATAAATTGAAATAATTCACTTACTTTGTTTTATGTTTTCCAGCCTGGAAAGTATTTATTGTAATGATCCCAATAATTTTTCATTTTTTTTTCAGGCTCCCGGCTCTAACGTCTGTTTCGCCTATTCTCGACGAATATATTTCGGTTCGAAATGATTTTCGCACACAACGAGTCTCGGCTTCAATTTCCCAACTCCCGGTATCGCGGCCTCCCATTTTTTTAATTGCGCCAAGTCTCTCGGCACCCGAAACACTGAGCGTTCCGATTTTTCACTCCGAGAGCCTGTTTTACACGTTGGCACAATATACCACTTAGTCATTTTTCAATATCACCGTTTTTACAAGTTTACAAGTAGAGCAAGTCCCGTGTGGTCGCGTGAATCAGCGGTCATGTTTGGGTTTTGTTTACTTTTGAAATCTATTTCCGTCTCTCTCACACAGCCTGCATCACTCTATAGCAGCGATCCTCGTGGTCACGAGTTGAAACAGTCGGTGCTCCAATAAGAGGCCATCCCCCACCACTGAAATTTTGAGCGAGTTTCAAAACCTGTATGTAAGACCGTGGGCAAAACTTAGATTGGCGCATGGCGGTTAAGTCAAACCGGCACAAACACGAAAGAGCTAGGCTTGAGCAAGCATCATCGATTGTAGATCTCACATTGTGAATGGAATGTGCTTGTAAATAAAATAAAATAGTGTGATGGAACGAATAACCATGTCTCCCCATTATTATCGCTATTAAAAAAAGTTTCATCAAGTCAAATGGACAAATTTATAGGTTATATTACAGGTAATTACGAATAGTGCAAAACAAGAGGCAATCGAAATATATGGTCTGCTAAAATCGAACCCACATGATACATATTTACTTCGTAAATAATATAACATACGTTCGATTTACGGCGTTTATTCACAATTCCTTACGATGCACTTCCCAACGTCGATTCAGAAAACCATAAAAATGAAGTCCCGGATTCGTCGCTTTCGTGTAGAGACAAGCCTCAACACATTTGCGATTAGCGCCTACAATCGATCGGGTACCCATGACGTTTATTAATTTATAATACTTGTTTACGCTGTTTGTACAACGTAAACATCACACGCGGTACTGTCATTCACGCAAACACCTGATTTAAATGGCGACCGGCATACTGCACTAGCAGACGAAAACCAATCTAAGTTTAGCCAAAACTCGCCGCAAGGGCTGCGCCACTAGAGTTACTTCGGAGGCTTAAAGGCCAACCTTTTTTGCTTAAAAAGAAACAAGATACTTTTGCCCGGAATTTGCTTGTATTGGATATTTACTTTCCAATATGTACAGCGCGAATCATTCGACTTGTCACGAATAAATATTTCTAAAAGGACGTTCTAAGGGACGATCCGGTGTGTGCATACGCAGGTAATCCCGTTCATCTTGAGACATCGAAATAACTCGAGAACAGAGAAGTCAATCAAAAAATCCCGAGAAACGTATCGAGGAGGAGTAACAAACGGGGAGTAAAATGGTAGGATAATTTTTTTTTATGTAGTGGACGTTTTGAAGCTGATTTTAAGATGTACTTTCTTATGGAAACCTATATTTTCACCGTGGCATCTTATTTCACGTTAAAAAAACAGGTTGCTTTTGTCCGAAACATTTTTTGACCCGGCATTTACGCGCGGACGTTTTGTAAACTTTTTTTCTTTAAAGAAAAACGATGCAATTTTGTACATGTTGTGTATCGTAGTGTTATTCAAAAAGCTTGATTCAGTATCCGCAGTCTATCTTTATAGTTTGTCAATGATCCATTCGCCGTATTAAGGAGATGGGTAAAAATCGACTTTTTTGCATTTTCTGAAAGGATACATATTCAAGAATGAGAAAAAATGTTAAAGTTAAAATGTTAAAAATTGACCTACTTATGGACGATTAAGTGAGAGCAGGTAGCGCAATGATTTGCGTAAACTAAAATTTTCAATAGCGTTTTTCTCGAAACGACTTTTTTTAACCTGGCCGGAAACATAACTTCAGTTATAATTGTCCGATTATCGATTTTAAAAAACTAAAATTTTCGTCATTGCAGTAGCTGTCGTCGTACGTAGCCATTTTGTATCTACTATTTTTTAAGCCTCCGATTATAAGTAAAAATTTCGCCAAAATCAACCTTTTTTACATTTTTTTTCTCGGAAAACGTCTACGTACGAGAACTACATTTATATAGATTTTAAAACTTTTTGATTTTTATTTTTCCGACTAACCATTGTCAAGCTATCGATCCGGTCCTTGGACCACATTTTTATACGGAGGCTCTATTATGCCTCAATAACGTTAATTTTCAATGTTTTACAACAAAGATTGACACAAAATAAGTTCAATATATGCTTAAGGGGAGATATACACCTAGATGGTCGAAAAAATCGATTTAGAAGCTATGAACATTCCGTCGACCGTAGACCTACACTATGAGCCTGGTATCGATGATTCCATGTAAGTTGACAAATTTCATGATTTATTCATTCCCAAATTTTCAAACGCGTTTTTCTCAAAACCATGGTTTTCAAATCGGTACCCAAAATTTCTCGAAAACCAATGAACCAATTGTCGTGAGGTTTTTTTGTGGTCATTCTACACCCCATTATCCAGTACTTGTCATAGGATTTTTTTTTTCGTTACTTAGTTTTTGTTTTATAGGCAAAATAATAACTAATTTTTGGCCCAAAAATCACTATTTAAGGTCAAACGGCCGCCATTTTGTCATAAATCGATATTTTCAAAATCGGTTATGACAAGTGATAGATTATAGTGTCTAATTTAATAATCTTTTTGGTTTTTTTTTTCAGATGATTTTTGAAGAAACGCCAGTGGGTACCGTATACGCAGATTTTTTTACGACGCTCCAACGATCGTACAATATCCTTTTATATTTTTGATATTCTTAAATAAAGGAAATTAAACATATTTTTGAATATATATACTTTTAGATAATTAAAACCCAAATCCGAAATTTCAAATAGTTTTCTTCGAAAAAATGCACAGAAATGACCTTTTTCCGGCTCCTTGGTGTACATCTCCCCTTAATAACATACTTTTCTTCCAAATCCCAAACAAATAATCTAGCAGACAAAAAGAATTCGGAAAAAACGTTTTTTTTTTATCCGGTCACAGTGGTGTCCTCCGTTAATTTATGTCTGCAAAGTGGAAGCCCATCATGTTCAACATTGCCATAACTTCAAACAAATAATGGCCAAATTGAAAAATGTTCCAAACAAAAGTTACCCTTATTTTTTACGAATAATAAAATGCCCCTGTATAAATATAAATTTCCATCTTTTTTTATTGACCTTGGAATCACCTTGAAAACGGCGACGAACTAAAGTTTCTTCCCATTTTACTCCTCGCTTCAATCTACTCGAAACTTGCCTCGAGATCCGATCAGTGAACTCGATTCTTGTCGCTTAAAATTATTATAAAAGGACATCATCGTTGCAAAAGCACCAGGGTAATAATCGTAGCGACGATATGTCGATCATTGTTGCTAGTCTTTCAGCGATTAGGACTCAAAAGAAATCCGCGCGTTTCGAACAACGCCGCCTGCTCCGCTGCGGTGCGGTCCCTCAAGCGATTCCTCGGATCCCCGCGAGGCACGCTCTTACACTGAAAAAAAAATATTTTTTTAATCATAACGTATAGGATTAATTACAATTCAACAAATTATTTCTAAAAAGTTATTTTTCCAAGTAGCTCAGTCGGGTTGGTCAAAAAAGGGGTCATCCGTGCAAACATTCCCGGCAGAAATTGTATTGCCCTAATCTTTAAGGGGGGGTTATTAGTAGGGTAAATCCAAAATGCGACCAAATCCGACCAGTGCGTTAGCCGCCATTTTGATTCTAAGGTAGTTTGGTTTTTGCTCAATATCTCCTTTATTTTTCATTTTCCAACAAAAATGCTAAGGACTACAGTTGTTGAAAATTTAATTTTCTACAACTTCAGTGCTTACAATTTTTATGCTACGATCGATATTTTTCGAGATAATTCGGAAAAGCTTGCCAAAGTAGAATTATTGAATTATCTTGATTATTATTTACTTTAGCGTATACATTCGCATAAACAAAGTTGTAGAGAATCAAATTTCCTACAATTTTGATCTCTATGGTTTTTTTGTACAGTCAATATGACGAACAAGTCTGAGCCTGCAGCGTTCCTTTCTACCTGAGCAGGCTGAGGTTACTCAGTTATTGGATTTTCAACAACTTGAGTCCTTAGCATTTTTGTTGAAAAGTTTAAAGTAAAGGAGATATTGAGAAAAAAACAAACTACCTTTAAAGGGTTAGACCACAGTAACGGGTATAAAATCATGTGCGAATTTAACAATTTTTTTCGTATGAAAAAATGATTCACTCATAAAATTAATTACACATCTATTTAGTATGAATATCAAAAAGTTAGAAAATATATATTTTTTTTTCGATGTACAAAATGGCCGACTTCTAATATTTTCTTTTATTATCTTTTTTTTAGGCGCTCCGCGGCGTGACATTTAGCATCCACAATTTTTTACCTAGAACAAAAAAACAAAAATTCTCGTCAATATACATTAGAATACCTAGAGAAGTACGTACGGAAATTAAAAATATTGTTTTATTCAAAAGTTGTAGGTATTTGAACTTAAGGAATGAATTTTCAGTGAAGAATTTCGTTATAACTGCTCATAAATTGCTTATAAAATGAAAAGTTTTCGATCAATCAGAAATTCCGTACGTACTTCTCTGCGAAATGCAATGAGGAACATAACTTTAAATTATTGAAGTTATTTGTCACGCCAATTGGAAAAAAGCTGTTTCGAGAAGTTTCGAGTAGTCGGCCATTTTGTACTACGAAAAAAAAATTCTAACTGCTTGATATTCATACTAAATAGAAGTGTAATTCATTTTATGAGTAAATGACTTTTTGATACGAAAAAAAATTGTTAAATTCGCACATGATTTTAGACCCGTTACTGTGGCCTAAGGCCTTAAATAAAAGCTTGTAAAAAAACCCCTAATTTTTGGGGTCGGCACAGTAGCCCAACCTCTCTAAAAAAGGATCTTGTTTTTTCGTAATAAATTATACACTAGAAAAGATTTTTCTTCCTATTTGAATAATAATTCGTTGAAGGATATTCTCACACAGGCCGGCTGCATTTACCCGTGGATTTTCCCCGCAATGAAAAACGCAACACTGTTTACCCTGGCGGCCAATTTCAGTCCAACCTCGTCGGCCTCTTTCTCCAAAGCTCTGCTATACGGTAACTTCAGAATAATCGCGAGCAAGCCCTTGGCCAAATCCTGCACTATGAAGGCCACTATGTCCGGAAACATCGCCCACAACGCGGCCAGCGGTACCAGCAACAAAATATCCAGAATTACCCCGTAGGAAATTTGCTCGATCTGCAACAAAAACAAAACGTTCGTAACGATCGCGTTTTATTATTTGTTTATAGTTTATCACGCGTTTTACGAGACAGTTGGTACCAACCGAATGCTTGAGGATTACGTGAGCTATCTCGTGCGACAATATTACCGCCAGTTGATCGTCGTTTTCCACCAAATTGAGAAGCCCCGTCAAAACGATTATATGGCCACCCTGAGAAGTCGAATGAGAAACGTTATTAACGGGCTACGTCTGCCTAGGTGGGCGAAAAAATTGCATTTTCCGAAGATATTTTTATTCGATAGTATCACCTTTCAGATATATATTCTGAAAATCTCATTGAAATGTTCCTAAAATCGAATGAGATACAGCTTCTAGTGGTCAACCGGGCGAACGGTAACAGCACTATACTTTAAACTTTAAGGTGGGAGCCTGAATTAGAAGGTTCGAAAAATCGTTTTTTTTTTTAAATTGCTAAGGGGTCTCCTCACTTTAGACGCTAAAGAAGGTTATTTTCGTGATTTTTTTTAATAGGTTTACATTGTAAATATTGATATAAAAGTTGTTGCATTTAATGAATACTTTCGAAATACATTTTTTTTTAATAATTATTTAAGTCACTATTTAAAGACGAAAATGGTAGTGAAAAAAATGTCCTAAAAAAATTGTAGGTCCGCGCTGGTGATTTTCATTTTCAAACAAACCCAAACAAATTTGTTCGGGTTTCATTATCAAACAAACTCGAACTATTTCGATTTTTTTTCCAAACAAACCCAACCAATTTAGATTTTCAAAAAAACCCAAACAATTTTGATTTTTTTCAACAAACCCACATAATTTTGATTTTCAATCAAACCAAACAATTTTGTTTCGTTTCTTTGAAATGTTTGTTTGAAGATGGAATGTAAACAATTTTGTTTGGATTTCATTTTCAAACAAACCCAAACGATTTTGATTTAAAAAAAAAACCCAAACAAAATCTCGGAGATGGATCTTCCGAAAGAAAAAAAGCAAACGGTTTTAGATTCACTATGTTAATGGCTATAGCGCATGTCATACGATTTTTGATATATGCAAAAATAACAAAATGTCGGACATTTTTCGAGAAAACAAAAAAAAACGTTTTTTTCACGGTTTTTGGCAACAAAAAAAATAGTAAATATCAAAATTTTGAAAAATTCTTGGTATGCGCTATAGCTATAGTTGTAAGGAAAAGTGGTTAAAATTTCATGAGGATCGGTTCAGTAGTTCAGTAGATTTTATTAACAAGCCGTCGAAAAACGTTGTTTCGAGAAAAACGCGTTTAAAGTTTGTTTGGGTTACATAAACAAATGAAACAAAATTTTAATGTATTTCGAAAGTGTATTTATTAAGTGTGACATCTTTCATATCAATATATATATATATAATATAAACGTATCAAAAAAATCATGAAGATAGTTTTTTTTAGCGTCTAAAGTGAGAAGACCCCTTAAGGCCTTCGGCCACAGTAACGGGTATCAAATCATGTGCGAATTTTACAATTTTTTCTCGTATGAAAAAGTGATTCACTCATAAAATTAATTACACATCTATTTAGTATGAATATCAAGCTGTTAGAAAAAATTTATATTTTTTTTTGCGATGCACAAAATGGCCGACTACTAATATATAATATATTTTCTTTTGTTACCTTTCTTTAGGCGCTCCGCGGCGTGACATTTAGCATCCACAATTTTTTACCTCGAACAAAAACAAAAATTCTCGTCAATCTACATTAGAATACCTAGAGAAGTACGCACATAATTTAAAAAATGTTGTTTTATTCAAAAGTTGCAGGTATTTGAACTTAAGAAATGAATTTTCAGTGAAAAGTTTCGTTGTACCTGCTCATAAACTGCTCATAAAATGAAAAGTTTTCGATTAATCAGAAATTCCGTACGTACTTCTCTGCGAAATGCAATTAGGAACATAATTTTTAAATTTAAAGTAAACCGAGAGAAAATTGTTGAAGTTATTTGTCACGCCAATTGAAAAAAAAGCTGTTCCGTGAAGTTTCGAGTAGTCGGCCATTTTGTACATCGAAAAAAAATATATATATATTTTCCAACAGCTTGATATTCATACTAAATAGATGCGTCATTAATTTTATGAGTGAATCACGTTTTCGTACGAAAAAAAATTGTTAAATTCGCACATGATTTTATACCTGTCACTGTGGCCTAAGGCCTTAAAGAATTGCGTGAGAGCAAGGCGAAAGGACCAAAGATAAATGTAAAAAGCCGCGAAGGCGTATCCAGAATGAACAAATTACGAACTGGTAGAACATAGGCGTTTTCATCCTTATCATTGACGACGTTCAAAGTCCAGGACTCATCGGCCACAAAGGGCAAATCCTTGTTCGCGTGCAGCAATCTTTGTACGACTGCCAATACCCTCTTATAAGCCGGATGATGATGAGGTACCAGCTCGTTCTTGAACTGCTCCAACTGCTGTAAGCTCGTGGAAAAATGGATTCACCGTTGATCAAAAAGGATTTCACTTCAATTCCGTCATGTGACAGTATTTCTCAACTTTTTTTTATCAATCTCGCGCGACGATAACGCTTCGTGTTTTTGTCGATTGGGTAAATTTACCATTTCGTAACTGACTTTGGCAAGGGCGGCCTGCTGCTTCTCGTTGAGGATTATAAGACGGCGACGATGACTGAGGGGATCGGTCCCCAGATGCTGAACGTAGTAGACACCCAGGCCGGAGAAAAAGGCTGCCAGGATGCCTGCAAGGAGAAACAATCGATTGTACCGTCCACGTAACGAGTTTTTATTGCATCGTTTTTTAGGCTAGGGTCTTAACGGGAGATATACACTTAGATGGTTGAGGTCGAGGATTTCGAAGCTATAAACATTCCGTCGATCGCAGAAAACCTACACTATGGGCCTGGTATCGATGATTCCATGTAAGTTGACAAATTTCATGATTTATTCATTCCCAAATTTTCAAACGCGTTTTTCTCAAAACCACGTTTTTCAAATCGGTACCCAAAATTTCTCGAAAATCAATGAACCGATTGCCTTAAGGTTTTTTGTGGTTATTCTATACACCATTATCTAGTACTTGTCATAGGATTTTTTTTCCGTTACTTAATTTTTGTTTTATAGGCAAAATAATAACTAATTTTTGGCCCAAAAATCACTATTCACGTTCAAACGTCCGCCATTTTGTCATAAATCGATATTTTCAAAATCGGCTATGACAAGTACTAGATTATAGTATCTAATTCAATAATCTTTATGGGTTTTTTTCCAGATTATTTTTGAAGAAACGCCAGTGGGTACCGTATACGCAGAATTTTTTACGACGCTTCAAGGATCATACAATATCCTTGTATATTTTTGATGTTTTTAAATAAAGAAAATTGAACATATTTTTGAATGCATATACTTTTAGATAATTAAAACCCCAATCCGAAATTTCAAATAGTTTTCCTTGAAAAAATTCACAAAAATGACCTTTTTTCCGGCTCCTAGGTGTATATCTCCCTTTAAAGCGGGAAACCAGTTTAGGAATACGTATTTTAGTGTTTTCTATGCATTTTATGATTTTTATTAACAATGTATGAATGCATAGAATTTAGTGAAATTTTGGGAATATTTTATACGTATTTTAAACGAATATTACAATTGTTTCATTAATTTTTTTGATACGTTAATATTATACATATTGATATAAAAGTTGTTACACTTAATAAATACACTTTCCAAATACATTTTTTTTTATTGTTTAATGTTTTTATGTAACTCAAACAAACTTTAAACGCGTTTTTCTCGAAACAACGTTTTTCAACGGCTTGTTAAAATCTTCGAAACTACTGAACCGACCCTTATGAAATTTTAACCACATATTCTTTACAACTATGGCTATAGCGCATATCAAGGATTTTTTTAAATTTTCACATTTATTTTTTTGTCAAAAACGGTGAAAAAACGGTTTTTTTCGAAAAACGTCCGCCATTTTGTTATTTTTGCATATATATAAAAAATCGTATGATATGCGCTATAGCCATTAACGTACTGAATCTAAAACCGTATGATTTTTTTGTTTCGAATGATCCATCTCCGAGATTTCATCAACAGCGCAGGCCTACAATTTTTTTAGGACATTTTTTAAACTACCATTTTCGTCTATAAATAGTGACTTAAATAAGTACATTTTTGTAAATGTATTTTTAAAGTCTATTTATTAAGTGTAACAACTTTTATATCAATATCTATGATATAAACCTATCAAAAAAATTCATGAGAATAGCCTTTTTTAGCGTTCAAAGTGAGAAGACCCCGTAAATATTATAGCACCATATTTTTTCATTGCACCGTGTAGGATTAGTATTGCGCCATACACTAGATAGGTCTTGCTCACGCGAAAATATTGACGCTTATGGGCCCTTAGAGTTATTGCGTGATAATAATTGATCGTTTGGGTTCGAGGTGTTATTCAATATTATTGCACCCCGGGAAAAAAAGTTCATGTCTGAGTGGATATGTTCATACATGTTTCAGATATTGTCATATACGTGGGTCATTTGACAAGTACCTAGCCTCACCGCTAGATGGTGCCACTATTGCAAGAGACGGCTACTGACAAAATTTCAGCCGGATCGGACTTGTAGTTCTCTTTTGAGAGCGTGTGAAAGCAAGTGTGTCCGTTGATTTTTGAAAGAATGGAGAAAGAACAATATCGGTCGGTGATTCGATTCTTGTTTTTGGAAGGGAAATCGCGCAGTGAAATTAAAGAACGCTTGGATGCAGTGTATGGGGATGCTTCTCCTTCAATGGCGACCGTTAAATTTTGGTATAACGAGTTTCAACGTGGTCGTACGTCGGTTTTTGATGATCCACGCCCAGGTGCTCCAAAAACAGCCACTACGGAGGAGAACGTGACAAAAATACACGATATCGTTTTGTCAGACCGCCGATTAAAGGTGCACGAGATAGCTGTGATAGTAGGCATCTCAGAAGAACGCGTGTGGCATATCCTACATGAGACTTTGGGCATGAGGAAGCTGTCGGCAAGGTGGGTGCCGCGTTTGCTGACTGCAGACAACAAGCGCATTCGTGTGACCACTTCAGAGCAGTGTTTGGAGCTGTTTAATCGCAATCCAAAAGAGTTTTTGCGTTGTTACGTGACCGTCGACGAAACATGGATTCACT
The DNA here is from genome assembly GCA_963210295.1 of Ophion ellenae. NCBI lineage: Eukaryota > Metazoa > Arthropoda > Insecta > Hymenoptera > Ichneumonidae > Ophion > Ophion ellenae. Next base: position 65,135,736 of record OY723386.1, read on the forward strand.
GGTATACTCCAGAGACCAAGGAGCAGTCAAAACAGTGGATCTTACCCGGTGAACCTGCTCCAAAGAAGGCGAAGACGGTCCCGTCGCCTGGAAAGGTGATGGCCACTGTTTTCTGGGATTCTCAAGGTGTGATTTTTATTGACTACCTGGAGAAGGGCAAGACGGTCACGGGACAGTACTACGCCGAACTATTGAGCCAATTTAACGCCGTGTTAAAAGAAAAACGGCCCCATTTGTCGAGAAAGAAAGTGCTTTTCCACCATGATAATGCACCGGCTCACACCTCCGCGCTCGCCACGGCTAAATTGGTCGAATTACGCTATGAACTGCTGCCCCATCCACCGTATTCTCCAGATTTGGCTCCGTGCGACTTTTTTTGTTTCCGAATCTAAAAAATTCACTCGCCGGGAAGAAATTCCACTCCAATAACGAAATAATCGCCGCCACGGAGGCCTATTTTGCAGACCAAGAGATAACATTTTTTTCAACGGGGTTAAAAAAATTGGAACACCGCTGGGCCAAGTGTATTCAACTAAAAGGAGGCTACATTGAAAAATAAATTTTATTTTTAGCAAAATTTTGGTGTTTTCATTTGTAGGCTAGGTACTTATCAAATGACCCACGTAGCTTCAAACACCTCATGAGTCCGGTGCGGCGTCGCTCCATCTTGCATGAAGTAAACATTTTTAACCAGTCCCCTCTTTTTTGCATAAGGGAAGAATTTCGTTTCCAAAAGCCGTTTGTAACTCTCTCCTGTTACCGTACATTCCAAGAATTGCAAATAAATTCCTTTTACTGAAATCGCTGCCCATGCCGTTACTTTCTGTGGATGAAGGGACTTCGCTAGCGATATGCTGGGATTTTCCGTTACCCAAAACCGGTAATTTTGCTTGTTTACGTACCCATTCATCCAAAAATGTGCTTCATCGAAATAAATAATCAATTTCTCATTAAGTTCTTCGGCTTCAAACATTCCCGTAATAGTGTTACAAAATTCGATGCGTTTCGTCATGGCATGTTCAGTTAACAATTGATGAGTGCTTATTTTATACGGATGAAACTTTAAAAAATATTTCGAAATGTTGTGTAATGATGATTTGGTTATTTTTAATGCTTGAGCAGCTTTCCGAATCGAATCATTTGGATCTTGTTTGAAATAATTCTTAACTTCGTTGATCTTCTCTGGTGTAGTCACCGTAACAGATGGACCTGGCAACTCGTGTCTACGGTCCTGGAGTGTACCATACTTCACGAAGTTATCTATTATCTTACAAAAATTAACGTAAAATTACTTTAATGCAGTTTAATTGAATTGAAACACAAGTTGTGTGATAGATGAATATGAATAAATATTCAATTCTTACCTTTTCAGAGTGTTTTCGCTGGCAACTCTATGAGTTCCAAACTTAGTATGTATTTCCACCTTTGTGCAAATAATCACCCTTTCGTCGCTTGTCCGTGGTTTTAAAATGAGCAGTGAATTGGAAGTACATTGCCTTATAACCAAAATGTAGGTAAATTATTCGAAATTTTTTTTTTCAATTTCGAAAACGCATTTAATCTCTTGTATTATGTAAATGAAAATAGACATAATGATTTTTGTTTACTTAATGCTAGTACACTTTCGCTCTACTCCTTCCGTTATCCGTGTTTCTTATTTTTTGTCACATTTGCCCGTCCCCCGTTTGTTCCATGGTTAGCCATGGAACAAACGGGGGTCGTTCCCTTTCCGTCAATTTCCTTTCCCCATGTTGTTCGATCTCCGTTCATGATGTATCTAGCTTTCTCCTTCAGGCAAACCTTTGGCCATCTCTATTTTTCCATCTTCATTACTCAATGAAGGTATAATTATTGAAACAAAGTGTTGCATGGCCAGTCCGTGCAAGGTACCGCAAATGCTTACCCAAGAGTAGGTTTGAAAAGAAAGTCTACTGTCAAATTTACGTGTCGGAGAGAATGAAAATCATGATAAGAAAACGTACGTAGGGGATGAAAGGGGATGGGGGTGGAATAATGCCAAACGACAACCCCCGCGAGGTGGAGGCCGGGAGACATAATGTTCAGAAAAATCCGGGTTTTATTTTTGTCCACAGCGCCGAAGTCGTGGAAGTTCATTTTGGGGTGAAATTTGGAAAAATTATGTTTCATTCGATCACTCTTTAGGGAAAATTCATACAATTTTTGTTCAAATGGGAACGTTGTAGCCCATGAAAAGACGCGTCGATCGAAGATTTGATCATCCCTCTCCAATAATATATTCACCCCCAAAAGAATTGTTGAAGTATAAACAAAAAAAAATGGTCAAAAACCCTCTATGGCCCTCAAATGGCCCTCAAAAATAATCTATTTTCCGGGGATGGTTTACATGTACGAAATGTAGAGAATAATTTCCTCTATATTTTCGTTCCCATGGACCAACTTTGAATTTTGCTTTTTCGAACCCCTCTCAGGGATTGAAAATTCAAAATGAAATTCTGGGAAAACTATTGACCAAAAGTAAACAGATACGAGTTCGGCCCTGTGGACAAAAATGTAGCTGAGGGTTCAAGCTACAAATTCTTCCACGGCGGCAAATTCGTGCGGTCAATAGTTTTCCGAGAATTGCATTTTGAATTTTCAACGCCCGAGAAGGGTTGGAAAATATAAATTCAAGGGTGGTCCATAGAAAAGAAAATATACAGAAAATTATTCTCTACATTTCGTATGCTTGAAGCATACCCGAAAATCGATTGTTTTTAAGTTATTCAATAAACAATATTTTAACCATTTTTTGGTAGGTGAACATATTATCGGAGATCGACGCGTCTTTTCAAGGGCTACAACTTTCGCATTTGAACAAAAAGTATACGATTTTTTTCTAAAGAGTTATTGAATTAAAACTGATTTTTAAAAATTTCACCCCACTTTTTCACCCCCAAAATAAACTTTCACGACTTCGGCGCTGTGGACAAAACTAAAGCCCGGATTTTTCTGAACATTTTGTCTCACGGCGGCGACCTCGTAGAGGTTGTAGTTTGGCAATAATCCACCCCCAAATCCTTTCATCCCCTAAAAAACACTACACCTCGATTTTTAGGGAAACTTGGATTTAGCACCCAACGAAATCACCTGTCAAACAACTAGCGTTCTTCTAATTCTCTCCGATTCCGGGGTTTTTCAGCGACAGCACGACTGTACTATATACAAATATACAACATGTATATATGTGCGGGCGTGCACTGGTGATTTTTATCACAGTGCCGAAACAGTCACGGTGAAAAAAATCACCAGTGCGCGCCCACTCTAATAGAGGACTTTTATATTATGTTTCGCGACGTGAAACTTTGCTACGTCTTAAGGGGTACTACCACTGTTGACCTCTACAATTAAGCGATTTGGATGGAAGGACATATAAGAGGATAATAATATTCAAGAGTGTTATTAGACATATCTTCAAGTAAACAAAAAACAATTCTATCACAAAATTATACAAAATGGTGACGCTGGAGCCATACCCACGAGGCATGTTGAATTTGAGACGCTCTGCGGCACGCTGTATAACTGACACAAATTAGAATGTGAATTTTTTTTTATTCCTATAAATTTGCCTATGTATAGCTAAAGAAATACGTTGGGAATTGTGAAAATATTAATTTTTCTTTGTAATTGGCAAGCATGCAAAGTAAAATTTCAATTTTCGACAAAAAAAAAGCACAATCATTTGTTAATAAACAACGTTATAATAAACTCATGGAAGATCCCGTACGCATTTCTCTTCGTCGTATTATTTTAAAGATGTGCTCAAAATTGGGAGTGTATAGAATGAAAATTGAAGGAGTTATGCGTGCCGTTTTGAAAAATTGGGTTTCGAGAAAAATGGATAACGTCTCGCACACGGGCCGCCAGTGCCACTGCAGGCCCACACGGGCCTGCGGGCTTCTTTTTGCAGGTACCAAACTTTTTCCTCTTATTCTAGATGGTTCAAAGCATTTCTTAACAAATTTTAAAAAGAAGAATTTTCGAAAAATTCAACAGTGGTGTTACCCCTTAAGTAGAGAAATATATATAACTCACGTTGCGGATTCATTGCATATGAATTTTCACCTTTGTGCGAATAATCACTTCTCCGTCGTTTGTCCGTGTTCTAACAATGAGCAGGGAATTAGTAAAACGTCACGTAGTCCGGGCGTTTATTCCAGAGGCGATATCCTAGAAACTACTGCAGTCGTACCTACCTCTATGCATATTTCACCGGAATACATTGTCGCCTTATAACCGGAATGTAAGCCAATTCATGGAAATATGTTTTTCTTTTTCCGAAAATGAATCTAATTTCATTTATAATGTTAACGAAAATAGACATCATTTTTTTAAACTTGTAGCTAGTTTACTTACTGATACGGCAAAGGAATACCGATTGCAAAGCTCATGAAAGAGGAAAAACACTACAAGAGATATTCCCAGATTTATCGAGCCATCTTTTTCTCGATAATAATTCGACCTACTCATGATAACTTGAATATGATTAGAGATATCATACAACATGACAATCGATTGTTTAGTATATTTACGAAGATAGCATCACCGTTACCATCGATTTTTAATATTTTATAGACGAAAGTAAAAGAAATGTGCGCGAAAGCATATTAACGGGTCTGCACGAGCTTGGGGGCCCGAAAACAGCTCGATTGTCGATATTTATCATACCGAGAGTATCGGGATGACGAGGTCGGGATTAAACAAAAAATCAATACATGGTTTCGCCAAGTTGGAGTGATTAAAAATGAAAAATATTGGAAAGCAACGAAGTTATTATTATTTAAACAAAGTGCCTATAGTTGCATGGCCTATAATTGTACATGGTACAAGGCACGTATACCCTAAAGTATTTTCATCGAGAAATTCTGATGTCAAGTTTACGTATTGAAAGGAATAAAAGTCGCTATAAAAAAGTATGAAGTATACGTCAGGTACTCAATAACTGCTCGGATCGATGCATTCATGAAACTCCGCGCAAAAAAATAATTTTAGAAAAGATAAAATATACTAAGATCAATCATTTTAGTTTTGAAATTGGTCATTTACACTGAGGGAAATTTCATGGTGTTTACATCGAGCATTCGTGGTAAAGAGCAGCGTGAGGAAAAAATACGCAAAATAAAAGTAAAAAAAACTTTGTACGACAATTTATAAGGGAGATATGGAAATAGTTAACTAAGCCGAGCGAGGGGTGCCGCGGTGCACGGGACGGTGCTCCTACTGCACCGCCCGGTCGCCCCAACGAAGCCGTACGCTATTCCGCGCGCGGGCGATCAAATTCAATCATCATCTGCAATGAAAGACACGCTCCAACAGGTTTGACACATATTGAATGCCACGCCTAAAAGTAATGAATTTGTTTATAATTATTTGTTATAATTATTATATATAATTATTTGTTTATAAGCTCAAATTTTATATCCTCGAAAAACAAAGGTTTTTTTTTAAGTAAATCATGAATGTACGCCCTGAAAACTACCACCACGATCGGTTAAAATAATAAAGTTCAAAATAATGTCCAAAATAATTCTGGAAAAGTATGAATATACGAGAGTGTGGGTAAAGCCTTCTTTAAACGAAGATGACGAATCGTAAAACGGACAAATGTGAAAATCACAAGCTGATACCTTCTCACCGATTGGTGTAACGAAACTTACAGGTGCGCGCCAAATTCGTGACCGGTAACATTGATTATGTGAGGTACCTGTCACATAATCGATGCTACACTGCAACGCCGAAACAGAGGAACATAATAATGTTATTTTGAGCGTTCCATTTTCTCATCGGGAAAAGCAGAATTCGATAATTTACTCCAGCAATGTCATTCGTGTCAACCCACTGAATTTTAAAAAGTCTCATAACTTTCTGATGACGAAGTTTGATAACTTTCGGATTATCACAGCGGTACCATATTAGTGAATATACTGAAGAGACGATTGGACAAAACTAATAATATCGACATTCATGTCGGTAGATAAATTTATTCAAAAATAAAAATAATTTCTTGATCAATGCCGTAAAATCGTTCGGAATGATATTTTCATCTCGGAACTTTGTAATATATACGCTATCGCTCCACCTTTTTACTAAATAAAAACAAACGACGATGTTCATTTCCATTTACGTTATAAATTAAATTGCACATTTCTTAATTAACAACAAAACGATGATTCAGAGAATTCGCGTATGCTGTGGTTACGAGGTGATCGAAATGTTGGTACTTTGTCCGAGTGTGCATAGAAATAGGCGCGATTATTCGTAGCTGTGGTGAGAATCCCTGTTAAATAAACTCGCGCACTACGTGACGACTGCTTATTGATAGAATGCCGACAAGCGACGAACAAGTGAATAATCATTCGCTGAAAGATGGAAATTCATATGCAATGAATTCGCATTGTGATCGATAAATATTTGTCTTCTTAAGTCGTAATAAAGTTTCACATCGAGCGATTTATTTATTTGCGCCGTTGCGTTCGTCCGAAGCTCGATTGTACCAGGTAGTCCAGTCGGAATTAACATGAGTCGTATTCAACGATCCCAGCCGATTTTTTGTAACTTCCTTGGAGCACCAGGAATGTACCGTTAAAAAACAAGACTATTCTATGATGTTTTGTGGCCGCCAAAAATTGTTTGAAACAAACCAGTATTTCAATGTTATCTTTATTGGAAAATGTTTTTCAAAAAAATGCTTGCTACAGAAGTTGTACGGCACAATGTCTACAAACTAACAAGGAAACGTTGCGAGGTCGATGTCTCCGATTTCGATGAAATTTGGCATGCTTGTAGAATAGGTAAAAATAGGCAACACGTATTTTTTTATATCGGCGGAAGCCGGTTTTTAAGGGTTGAAAAGCACCCTCAAAAATTAGGGTGTTTGTCGTTTTTCGTCGATAACGTTTCAACGGTACGAGATATGGAAAAACTTCAAATTGCAACAATGTTTATTTTTTCGTGTACTATACATTGGAGATGAGAACGATGTAGATAGCAACAAATTTCATATTGTTTATTGCAAAAATGCAATTTTTTCAATTGTATCTCCGAGAATTTTTAATCGATTGGGATGTAAATTTGCATACATGTAGAGAATGGAAAAGTGCGGATGTGGATTGTTTCTTTTTCCGATATTGCACAATTAAGGGGTTGAAACGGCCCGTCGATTTTTTTGCCGAGAGCATCGTATTATCAGCTAGCCTTTTGGCATTTCGGTCTTAATTCGCGTCAATACATGTTCGTGTTATGACGCAATTGCATATTTGTAACATTCCAGCCCCTCCCCCCAACGGTCCCCCTCGAAAGGCAAACGTTTAAAGTTCTTACCGTGCGGCATGGACGAAAATTTGTAGAAATAAAAATGGGTTACAAAGAAAGTACAATCAGTCAAAATAGTCGATACTCATTTTCTCGTTTTGGCGGAACGACACTCTTAAGGGCTCAACGCACCCTTAAAAACGTCCTTCTTTCAATAGCTCATGAGCGGGCCGAAATAAAAATGAAGTTCGAAAGGAAAAAATGCTGTATTCTTCGACTACTAGACGTTCATGATGATAATGATGAGCACAGCAATAAATGGCGTGTTGTTTATTGCAATAATTCGTGAATTACTTGTGAAAAGTCACTCTTCAGTTTTCCACTATTGTGGGCAGAGGCAAGGATCGCAATTACGGACTGACATCGTGCTTCGGGAAGCAACTGGATTACAATTGTATATTTACGAAGAAATTCTCCCCCACCACGTACAGCCTTTGCAGATTACAACACAATCGGAAAAGTGTTCTCACGCTTACTCATTTAGGAAACGTTTCAACTCTATGTTTTTTATGGATTATACATATTACAATAATGATAGTCATGATAAAAGTCTTTGAAACAAAGAGATTTCTTACACTACGCACAAGTGATAATAGCTGCTTCGCCACATATATCGCATGTCGGTACATTTTGTGAAAAGCAAAATTCTACCGGATTTCCGAAGTTTGGTGGTCTTTTTTCTTCGTACCCGCTTTTGTACCACGCATATATGAAAAGGTTTGTAAACCGTAGAGAAGAAAACTGGTTGTGTGTAAGAGATTGTAATTTAACAATATTGCCTCTCAAATGCAGATTGACGTCGTAATTGTATAATATTACTGCGTCAGAAAAGTGTTTCACGAAGTTTTTCCATATACGGAAGCCATCAACATCAAGGGGCTGTATCATTCCAGTCGTACCTGCAGGAATTACTAGTTATTATATGGACTAATTGTCTACAGAACTAATGAAACTGGTGCAATATATTTACCTGCTGGAATGGTTAAAACTTTAATATCTTTACCTTGCATATCCATTTCTTTAAATGCAGTTGGACATTGACCGCACCAAGAATCCAGAAGTATTACCGATTTTGGACCCGTATTGGGAATATATACTTCTTGGAACCATAACGTGAAATGATTAGTCGTCAATTTTCCAGATTTCAAGGCCAATAGAAATATATGTTCGGCTCTGAACATAGTTTGTTCCACTCGAGGACCAAATTTGCCAGTAGGTTCGTTTAAATCGGTCAACATAGGTGCCAAAAGCTTGCCATTCGCAGAAACCAAAGGCTGTATAGTATAACTGGGTGGTGTTGATGTTTTCGATTGCATGACTGCCTCAACGGATTTCTGCCCTTCTTTCGCCAATGTGCGGCCTGTATGTAGCTTAAATTGAATGCACTTTGATCAGAATTAAATGTGTTTTCAGCCCCAAGGTTGGCTATGTTGACTTTCACCATTTCTATAAATTCGATAGCTTTGTTTTGAAATGTAATCAGCGTTTAATAATTGTTGTTTTGTTACATATTTAGTAATCTTCCGTGACACAATTCCATATTGGTTTTTAAATGTCCTTAGCCAAGAAGCGGTACTTGGAAATTTACGGCTGGTATTTCTACAATTTCTCGTGCACGTAAGGCCCATCGTCGAATATCTATATCATGGAGAGGCCGCCTTTTGTCCAAAGCATCATTAAAATTGTTTAAGGTGTAGTGAGGTATCTTTGTTAACTTTTCTTTGTAGGTGCTAACCTTATTTATATTATGGGCCCACCGGCGCAACTGCGGCTCTGACTTCACCTTTTTGAACGTCGTTTGAACAGATGATAACTTTCTATTCCAATTTGCCCCGGATCTCCAGTAATCTACAGCTCTTGTCTTGTATTCGTAACTCAATTCTTCTATATCTTGGGTACATACATTTTCATCAATTTTTAGATCTAGGTATCGTTGTCCGTGCCAATCTCTTTCACTGTCATCTTCTATTGCGGCTGCTTCATGAATTCCATTTGGTGACAGAAAATCCAAACCAGTTTCGACTTCCATTTTCATAGGTTGATCCATCGCTTCAATGATCATATTTTCTAGATCCTTACTGAAATGTTTTTCCTGTTCGGTGATTGGAGTGCGATTCAAAGTCATAGCACTTATCGCTATGGATAGAAGTTGAATAACATTCACCGGATTTACGTACATTTTTATTTGTATTTCGAACTCAAAATGTATCGCTGGCTTCTTCGTAGTAACTGCAGCAATAATGACCGTTGGTGAATTTATATGACTTGAAACCCAATTGATAAATAGACACGAAAAAAAAAACGACGACACACGGTATTACCAGAACTGCTATTAATCTTTAATGAAGCGATTTCAAGGTTATCATGAGAGCCGCTCTTTGCACCGTAGTCGCTCTTTGCCAAGATTTATTTCTTTCGTTCATTGGTTCTGCTGTTTGTGAAATTAAAGTTAAAGATAAAGATTAATTATGCTGCGTGATAAGCTGATAAAAATGTTTGCATCATTCTCTTCATGAGGTGCAGCGGCAACCCAAAAACCCTGTAATCTCTGCAGATAATGCCTTCGATACGGCGAGCGAAGTGGAATTTCTTCGTAAATATACAATTGTAATGCAGTTGCTTTCCGAAGCACGAAGTCAGTCCGTGATTGCGAGCCTTGCCTCTGCCCATATGAGTGGGAAACTGAAGAATGATTTTTCACAAGTAATTCACAAATTATTGCAATAAACAACACGCCATTTGTTGGTGTACTCATCATTATCATCATGAACGTCTAGTAGTCGGAGAATACAACATTTTTTCCCTTCGAACTTTATTTGTATTTCGAAAACGAGAAAATGTGTATCGACTATTTTGACTGATTGTACTTTCTTTGTAACCTATTTTTATTTCTACAAATTTTCGTCCATGCCACACGGTAAGAACTTTGAACGTTTGCCTTTCGAGAGGGGGACCGTTGGGCGGGGAGGGGGGGGGGGGGCTGGAATGTTACAAATATGCAATTGCGCTATAACACGAACATATATTGACGGGAATTTAAACCGAAATGCCAAAAGGCTAGCTGATAATACGATGCTCTCGACAAAAAAATCGACGGACAGTTTCAACCTCTTAATTGTGCAATATCGGAAAAAGAAAAAATGCGTGTACGCACTTTTCCATTCTCTACATATATGCAAATTTACATCCCAATCGATTAAAAATTCTCGGAGATGCGGTTGAAAAAATTGCATTTTTGCAATAAACAATATGAAATTTGTTGCTATCTGCATCGTTCGCATCTCCAATGTATAGTACATGAAAAAATAAACATTGTTGCAATTTGAAGTTTTTCATATCTCGTACCGTTAAAACGTTATCGACGAAAAACGAAAAACACCCCAATTTTCGAGGGTGCTTTTCAACCCTTAAAAATCGGGTTCCGCCGATATAAAAAAATACGTGTCGGCTATTTTTACCCATTCTACAAGCATGCAAAATTTTATCGAAATCGGAGACATCGACCTAGCAACGTTTCCTTGTCAGATTGCTTTTTCCCTCGAAGCCTTCGTTTCGGCTTGGCCGCACATGAACGTGCTCAGCGTCCATGTTTGTCGTAGCTGCCGAAGGTGCGGTCGGGAAACTTGGACCACGCTCGGCTCTTTCCGAAGATGTCCGAGCGTCGCTCGCTTACGGACACGCGCTACTATGATTGTGTGATGGGCGCGTAAGAGACTAGTAAAGAGGTAACTTTTACGCGCGATCTGGCTGCACTGAATACACGCACTCAAACGTAACCTCCGAAAAATATACCGAAAATTATAACTTTAGGTAAAATTTTGTAGTTTGACGCAACAAACAAAACTTCTTATACCAATCTTCGATAAATACGGAATTCACCTGCAAAAATTCTAGCTGATCCACGGTGTATTTTTTTTCACAATAATTCATTAAATTTAGCTATGCAGCATCCGTCTCTCTCTCTAAACGGTGATCGGAGCGTCAGCTGTGATTGCTAGGGAAAATTCCTAGACGGCAATTCACGCAGAAAGCGATATGAAGGTCACCGAATGCATACACTGCAGATCATGCTAAATACAATAAGAATAGAATAAAAGTAATAATTAAACGAAGGATAAAAAATGAATAAAAATCTGTTGAGTGTAGAACTTATTTTTTTTTTAATTAATTATTACGTACACAAATATACATATGAAGAACGACCGTAAACATTTTTATTTAGAAAACTTAAAAATTTATTTCTGTTTTCGTTCTGTATATTTACCTGAAGATGAAACTTTGAAAACTGCCCAATTAAACTCGTATTATTTATCTGCGTGAACAAAAGCAGATGAATTTTCTGTACAAAAAGAAACGACCACTTACACGTAATTGTGCCAAGTTTTGACATTCGGCGAGTCGTTGAGAGGTGATGTTTGAATACTTCTAAAGTGAGGTTATGTAGCGTTGCCAACTGCTTAAAACATGAACTCACTAGTAAAGTCGATAATGATCAACCGAGTGCTCAATAACCAATGTCGATTGTAAGTATTTATGAAAATCATCATAAATATTCATTCAATAGGTACCAAAATAAAAAATACTTTTTTATGAGGACAAATTCTATGTACTTTAAACACTCGAAAGGAATAAAATAAAAATCGTTAAAATTGTTAGTTTTACTTCCGGTTTTTCTTCCGAACTACGTTAAATCCCGACGTCATCATCCCGATATTGTTAGCATAAAAATATCGAAAATCGAGCTGTTTTCTGGGCCCCAAGCTCATGTAGACCCGTTAATATGCTTCCGCGGACATTTCTTTTACTTTTGATCGTCCCTAGAATATTAAACATGCATGGTAACGGTGATGCTATTTTCGTAAATATACTAAACAATCGATTGAATAAAAATAATCATGATCAATTTATCATGAGTAGGTCGAATTATTTTCGAGAAAATGATGGCTCGATAAATCGGGGAATATCTCCTGTAATAATTTTTGTTTTTCATGATATTTGCAATTGGCCTATCAGTGAGTATACTAGCAATAAGTAAAAAAAAACAATGATGTCTATTTTCGGTAACATTATAAATAAAATTAAGTTCGCTTTCGGAATGAAAAAAAAAACACATATTTCGATGAATTCGCTTACATTCCGGTTAAAAGACGACGATGTATTTTAGTAAAATATGCATAGAGGTGAGAAGGATTGCAGTAGTTCTTACGATAACGCCTCTGGAATAAACGCTTGGACTACGTGACGTTTTACCAATTCCCTGTGCATTGTGTAAACACGGAGAAGTGATTATTCGCACAAAGGTGAAAATTCATATGCAATAAATCCGCAACGTGAGTTACATATATTTGTCTACTTAAGGGGTAACACCACTGGAGAATTTTTCGAAAATTAATTTTTCTTTTATTGCTTAAGAGATGCTTGGAACCATCTATAATAAGGGGAAAAAGTTGGGTATCTGTAAAAAGCGGCCCGCAGGCCTGTGTGGGTCTGGCTTGCCCGTGTGCGAGACATTAAGTTTTTCTCGAAACACAGTTTTTCAAAACGGTATGCAGCATAACTCCTTAAATTTTCATTCGATTCACTCCCAATTTTTAGCACATCTTTAAAATAATATTACGACGAGAACTACGTACGCGATTTTCCATTAGTTAATTATAATATAATTTATTAACAAAGGATGGCCCTTTTTTGTCGAAAATTGAGTTGTTACTTTAAATGCTCGCCAATTACAAAGAAAAATTAATATTTTAAAAATCCCTCACGTATTTCTTTAGCTATGCCCATGCATATTTGCAGAAATTAAGAAACAAATGCGCCGCAGAGCGTCACAAATTCTATATGCCTCGTGAGAATGGCTCCAGCGTAACCATTTTGTATAATTTTGCGATATAATATTTTTTGTTTACTTAAAGATATGGCTAATAACATTCGTGAATATTATTGTCCTCTTACTTGGCTTTCCATTTTCTTAAATTGCTTAATTTTAGACGTTTACAGTGGTGTTACTCCTTACGACGTAGCAAAGTTTCACATCGAGCGATTCGAATTTTATTGCCTTGCGTACAAGCGAGTTATCTTTATATCCATTTTTACCGCGGGTGCTTATGGTAAACTCCATGAAGTTTTCCCGCGGATAAATGGCCAATTTCAAAGCTTAATCGATTGATCTTAGTAAATCTTATTTTTTGTTTAATTGACTTTTTGAGGGGATTGTCATAAACTCATTGATCGGACCTATTATTAATTATCTGACGTACACTTCATATACGTTTCTTATTGCGATTTTTATTTCCTCCGATACGTAAATTTGGCAGTGGAACTTCTTGACAAAAATACTTTTGGTAACGCGTTTGTCGTATCTTGCAGCGATTGGCCATGCAACAATGGCGGCGCCTTGTTTAAATAATAATAACTTCATTGGGTAATAAAGATGGAGAACTACAGCTGGCCAAAGGTTCGCCTGAGGGAGGCAGCTAGATACATTAAAATTCAGCAAAATAGGGAGAGGAAATGAAATTGGCCTTGGAAGAAACGGGGAATGCGCTAATATGGCAAAGAAATAAGAAACGCGGATACGGGAGGAGTAGAGCTGGCAATAGACCGAACTAGAAGAATGAAAATTGATCAGAAAATACGGAAAGGCTGAAGCAAAATAGTTATGTTCCCATATATCCTGAAAAATCGATTGAAATACACTAATCGTATTTAAATTATCATCCGTCCGTCGAATTATTTTCAAAACAATGATTGCTCGATCAATCGGGGAATGTCCCTTGCAGTGATTCTTTTTTATGATCTTGGGCATCGAAATTCGATCGTCCCACCTCTGTACTAACAATAAATAAAAAGAACAATGATGTCTATTTTCGTTTACGTTATAAATAAAATAACGTTTATTTTCGGAATAAAAAACAACCCTGTTTCGGAGGATTAGCTTGTATTCCGCGTATGAGGCGACAATGTTGTTGGGTGATATATGCATAGAGTTGGGGGCGATTGATAGTTTTTACGATAACTCCGTTCGGAGAAACACGTGGACTACGTGACATTTTACCAATTCACGGCTTATTGTTAGGACTTGGACTAGCGACGGAAAAGTGAATAATTATTCGCACAAAGGTGGAAATTCATCTTCGTGACGCATATACATTTGCCTATATAAATCTGAGCAGAGTTTCAAGTTCACGCATTATTTTGTTTCCCGTCGCGTGCCATCAACGTTGGTAGTCTCCAAGAAGAGCAAGTTCTTCCAAAGCCTTACCGGAGGCAGTTTCGTGCATACAATTATAAAAGAATCAATAAGGTAACATTCTGCTCAAATATAAATTTGACGAATACAATTGCACAGATAATCGTTTTGACCTGAATTAAGAGTTCCCATTTAAAAATAGTAAGTTATATATAATTATACTTATACTTATACTAATCACAGTTTACTGGCTGAAAAATCTTCATGAAGCTCTGTCGGCTATATGTTATTATTTTGCTAATGAGCTATTTATCATTATATCTATCTCTACCACAGTGCTTCTTGAAAGCATCATAGTTTTCCCTCAGTGTACATGACCAATGTCGATGTCCAATCAATTCAGCTGAGCGAATTTTATCTTTTGTTAAATCAAATTTTCAAAAGGATTGTCATAAAATCATCGAACCGAACAGTTATCAAGTACTTGAAGTACTTTTCGAGCTTTTTCATTGTCATTTTTTATTCGCTCTGCTACGTAACTTTAAAAAAAAAAATTCTTGTCGAAAACTCTTTTAGGTACATTACCTGACCCACCGAATTGAAAAAAAACTGGCAGTGATGAAGATCGTCGTGTTATTCGCGTGCCTCGCAATTAGCCGTGAGTACATTCAGAACAAGTCTCGTGAGGTTACAGTGAGAACCTTATTGGACACGTATTAAGACTTTCTGCATAAACGACCATTCGAAAAGTTTAAACAAGGTGCATTAAGACCTGAACTATATTAACACGTTGATTCATGATAAAATTATAGAGGCTCGGAATTATTGAATAGCAGTCCGCACGATTGATACTGATAACGCAATCTAACTATAAAACAGGCGATACATTTGCATACGTTATATTGATCGATCGACGTTAGCGATCACGGCATCTTTGTAAATGCAAACATTACGACCATCAAAAATACGTCAATGATTGTGTTTTAGCACAACTCTTCTTTACAATCCCATTGCGTTCCGCAAACGTATGCTCTGCCGGGTTTTCAATATTTGCGTCCTTGTTTCCCCAAATCCATGTATTTTTAATCTACATGTTAACGGCAATAATTTTAATTGAAAAAAAATCGCTATTCGATGTTATGAGATTCGTTCGTGTGAAGCAATTGTCAAAGTATTTTTCTTCCGAGTTTGATGCTTCCGTACAAAGGTATCACTTGTCGATTTCAAGAAAGAGGATATTCATTCTATCTGGAAAATAAATGATTGCGGTCATCGCAATTAGCGTATAGGCAAATTGTGCATAAGTAGTTAGAAATCCACCATTCTTCATTGCCATGTGACCGCAAAAATCAGCCAAAATCAATTTGCTTCAAGAACATTCACAATATTGCCGCTCAAAACGCAGACCAATCAATTAGCACTTGATGACTAGCAACAAATGACCCTTTACGTATTGTCCTAGTATCCATAGGTGTCCGTGTGGAACGTGCCGGTGGTGGAACGGATATAAAAATTGAAGCCGCACCTTTTATCGTATCGGTGAGACGGAACTACCTTCACGTATGCTGTGGTGCACTTATAAGCCAACACCACGTTCTCACCGCAGCGAACTGTGTTCTGAACGAAACATTTGCACCCATTGAGTACACAACGCTGGCAAGCGGAGCTGATGAAGTCAGTGGAGTAATTCAGGGACAGCAGATAACAAACATCTTTCCACACGAAGGCTTCTTAGAAGGGTTATTCTGGTGCAACATAGCTGTTGTCAAGGTACGAGAACGAAAGAAAATTATTCCAGGCAATCTATCACTTTGATTAACGAGTCTGAATCTGAAATACATCAGAATTCCTGATATATCGACACACGCAATTATTAAATCATGAATGAGCTATGTGGATCCGGTCGTAGTCCTGTGGGAGCTCCCTAAATCCAGGTCATCACATAAACCTAACTCTTTGAACGTTTAACCAGTGTTCTCCTAATACGTTGCAGTTATCAGCGCCCGTTAAATGGAACCGACGACGAATGGCAATAGCACTGCCAGATGCAGAGCCATCGGATAACGAGTACGCCACACTGGTGGCATTTCAATTGGTGAAAAGTAAACATTCGAAGTCTGGTCTGAAACACCTGAGAATAAGAATAAAAAATCCCAATGGAACCTCCATCATTCCACGCAATTTGGATCCGACCTTTTATGGAACGTCAGAAGAAAGCCAAAGACTAAGCGCGGTGAGTACTCACGTTGGGTAACCTGTTGCCGTACTGATCATGTAAATCGATTTTCTCTATTTTACGTAAGACGATTCCATTGGAGGCTTGAATGCGCAAACGCTTCGGTAGCACGGATCAGAGTCATTTTCATTGTGCACTATAATACACGTAGCCACAAAGAGTTTCTCCTGACGAGAATGAGAGAAGTTACCAGCAAGTGTTTGTCCCCAAGCAAATGAGATGGACTCATGGTTGTATCTATAGAAGATCAAGATGACGTATCTCAAAAAAACATTAATCAAAAGTGTATAGAGTAATTGAAGAAAGAGCGGAATGCTTTATCTTCTCAAACAACATAATTATTTCAAGTGACAAAAAGTAGCTCAATTACGGAATGCAATTTGTTTTATTTGACATTTTAGACAAGCAAAACAAAGTTGCGAGTGAGTGATTCTACAGTACGGGGTTTAGATTTCGCTTCTGTTGAGAAGGACACCTATTGTATGTTTATGGTATCAATATAATCACTTGGATTCCACTGTCGGAAAAATTTATGGGAATGTTTTAGATTAGATACATCCTACACGGAAAAAAAGAAATAGTGCAAAAGACAGGGGCTACACAGTTCACATTAGACTCGAGCGATTGCACAGCGATATTTACTGAAACACATTGCTCAAAGTAAATTATTACAGTTCCTATACTGTCTTCTTTGGACTCGAACCGCTCTACCGTATCTTTTACTGGAACACACAGTCCAAAATGCAGTGTAGTCAAAAGTAAATTTTGACAGTTCAACACTGTAATATAAATTTAACAAAACTTGTAATTTGACAATTGGTTAATCTGTATTATGTACAATGAATGCGCCAGTTATATCGACAGAGTTTATGTAGACACACAAAAAAAGTTGATCCATAAAAGAAGATTGAAAGAAATGTGTAGAAAATATAAAAAAATCAGTCACATACACAAGACCGAACCTTTTTGTAAATGATTCTCTCTTTTTTATAATTTCTTGAATTATGTCGCCCAAATTTCAACGTTCGCATCCTATCGACCACACACTACCGACTGGCAATCCTTTGTGTCCTGGCCACTTTGTGTCCTGGCGCCAGACAAGTCCTAATTAGACAAGAACGTAGCTTTAAAAAAAAAATTCTCTCTTTATTATAATTTCTTGAATTCTGTCGCACAAATTTCGATGTCCGCGTCCCATCAACCACGCACTACTAACTGGCAATCCTTTGTGTCCTGGCCTCGTGTCTCACCTCGTGTCTCATTTGCGTATAGTATAAAAATCAGTGACCTCATTCAAATTTTACTGTTGAATAAATTCACTGAAATCACTGATATATTCACAATACCAAACTGTAAATAAATCAGTGTAACTGTAAAAATCTCACAGTGCACAGATCACGTCATGAACTGTCGAAAGAAGAGTAAAACTACGGTGCCACATTGTACAATTTACTGAATCACTCTGTACCCAATACAGTGTACACTGTTGCCCTTGCAGTTTGCGTAGAGTATAAAAATCCGTGATCTCATGTAAATTTGACAGTTGAATATTTTTACTGAAAACACTGATGTATTTACAATACCGAACTGTAAATAAGCCAGTGTAACTGTAAAAATCTGTGTGTACAGGGAAATTAGTCACTTTTATGGGACAGGTATTACATTACTCTGTTTTACTGTAAAATGAAATATGGCACCCTGTTTTTTATGCGGTTTGTACTGTGATTTTAGCTGTTTCTTTTTTTTTCCTTGTACTTTTTCGTCTGTCTGGGGTACTAAATCAGCCATAGATATGTACATAGGCTTGTATAGCTAGCTTTATACGCCTCCCATTACAGATCGATCGCGGCGCACCACTTGTGTATGGAGAGAAAATCGTAGGAATAGTTGCGACCTCGTCTCGAACGCATCGTCGAGGCGTCTTTTTCGTAAACGTCTTTGCATGCGCAACTTTCATTAAAAAATCCATGGCACAGGAAGCGTCTTCAAGTACAGAACTCAAATCCGAAACTTCATGGCCGGCGAAACGCCGCCGACTAAATAAGTAAAATAGATCAGTATTGTTTCTTGTATGTAAAATTAGATTTGGCACCGTCGACGGGCATATAAAATTGAAAAATCTACGTGCGACACGTAACTTACGAACCCATGCCAATAATGTATTAGCCGAAAACGGGAGCACGGAAGTAAATAAAACTTTGATTTTTCACATTCTTCTGCGTAGCGAAACAACTCCATTGCCTAATCCTTTCTTCAGATCGCCGGTTTTTCACACAATTTTTTTTGCTCCGTTGTCGCCACTCTCGAAAAATGCATATAGATCAGTCGTGGCGAAAAAAATTCTATGTTTCTTTTTCCACTTTGGTGGGGGCCGAACTTCAGGGGCGTTCCCACCTGGCCGCTGGATATCCGGCTCGGGAAAAAAAACGCATTGCAATATGTCCTTAGCTGAGGATTTTTTTTCGTACAAGTGCGCCATCTTAAGGGTCGACATCGCAAATAATTTGTGAAAATAAATTTTACTGGAAAAACGTTTCCTGCACAAGCTTGACGGTTCCGAGGAAGACAATCTGGGACGATATCAACATTTTTCCGGCGACGCGCTTAGGGCGGTTTCAGACTGGCGTTTTTTTCGCGCGTATAAACTCGTGTTTTGTTCGCTCGTAACCGCGCGTCTTTGCCACACGTGCATCCCGTACGGGCAGCTCCATAAACTTAGCCGCCGACTATGGGAATATCGAAGTTTTTTCGACGCCAATCGATTGTTAGTCGTTTGTTAGTGTTTGTTAGAAAAAACCCAGCGTTTGTTAGACTTTATTTATTGAATAAAACGAAAAAAAAAAATGTATGCCAAAGTTAGCCCCAGAAAATGGTTTTCTGGTGAATTCGAACTTTTCTTCGTAACCAATCGATTGTTAGTCGTTTGTTAGTGATTGTTAGTAACTTTATATCGTTTGTTAGAGCTCAATTATTAGTAAAATTAATTAAAAACTTTTCGGCCCTAGAGCGCGCTGCAAGCCAAGTGAAGATGGCGGCATCGTCGCGACAGCTGCTTCCGGCTTTCCACATGTGACTCGTCAATTTCAGCAAAACGATGATTCTTGCCATTCTATTAGATGGTTAGACGATCGCTAGTGATTGTTAGTTGACTTTCATCGTTTGTTAGAGCTCCATTTATATTAAATCGCTGAAAAACTTTTCGGCGCTAGAGCGCGCTGCTTGTCGCGAAGGTTGG
Organism: Ophion ellenae; assembly: GCA_963210295.1. NCBI lineage: Eukaryota > Metazoa > Arthropoda > Insecta > Hymenoptera > Ichneumonidae > Ophion > Ophion ellenae. The sequence continues at coordinate 65,155,725 of OY723386.1, forward strand.
CAGCATCGTCACGACAGCTGCTTCCGGCTTTCCACATGTGACTCGTCAATTTCAGCAAAACGTTGATTCTTGTCATTCTAATAGATTGTTAGACGATCGCTAGTGATTGTTAGTCAACTTTCATCGTTTGTTAGAGTTCCATTTATATTTAATCGCTGAAAAACTTTTCGGCGCTAGAGCGCGCTGCTTGTCGCGAAGGTTGGCAGCATCGTCGCGACAGCTGCTTTCGGCTTTCCACATGTGACTCGTAAATTTCAGCAAAACGTTGATTCTTGTCATTCTATTAGATGGTTAGACGATCGCTAGTGATTGTTAGTTAACTTTCATCGTTTGTTAGAGCTCCATTTATATTAAATCGCTGAAAAACTTTTCGGCGCGAGAGCGCGCTGCATGTCGCGAAGCGTTGGCAGCATCGCTGCGACAGCTGCTTCCGGCTTTGCACATGTAACTCGTCAATTTCAGCAAAACGTTGATTCTTGTCATTCTATTCGATTGTTAGACGAATGCTAGTGTTTGTTAGTTAACTTTCATCGTTTGTTAGATCTCCATTTTTATATAATCGCCGAAAAACCTTTCGGCGCGAGAGCGCGCTGCTTGTCGCGAAGGTTGGCAGCATCGTCGCGACAGCTGCTTCCGGCTTTGCACATGTAACTCGTCAATTTCAGCAAAACGTTGATTCTTGACATTCTATTAGATTGTTAGACGATCGCTAGTGATTATTAGTCCATTTTCATCATTTGTTAGATCTCCATTTTTATTTAATCGCCAAAAACTTTTCGGCGCGAGAGCGCGCTGCATGTCGCGAAGGTTGGCAGCATCGCCGCGACAGCTGCTTCCGACTTTGCACATGTAACTCGTCAATTTCAGCAAAACGTTGATTCTTGTCATTCGATTAGATTGTTAGACGATCGCTAGTGATTGTTAGTTAACTTTCATCGTTTGTTAGAGCTCCATTTATAATATTATATCGCTAAAAAACTTTTCGGCGCTAGAGCGCGCTGCATGTCGCGAAGGTTGGCAGCATCGTCGCGACAGCTACTTCCGGCTTTGCACATGTAACTTGTCCATTTCAGCAAAACGTTGATTCTTGACATTCTATTAGACAATCACTAGCGATCGTCTAACAATCGAATAGAATGACAAGAATCAACGTTTTGCTGAAATTGACGAGATACATGTGCAAAGCCGGAAGCAGCTGTCGCGACGATACTGCCAACCTTCGCGACATGCAGCGCGCTCTCGCGCCGAAAAGTTTTTCGGCGATTGAATAAAAATGGAGATCTAACAAACGATGAAAATTAACTAACAATCACTAGCATTCGTCTAACAATCTAATAGAATGACAAGAATCAACGTTTTGCTGAAATTGACGAGATACATGTGCAAAGCCCGAAGCAGCTGTCGCAACGATGCTGCCAACCATCGCGACATGCAGCCCGCTCTCGCGCCGAAAGGATTTTCGGCGATTAAATAAAAATGGACATCTAACAAACGATGAAAATTAACTAACAATCACTAGCATTCGTCTAACAATCTAATAGAATGTCAAGAATCAACGTTTTGCTGATATTGACGAGTTACATGTGCAAAGTCGTAAGCAGCTGTCGCGGCGATGCTGCCAACCTTCGCGACATGCAGCGCGCTCTCGCGCCGAAAAGTTTTTTAGCGATTAAATATAAATGGAGCTCTAACAAACAATGAAAATGAACTAACAATCACTAGCAATCGTCTACCAATCTAATAGAATGACAAGAATCAACATTTTGCTGAAATTGACGAGTTACATGTGCAAAGCCGGAAGTAGCTGTCGCGACGATGCTGCCAACGTTCGCGACATGCAGCGCGCCCTCGCGCCGAAAAGTTTTTGGCGATTAAATAAAAATGGAGATCTAACAAACGATGAAAATTAACTAACAATCACTAGCATTCGTCTAACAATCAAATAGAATGTCAAGAATCAACGTTTCGCTGAAATTGACGAGTTACATGTGCAAAGCCGGAAGCAGCTGTCGCGACGATGCTGCCAACCTTCGCGTCAAGCAGCGCGCTCTAGCGCCGAAAAGTTTTTCAGCGATTAAATATAAATGGAGCTCTAACAAACAATGAAAGTTAACTAACAATCACTAGCGATCGTCCAACAATCTAATAGAATGACAAGAATCAACGTTTTGCTGAAATTGACGAGATACATGTGCAAAGTCGTAACAGCTGCCGCAACGATGCTGCCAACCTTCGCGACATGCAGGGCGCTCTCGCGCCGAAAAGTTTTTCGGCGATTAAATAAAAATGGAGATCTAACAAACGATGAAAATTGACTAACAATCACTAGCGATCGTCTAACAATCTAATAGAATGACAAGAATCAACGTTTTGCTGAAATTGACGAGTCACATGTGGAAAGCCGGAAGCAGCTGTCGCGACGATGCCGCCAACCTTCGCGACAAGCAGCGCGCTCTAGCACCGAAAAGTTTTTCAGCGATTAAATATAAATGGAGCTCTAACAAACGATGAAAGTTAACTAACAATCACTAGCGATCGTCTAACAATCTAATAGAATGACAAGAATCAACGTTTTGCTGAAATTGACGAGTCACATGTGGAAAGCCGGAAGCAGCTGTCGCGACGATGCCGCCAACCTTCGCGACAAGCAGCGCGCTCTAGCGCCGAAAAGTTTTTCAGCGATTAAATATAAATGGAGCTCTAACAAACGATGAAAGTTAACTAACAATCACTAGCGATCGTCTAACAATCTAATAGAATGACAAGAATCAACGTTTTGCTGAAATTGACGAGTCACATGTGGAAAGCCGGAAGCAGCTGTCGCGACGATGCTGCCAACCTTCGCGACTAGCAGCGCGCTCTAGCGCCGAAAAGTTTTTCAGCGATTAAATATAAATGGAGCTCTAACAAACGATGAAAGTTAACTAACAATCACTAGCGATCGTCTAACAATCTATTAGAATGACAAGAATCATCGTTTTGCTGAAATTGACGAGTCACATGTGGATAGCCGGAAGCAGCTGTCGCGACGATGCTGCCAACCTTTACGACAAGCAGCGCGCTCTAGCGCCGAAAAGTTTTTCAGCGATTAAATATAAATGGAACTCTAACAAACGATGAAAGTTGACTAACAATCACTAGCGATCGTCTAACAATCTATTAGAATGACAAGAATCAACGTTTTGCTAAAATTGACGAGTCACATGTGGAAAGCCGGAAGCAGCTGTCGCGACGATGCCGCCAACCTTCGCGACAAGCAGCGCGCTCTAGCGCCGAAAAGTTTTTCAGCGATTAAATATAAATGGAGCTCTAACAAACGATGAAAGTTAACTAACAATCACTAGCGATCGTCTAACAATCTATTAGAATGACAAGAATCAACGTTTTGCTAAAATTGACGAGTCACATGTGGAAAGCCGGAAGCAGCTGTCGCGACGATGCCGCCAACCTTCGCAACAAGCAGCGCGCTCTAGCGCCGAAAAGTTTTTCAGCGATTAAATATAAATGGAGCTCTAACAAACGATGAAAGTTAACTAACAATCACTAGCGATCGTCTAACAATCTAATAGAATGACAAGAATCAACGTTTTGCTGAAATTGACGAGATACATGTGCAAAGTCGTAACAGCTGCCGCAGCGATGCTGCCAACCTTCGCGACATGCAGCGCGCTCTCGCGCCGAAAAGTTTTTCGGCGATTAAATAAAAATGGAGATCTAACAAACGATGAAAATTGACTAACAATCACTAGCGATCGTCTAACAATCTAATAGAATGACAAGAATCAACGTTTTGCTGAAATTGACGAGTCACATGTGGAAAGCCGGAAGCAGCTTTCGCGACGATGCTGCCAACCGTCGCGACAAGCAGCGCGCTCTAGCGCCGAAAAGTTGTTCAGCGATTTAATATAAATGGAGCTCTAACAAACGATGAAAGTTAACTAACAATCACTAGCGATCGTCTAACCATCTAATAGAATGACTAGAATCAACGTTTTGCTGAAATTTACGAGTCACATGTGGAAAGCCGGAAGCAGCTGTCGCGACGATGCTGCCAACCTTCGCGACAAGCAGCGCGCTCTAGCGCCGAAAAGTTTTTCAGCGATTAAATATAAATGGAGCTCTAACAAACGATGAAAGTTAACTAACAATCACTAGCGATCGTCTAACAATCTATTAGAATGACAAGAATCATCGTTTTGCTGAAATTGACGAGTCACATGTGGATAGCCGGAAGCAGCTGTCGCGACGATGCTGCCAACCTTTACGACAAGCAGCGCGCTCTAGCGCCGAAAAGTTTTTCAGCGATTAACTATAAATGGAACTCTAACAAACGATGAAAGTTGACTAACAATCACTAGCGATCGTCTAACAATCTATTAGAATGACAAGAATCAACGTTTTGCTGAAATTGACGAGTCACACGTGGAAAGCCGGAAGCAGCTGTCGTGACGATGCTGCCAACCTTCGCGACAAGCAGCGCCCTCTAGCGCCGAAAAGTTTTTCAGCGATTTAATATAAATGGAGCTCTAACAAACGATGAAAGTCAACTAACAATCACTAGCGATCGTCTAACCATCTAATAGAATGACAAGAATCATCGTTTTGCTGAAATTGACGAGTCACATGTGGAAAGCCGGAAGCAGCTGTCGCGACGATGCCGCCATCTTCACTTGGCTTGCAGCGCGCTCTAGGGCCGAAAAGTTTTTCATTAATTTTACTAATAATTGAGCTCTAACAAACGATATAAAGTTACTAACAATCACTAACAAACGACTAACAATCGATTGGTTACGAAGAAAAGTTCGAATTCACCAGAAAACTATTTTCTGGGGCTAACTTTGGCATACATTTTTTTTTTCGTTTTATTCAATAAATAAAGTCTAACAAACGCTGGGTTTTGTCTAACAAACACTAACAAACGACTAACAATCGATTGGCGTCGAAAAAACTTCGATATTCCCATAGTCGGCGGCTAAGTTTATGGAGCTCGTACGGGCGTAGACGCGCTTACAAGCCTGTATCATGCCCCTGACACTGGTAGATAAATGCTGTTCGCAAAATGTCCTTGCCGCACTGTGGCGCTAGTAGTCGTGTGACAGGCATGCATATTCCACGGTCTTACATACAGGTCGTGAAACTCTGGTGGTGGGGGTATGTCCTCGGATTGAAGCACCGGCCGTTTCGCCTAGTGACCACGAGTGTCGCTACGATAGAGTGATGCAGACTGTGCGAAAGAGATGGAAATCGATTGTTGACTCATAGGAACCTAACCTAGCTGTACAATTGGCTGGTGTAGGCAAACTATGATATTGAATGTCAAAAATGCATGATGGACCTAAATTCAATGAAAAGTAACTTTATCGTAAACCTGAAAAAAACCAAAAGACTATAGTTATCCAAGTGGGTACAATGAATATGAATGTTTTTTACATAGGTGTCAATGTGAGCTCGTGTTGGTCGAGGGGTTCGGTGCAAGCTTCGTAATGCTGCTTTCAGGGGTTCGATCCCTGTGCGCTCGGTTTTTTAAAAACATGTTTTATCTTTAAAAAAAATAGGCTTTACGCGTTGTTTTAATTGACCGGAAAATAAGTGGCGACTATTCCAGACCGAAGTGGAATCCAGACCGAAACACTTGCAGGATGTATTTCTTGAAAATGAAACAAACACTTAAGAAACAGTGCTTCTTTTGCAAGTCTTTATTTCCTCTTCGAAAAATTTTAATGCATGTCCCAAGAAACTTTTTCAATAATCTCTACTTTGCAGTTTCCGAAACAGTTTATGTTGGTAAATTTAAAAAAACACCCCTTTTCCGACCTTTAAGCGAAGGACTCTCGAGTAAGATAAATTGAAATAATTCACTAACTTTGTTTTATGTTTTCCAGCCTGGAAAGTATTTATTGTAATGATCCCAATAATTTTTCATTTTTTTTTCAGGCTCCCGGCTCTAACGTCTGTTTCGCCTATTCTCGACGAATATATTTCGGTTCGAAATGATTTTCGCACACAACGAGTCTCGGCTTCAATTTCCCAACTCCCGGTATCGCGGCCTCCCATTTTTTTAATTGCGCCAAGTCTCTCGGCACCCGAAACACTGAGCGTTCCGATTTTTCACTCCGAGAGCCTGTTTTACACGTTGGCACAATATACCACTTAGTCATTTTTCAATATCACCGTTTTTACAAGTTTACAAGTAGAGCAAGTCCCGTGTGGTCGCGTGAATCAGCGGTCATGTTTGGGTTTTGTTTACTTTTGAAATCTATTTCCGTCTCTCTCACACAGCCTGCATCACTCTATAGCAGCGATCCTCGTGGTCACGAGTTGAAACAGTCGGTGCTCCAATAAGAGGCCATCCCCCACCACTGAAATTTTGAGCGAGTTTCAAAACCTGTATGTAAGACCGTGGGCAAAACTTAGATTGGCGCATGGCGGTTAAGTCAAACCGGCACAAACACGAAAGAGCTAGGCTTGAGCAAGCATCATCGATTGTAGATCTCACATTGTGAATGGAATGTGCTTGTAAATAAAATAAAATAGTGTGATGGAACGAATAACCATGTCTCCCCATTATTATCGCTATTAAAAAAAGTTTCATCAAGTCAAATGGACAAATTTATAGGTTATATTACAGGTAATTACGAATAGTGCAAAACAAGAGGCAATCGAAATATATGGTCTGCTAAAATCGAACCCACATGATACATATTTACTTCGTAAATAATATAACATACGTTCGATTTACGGCGTTTATTCACAATTCCTTACGATGCACTTCCCAACGTCGATTCAGAAAACCATAAAAATGAAGTCCCGGATTCGTCGCTTTCGTGTAGAGACAAGCCTCAACACATTTGCGATTAGCGCCTACAATCGATCGGGTACCCATGACGTTTATTAATTTATAATACTTGTATACGCTGTTTGTACAACGTAAACATCACACGCGGTACTGTCATTCACGCAAACACCTGATTTAAATGGCGACCGGCATACTGCACTAGCAGACGAAAACCAATCTAAGTTTAGCCAAAACTCGCCGCAAGGGCTGCGCCACTAGAGTTACTTTGGAGGCTTAAAGGCCAACCTTTTTTGCTTAAAAAGAAACAAGATACGTTTGCCCGGAATTTGCTTGTATTGGATATTTACTTTCCAATATGTACAGCGCGAATCATTCGACTTGTCACGAATAAATATTTCTAAAAGGACGTTCTAAGGGGACGATCCGGTGTGTGCATACGCAGGTAATCCCGTTCATCTTGAGACATCGAAATAACTCGAGAACAGAGAAGTCAATCAAAAAATCCCGAGAAACGTATCGAGGAGGAGTAACAAACGGGGAGTAAAATGGTAGGATAATTTTTTTTTTTATGTAGTGGACGTTTTGAAGCTGATTTTAAGATGTACTTTTTTATGGAAACCTATATTTTCACCGTGGCATCTTATTTCACGTTAAAAAAACAGGTTGCTTTTGTCCGAAACATTTTTTGACCCGGCATTTACGCGCGGACGTTTTGTAAACCTTTTTTCTTTAAAGAAAAACGATGCAATTTTGTACATGTTGTGCATCGTAGTGTTATTCAAAAAGCTTGATTCAGTATCCGCAGTCTATCTTTATAGTTTGTCAATGATCCATTCGCCGTATTAAGGAGATGGGTAAAAATCGACTTTTTTGCATTTTCTGAAAGGATACATATTCAAGAATGAGAAAAAATGTTAAAGTTAAAATGTTAAAAATTGACCTACTTATGGACAATTAAGTGAGAGCAGGTAGCGCAATGATATGCGTAAACTAAAATTTTCAATAGCGTTTTTCTCGAAACGACTTTTTTTAACCTGGCCGGAAACATAACTTCGGCTATAATTGTCCGATTACCGATTTTAAAAAAACTAAAATTTTCGTCATTGCACTAGCTGTCGTCGTACGTAGCCATTTTGTATCTAGTATTTTTTAAGCCTCCGATTATAAGTAAAAATTTCGCCAAAATTAACCTTCTTTACATTTTTTTTCGGAAAACGGCTACGTGAGAGAACTACATTTATATAGATTCTAAAACTTTTTGATTTTTATTTTTCCGACTAACCATTGTCAAGCTATCGATCCGGTCCTTGGACCACATTTTTATACGGAGGCTCTATTATGCCTCAATAACGTTAATTTTCAATGTTTTACAACAAAGATTGACACAAAATAAGTTCAATATATGCTTAAGGGGAGATATACACCTAGATGGCCGAAAAAATCGATTTAGAAGCTATGAACATTCCGTCGACCGTAGACGTACACTATGAGCCTGGTATCGATAATCCCATGTAAGTTGACAAATTTCATGATTTATTCATTCCCAAATTTTCAAACGCGTTTTTCTCAAAACCATGTTTTTCAAATCGGTACCCAAAATTTCTCGAAAACCAATGAACCAATTGCCTTGAGGTTTTTGTGGTTATTCTATACACCATTATCCAGTACGTGTCATAGGATTTTTTTTTTTCGTTACTTAGTTTTTGTTTTATAGGCAAAATAATAATTAATTTTTGCCCCAAAAATCACTATTTATGTTCTAACGTCCGCCATTTTGTCATAAACCGATATTTTCAAAATCGGCTATGACAAGTACTAGATTATAGTATCTAATTTAATAATCGTTTTGGTTTTTTTTTCAGATGATTTTTTAAGAAACGCCGGTGGGTACCGTATACGCAGATTTTTTTACGACGCTCCAAGAATCGTACAAAATCCTTGTATATTTTTGATATTCTTAAATAAAGAAAATTAAACATATTTTTGAATATATATACTTTTAGATAATTAAAACCCAAATCCGAAATTCCAAATAGTTTTCGAAAAAATGCACAGAAATGACCTTTGTCCGGCTCCTAGGTGTACATCTCCCCTTAATAACATACTTTTCTTCCAAATCCCAAACAAATGATCTAGCAGACAAAAAGAGTTCGGAAAAAAACGTTTTTTTTTATCCGGTCACAGTGGTGTCCTCCATTAATTTATGTCTGCGAAGTGGAAGCCCATCATGTTCAACAATCCCATAACTACAAACAAATAATGGCCAAATTAAAAAAAGGTCCGAACAAAAGTTGACCTTATTTTTTACGAACAATAAAATGCCCCTGTATAAATATAAATTTCCATCTTTTTTTATTGACCTTGGAATCACCTTGAAAACGGCGACGAAATAAAGTTTCTTCCCATTTTACTCCGCGCTTCAATCTACTCGAAACTTGTCTCGCGATCCGATCAGTGAACTCGATTCTTGTCACTTAAAATTATTATAAAAAGGACATCATCGTTGCAAAAGCACCAGACAAGGGTAATAATCGTAGCGACGAAATGTCGATCATTGTTGCTAGTCTTTCAGCGATTAGGACTCAAAAGAAATCCGCGCGTTTCGAACAACGCCGCCTTCTCCGCTGCGGTGCGGTCCCTCAAGCGATTCCTCGGATCCCCGCGAGGCACGCTCTTACACTGAAAAAGATATATATTTTTTGAATCATAACGTATTATAGGATTCATTACAATTCAACAAATTATTTCTAAAAAGTTATTTTTCCAAGTAGCTCAGTCGGGTTGGTCAAAAAAAGGGGTCATCCGTGCAAACATTCCCGGCAGAAATTGTATTGCCCTAATCTTTAAGGAGGGTTATTAGTAGGTTAAATCCAAAATGCGACCAAATCCGACCAGTGCGTTAGCCGCCATTTTGATTCTAAGGTAGTTTGGTTTTTGCTCAATATCTCCTTTATTTTTCATTTTCCAACAAAAATGCTAAGGACTAAAGATGTTGAAAATTTAATTCTCTACAACTTCCGTGCTTACATTTTTTATCCTACGACCGATATTTTTCGAGACAATAGGGAAAAGCTTGCCAAAATAGAATTATTGAATTATCTTGATTACTATTAACTTTAGCGCATAAATTTACATAAACAAAGTTGTAGACAATCAAATTTTCTACAATTTTGGTCTTCGTGATTTTTTTTGTACAGTCAATATTACGAACAAGTCTGAGCCTGCAGCATTTCTTTTGCTGCAGGCACTACTTGAGCAGGCTGAGTTTACTCAGTTATTGGATTTTCAACAACTTTAGTCCTTAGCATGTTTGTTGAAAAGTTTAAAATAAAGGAGATATTGAGCAAAAACCAAACTACCTTTAAAGGGTTAGACCACAGTAACGGGTATAAAATCATGTGCGAATTTAACAATTTTTTTTCGCATGAAAAAATGAATCACTCATAAAATTAATTACACATCTATTTTAGTATGAATGTCAAGCTGTTAGAAAATATATTTTTTTTTTCGATGTACAAAATGGCCGACTACTAATATTTTCTTTTATCATCTTTTTTTTAGGCGCTCAGCGGCGTGACATTTAGCATCCACAATTTTTTACCTAGAACAAAAAAAAACAAAAATTCTCGTCAATCTACGTTAGAATACCTAGAGAAGTACGTACGGAATTTAAAAATATTGTTTTATTCAAAAGTTGTAGGTATTTGAACTTAAGAAATGAATTTTCAGTGAAGAATTTCGTTATAACTGCTCATAAAATGAAAAGTTTTCGATTAATCAGAAATTCCGTACATACTTCTCTGCGAAATGCAATTAGGAACATAACTTTTGAATTTGAAGTAAATCGAGTGAAAATTGTTGAAGTTATTTGTCACGCCAATTGGAAAAAAGCTGTTTCAAAAAGTTTCGAGTACTCGGCCATTTTGTACATCGAAAAAAACTATATATATTTTCTAACAGCTTGATATTCATACTAAATAGATGTGTAATTAATTTTATGAGTGAATCACTTTTTCATACGAAAAAAATTATTAAATTCGCACCTGATTTTATATTCGTTACTGGGCCTAAGGCCTTAAATAAAAATGTCGGCTAATGCACCGGTCGGATTTGGCCGCCATTTTGGATTCACTCTACTAATGACCCCCCTAAAGATTAGAGCAATAACATTTCTGGTCTTCTGAAGAAAATTCGGGCCTTGAAGGAAGAATGTGCCTCACCCCCGACTGCGTGCGTAGATCGAGAGCTTGCGACATGAGAGAATTGAGAAACTGTTCGCGCTCCTGGTGATGCGGATGAGTCGAGAGCAGCGGAAGTTCAGCGCGCGCCGGGTCGATGTCCGAGAGAATCTTCATCGTTGCCCAGAATGCCGCAGCCTCCCGAACGTCCACGCAAGCCTACGATTCACGCCTGAGTCATTTGACACTCGCTGACTCATCTGGTTAGCGATTACTTGGGTTTTTTTTCTCGTGGTTAACGACAGGACCGAATTTAGGGGGGGGGGGGCAACAGGGGCCTTCGCAATTAAAATTTTAGATAAGATTTGCTGACGAATGTTATACGAAACGCGGTGGAAAAAAAATCACTTCAGAGATCTGACAAGGCAGAAAAAATCACACTTTCATGAAGCGCTTTTTTAAATAACATTTTAAAGCGTATTTATGTTTAAAAATGATAAAAAAACACCAAACATGATGAATACTCTATAAAAAAATATGTTCCATGAATTATATATTTTTTAATGTCACGTGAATTGAGCCATCCATTAATTAATTTATTTATTTGGGGGTGTATCCGGAAAAAGAAATATTTGTTTACTCGTATTGTTTTTGACAAGTGCTGAGGAACGCCTATGAAAGTTTTAGAAGTTAGCTCCAGCCGCGTACACCGCCCAGTATATGATATTTGTCTGACAATAGTTTACGTGAAAATTGTATAAAGAAAAGGGAAAAAACTTTTAAATGGGCCAGTCCAACTCACGTGTGATATGTAATTACACTAAAAAATGTATAATTACGGAAAAATGAGTTTGTTCACATGAAAAATGGAAAAACAGCATTGTAATCGAATTCAGCTGATGTCAGGAATTGTCTCCTTCCTTAAGGGGAGGGTAGGGGTTTGCACTTTTGAAAAATCGATTTTTTTGTCTTTTCTTGTAGTTAAACATTTCAAGAATATAATCCCAAAATTTCAAAGTCAACTTCAAACGCGTTTTTTTCGAAACCACTTTTTCAAAGTCCGTGTTCACTGCCATTTGAAAACTACATGACCGATTTATTTCAAACTTGGTCCACACTTTCTACATATAAAATACCTCCCCCCAACGGTTAGTTTGAGATTTTTTTTTACATTGAGGGGGTTTTCCACCCCCAAAATGGCGGAATTTTCCGTGAAAAATAGCACTTTTCACTTTACATGACCACTAAAAATTTAGAAATGAAAAAAAAAATAACAAAACCGTTGGGGGGAGGATTTGATGATACTTTGACTAAATTTTAATGGTACTTGATTTCAGATAATTTCTAGCTGAGATACAGTGAACACCGCAAATCGTGTTTTTCCAAAGGCGTTCTTGGAAGAGCTTTGTTACCGGCTTGTTTGTGGGTATTTTCGCGTACAAATTTCACGGAATCTTCTTGAAATGACACTTAACAATGTACAAAAGGTTTCAATAAATTTACTCTATCCATATAGATGAAAAAAATTCGAAAACAAGTTTTTTTTTCACGCTGAAACCCCTACCCTTCCCTTAATGAATATTCAGTGAAAAAATCCGCTATAACTGCTCATAAACTGCTCATGGAATGAAAAGTTTTCGATTAATCTAAACTTTTAAATTTGAAGTAAATCGAATGAAAATTGTTGAAGTTATTTGTCACGCCAATTGGAAAAAAGCTGTTTCGAGAAGTTTCGAGTAGACGGCCATTTTGTACTACGAAAAAAAAAATTCTAACTGCTTGATATTCATACTAAATAGATGTGTAATTAATTTTATGAGTAAATCACTTTTTGATACGAAAAAAATTGTTAAATTCGCACATGATTTTATACCCGTTACTGTGGCCTAAAGCCTTAAATAAAAGCTTGTAAAAAACCCTAATTTTCGGGTCGGCACAGTAGCCCAACCTCTCTAAAGAAGGATCTTGTTTTTTCGCAATAAATTATACACTAGAAAAGATTTTTCTTCCTATTTGAAGAATAATTCGGGGCATCCCACTTCTTCGTTGCCCCAGGGGCTCCACACCTTCAAATTCAGCCCTGGTTGAAGGATATTCTCACACAGGCCGGCTGCATTTACCCGTGGATCTTCCCCGCAATTAAAAACGCAACACTGTTTACCCTGGCGGCCAATTTCAGTCCAACCTCGTCGGCCTCTTTCTCCAAAGCTCTGCTATACGGTAACTTCAGAATAATCGCGAGCAAGCCCTTGGCCAAATCCTGCACTATGAAGGCCACTATGTCCGGAAACATCGCCCACAACGCGGCCAGCGGTACCAGCAACAAAATATCCAGAATTACCCCGTAGGAAATTTGCTCGATCTGCACCAAAAACAATACTTTCGTAACGATCGCGTTTTTGTTCGTTTGTAGTTTATCACGCGTTTTACGAGACAGTTGGTACCGACCGAATGCTTGAGGATTACGTGAGCTATCTCGTGCGACAATATTACCGCCAGTTGATCGTCGTTTTCCACCAGATTGAGAAGCCCCATCAAAACGAATATATGGCCACCCTGAGAAGTTGAATCAGAAACGTTATTAAATATCACCTTTCAGATATATATTCTGAAAATTTTATTGAAATGTTCCTAAAATTGAATGAGATACAGCTTCTAGTGGTCAACCGCGCGAACGGTAACTGCACCATACTTCAAACCTTAAGGCGGGAACCTGAATTAGAAGGTCCGAAAAATGGTTTTTTTTTTAAATTGCTAAGGGGTCTCTCACTGTAGCCGCTAAAAAAGGCTATTTTCGTGAATTTTTTTGATAGGTTTATATTATAGATATTGATACAAAAGTTATTACATTTTATGAATACACTTTCGAAATACATTTTAAAAAAATCATTTTAGTCACTATTTAAAGACGAAAATGATAGTTAAAAAAATGTCCTAAAAAATTCCAGGTCCGCGCTGGTGATTTTCATTTTCAAACAAACCCAAACAAAGTTGTTCGGGTTTCATTATCAAACAAACTCGAACAATTTTGATTTTTTTAATAAACGCACATAATTTTGATTTTCAATCAAACCAAACAATTGTGTTTCGTTTCTTTGAAATGTTTGTTTGAAAATGGAATGCAAACAATCTTGTTTGGATTTCATTTCCAAACAAACCCAAACAATTTTGATTTTCAAAAAAAACCCAAACAAAATCTCGGAGATGGATCTTCCGAAAGAAAAAGAGCAAACGGTTTTAGATTCAGTATGTTAATGGCTATAGCGCATATCATACGATGTTTTATGTGTGCAAAAATAACAAAATGGCGGACATTTTTCGAAAAAACAAAAACAACGTTTTTTCCCAGTTTTTGGCAAACAAAAAATAGTAAATATCAAAATTTAAAAAAATTCTTGATATGTGCTATAGCTATAGTTTTGAAGAATATGTGGTTAAAATTTCATAAGGATCGGTTCAGTAGTGTCGAGATTTTATTAACAAGCCGTCGAAAAACGTGATTTCGAGAAAAAAACGCGTTTAAAGTTTCTTTGGGTTACATAAACACATAAAACAAAATTTTAATGTACTTCGAAAGTGTATTTATTAAGTGTAACAACTTTTATATCAATATATATATATATAATACAAACGTTTCAAAAAAATCATGAAAATAGCATTTTTTAGCGTCTAAAGTGAGAAGACCGCTTAAGGCCTTCGGCCACAGTAACGGGTATGAAATCATCTGCGAATTCAACAATTATTTTTCGTATGAAAAAGTGATTCACTCATAAAATTAATTACACATCTATTTAGTATGAATATCAAGCTGTAGAAAATATATATATATTTTTTTTCGATATACAAAATGGCCGACTACTAATATTTTCTTTTATCTTTTTTTTAGGCGCTCCGCGGCGTGATATTTAGCATCCACAATTTTTTACCTCGAACAAAAACAAAAATTCTCGTCAATCTACATTAGAATACCTAGAGAAGTACGTACGGAATTTAAAAAATATTGTTTTATTCAAAAGTTGTAGGTATTTGAACTTAAGAAATGAATTTTCAGTGAAAAATTTCGTTATAACTGCTCATAAACTGCTCATAAAATGACAAGTTTTTGATTAATCAGAAATTCGATACGTACTTCTCTGCGAAATGCAATTAGGAACATAACTTTTAAATTTAAAGCAAATCAAGTGAAAATTGTTGAAGTTATTTGTCACGCCAATGGGAAAAAAGCTGTTTCGAGAAGTTTCGAGTAGTCGGCCATTTTGTACATAGAAAAAAATATATATTTTTTCTAACAGCTTGATTTTCATACTAAATAGATGCGTAATTAATTTTATGAGTGAATCACGTTTTCGTACGAAAAAAAATTTGTTAAATTCGCACATGATTTTATACCCGTTTCCGTGGCCTAAGGCCTTAAAGAATTGCGTGAGAGCAAGGCGAAAGGACCAAAGATAAATGTAAAAAGCCACGAAGGCGTATCCAGAATGAAGAAGTTACGAACTGGTAGAACATAGGCGTTTTCATCCTTATCATTGACGACGTTCAAAGTCCAGGACTCATCGGCCACAAAGGGCAAATCCTTGTTCGCGTGCAGCAATCTTTGTACGACTGCCAATACCCTCTTATAAGCCGGATGATGATGAGGTACCAGCTCGTTCTTGAACTGCTCCAACTGCTGTAAGCTCATGGAAAAATGGATTCACCGTTGATCAAAACGGATTTCACTGCAATTCCGTCATATGACAGTATTTTTTAACTTTTTTTTTTTATCAATCTCGCGCGACCATAACGCGTCGTGTTTTTGTCGATTGGGTAAATTTACCATTTCGTAACTGACTTTGGCAAGGGCGGCCTGCTGCTTCTCGTTGAGGATTATAAGCCGGCGACGATGACTGAGGGGATCGGTCTCCAGATGCTGAACGTAGTAGACACCCAGGCCGGAGAAAAAGGCTGCCAGGATGCCTGCAAGGAGAAACAATCGATTGTACCGTCCACGTAACGAGTTTTTATTGCATCGTTTTTTAGCCTAGGGTCTTAACGGGCGATATACACTTAGATGGTTGAGGTCGTGGATTTAGAAGCTATGAGCATTCCGTCGATCGTAGAAGACCTACACTATGGGCCTGGTATCGATGATTCCATGTAAGTTGACAAATTTCATGATTTATTCATTCCCAAATTTTCAAACGCGTTTTTGTCAAAACCACGTTTTTCAAATCGGTACCCAAAATTTCTCGAAAACCAATGAACCGATTGCCTTGAGGTTTTTTGTGGTTATTCAATACACCATTATCTAGTACTTGTCATAGGATTTTTTTCCGTCACTTGATTTTTGTTTTATAGGCAAAATAATAGCTAATTTTTAGCCCAAAAATCACAATTTATGTTCAAACGACCGCCATTTTGTCATAAATCGATATTTTCAAAATCGGCTATGACAAGTACTAGATTATAGTATCTAATTTAATAATCTTTATGGGTTTTTTTTCAGATGATTTTTGAAGAAACGCCAGTGGGTACCGTATACGCAGTTTTTTTTTCGACGCTCCAAGAATTATACAATATCCTTGTATATTTTTGATATTTTTAAATAAATAAAATTAAACATATTTTTGAATGTATATATTTTTAGATAATTAAAACCACAATCCGAAATTTCAAATAGTTTTCCTTGAAAAAATTCACAAAAATGATCTTTTTCCGGCTCCGAGGTGTATATCTCCCCTTATAGCGGGAAACCAGTTTAGGAGTACGTTTTTTTAGTGATTTTTATGATTTTTATTTCCAAAGTATGAATGCATAGAATTTAGTGAAATTTTGGGAATATTTTGTACATATTTTCGAACAAATATTTCAGTTTTTTCATTAATTTTTTTGATACGTTTATATTACAGATATTCATATAAAAGTTGTTACATTTAATGAATACATTTTTTCAAATTGTTCAATGTACTTATGTAACCCAAACAAACTTTAAACGCGTTTTTCTCGAAACCACGTTTTTCGACGGCTTGTTGAAGCCTTATGAAATTTCAACCACATATTCCTTACAACTATAGCTATACCGCACATCAAGGATTTGTAACAATTCTGATATTTACTAATTTTTTTGCCAAAAACGGTGAAAAACACGGGGAAAACGTTTTTTAGCGGGTTGTTGATAAAATCTTCGAAACTACTGAACCGATCCTTATGAAATGTTGACCATATATTCTTTACAACTATAGCTATAGTGCGTATCAAGAATTTTTTTAAATTTTCACATTTACTTTTTTTGCCAAAAACTTTTCAGGACATTTTAGGCCTACAATTTTTTTAGGACATTTTTTTAACTACCATTTTCGTCTATAAATAGTGACTTAAATAAGTAAATTTTTTTAAATGTATTTTTAAAGTCTATTAGTTGAGTGTAACAACTTTTATATCAATATCTATGATAAGAACCTATCAAAAAAATTCATGAAAATAGCCTTTTTTTAGCGATTAAAGTAAGAAGACCCCTCAAATATTATAGCACCAAACTTCTCATTGCACCGTGTAGGATTAGTATTGCGCCATACACTAGGTAGGTCTTGCTTACGCGAAAACATTGACGCTTATGGGCCCTTAGAGTTATTGCATGGTAATAATTGATGGTTTGGGTTCGAGGTGTTATTCAATATTATTGCACCCCGGGAAAAAAAGTTCATGTCTGAGTGGATATGTTCATACATGTTTCAGATATCGCATGTATGTATCAGATATATTTATATCTGACATTTTACAGTATCATATATGATTAGGTCTGATCATATTCCACATCACATATGCATATAGAAGATCATATCTGATCAAATACAGCATCTGGCCTGACGATATATGAACTCATATCTGTTTATATCTGGCTAAGTACCAAGGCGAGTTGGTACCGTAAATTCGTATCTGAACGAACGTATCTGTTCGTATAAAATCATATCCGATCAAATACGGTACCAGACTCCGCTATATAGATCTCATATATGTTTTTATCTCGTCCGGTACCAAGGCGACTTGGCAGCGTGAAACCATATCTGAACATACATGATGTGGTATATGAGCAGGCACGTTCATATAAAATTTTATCCCATCAGATACGATACCAAACCTGGAAAATATACGAAGTCTTATACACTCATAGCTTATCGTATATGCAGTTCAGTTGTTCCCATATGAAAACATCTGAATATATGAAACGATATATGAGGATATGAGACGATATCCGATCAGATATGGCACCTCACCTGACTGTATTATATGTGATCATGTGAGTTACTATAATATTATTAATTATTAACACGTCAAGTAATGAGGTGTTAATAACCCCGCTCTATATATGTAAACATTTTAATATCTTCATGAGTGCACTAACAAGATTTGATCTGTCTCAACAGGGTAAGATTTGCTCTGATATAGTCGGAGTCATACCTGGTCTGATAGTTCAGATAAACTATGATTCTATCATATGGACAGGTCTATTGTTCTACTGGGATCCACGGTATTTTATTCTTATACGGACAGACAGATCTGGTCCAATAAGATTAGATTTTCCTGATATGATCAGATCTGGCCTGAGGATTGGATCTGGTCACACCTGCTGCGATATGGACGGGTCTGCTCTCGAAATTATCAAAATGACTCTGATATGATCATACATGCTCAGATATAAGCATACATGATCTGTCATGACACTACATGAACAGATATGGCCATTTTTCTTGTCTGACCATATCTGATTCTACAGATATGATTCAGATATATTCAGATATGAACATTTTTCCCCGGGACAATGAAAGTATTGTACAATGTTATTTGCCCCCATATGAAAGAAGGCGCCATCGACAAAAAAATCGAAAATGCCTTTTACTATTCAGAACGATGGAAAATTTTGTCCTAATTCCAACGGTACCAAAATCGCATTTTCGATTTTTTCGTAGACGCCGCCTTCTTCCATATGACGGCAGTGTAGGTCTAGTGCCCGCCTAAGTCTAAAAAATAATGAAATCTTTCCTTTTAATAAAACATTTTTGCAATTTTCAATCAGCAATTTTTTCCTTCCCTCCCTAAATCGTCTGTAAAATCCCGCCTTCCCCATTGCGATACTCTCATCAGTCAAAAAATTTCAGCAAAATCGACCATCCGATTGCCCCCTGCCTCGCTTACCAAGGAAAGCGCCTCTCTTCGAGGCGAGCCACTTCCTGTACATGTCCCTCTGCTCCGGTGTCTGCCTGGCCCACCACCTCTTGAAGTACCGTCCGAACAAGAAGGCGAGTACGTTCACGATGGGACGAACCAGCAAGGCCAGAGCCGGCGGAATATCGAGTCTCCGAGTCGTGTGTATTCCGCATCGTCCGAGTCTTCCCGACAGCTCGATCCTCCGTGACATCACCATAGGCTTCGTCAGCTTCGTTGGCGCATTCGCCAAGCCCCGCCTAAGCGCCCAGCCAAAGCCAATTTTCAGCCTCGCCACGTGCCTCGGCGCGGCGCACGCTCTCGCGCAATTGAACAACATCTTTCTTCCTCCAACTCGCCCCACGTTCGTCCGATAACAACAATTCGTCAAAAACGCTACGAGTTCAGCGTTGGCCTCCTCTGAAGCGAAGCGTGCAAGATCTCTTCGGAGAGTTTCCTCCTGCGCGTCGTCACACGTAGTTCATGCACGCAGCGAACAGCAGCAAGTGAAAGCCCAGATGCGCGTGGTAGTGGAACATCACACCCGCCGCGACGCCGTACTGCATCGCCGCGCAGAGCATCCTCTTCGAGAAGAATATCGTTATGAGGTGCAACCATGTAGGGCGGTTTCTCCCACTCGCAGAATCCTGCGGCTTCCTCACCAGCGAGCCCAGGCACACCAAGCTACCGATTTTCGAGTGCGACCTATAACGCCATGTTGTGTCCATTCGGTTTATTTGATACTTTGCCCTCTTGCCGAGAAAACTTTCCTTTGCTATTTGCGGCGACGGGAGTATTTTCACCACTGGAAGAAAGATAAGGGCGCGATCATTTTACCACAGCGTCGTGAAAATAGTAGACTGGTTCTCTATCTGAACAAAATGAGCTTTGCTACGGTGACAGAATTTTTTCAGAGCGGCTCGATGTATGATAAGTTGATCTGAAGCGAAGATGGCTACAAACTTTCTTTCTTTGGAATAATGACGTTAAGGCGGTCCTCTAGTTTCTCGGCTGTTTTTTTACGGCTTTTTCAATAATTCTTTACGGGCAAAGCATCGAAATAATCAATCTCATTGTTTTTGCATAATCTTTATTAACATTTAAATAAGCTTTACAAATTTTTTGAAGTCCAAATATATAATAGAATAAAAGTATAGTGGCCGACAGGAAGACATCAAGTAAAAGAGGTGCTTGACGGTGACCAAGATTGCGGCTGTTCTGCTTATCTGAAATCAAAAAACCAAACGGCATTTTAATCTTCATATTTAAGACTAGCGATTGAACCAGAGTGAATTCTAAATGACAAAAATTGACTTTTTTATACACTTTTGAACATTACATTCTATTTTTTACTCATTTTTTCTTAAGCTTTTCGCTCGTACAAAAAAAAACTATCGAAGCAATCATGATAATCCTAGTTCAATCGCTGGCTTATAACATATTAAAGATGCTGTATAAATTTGAACAAGATCGGTGCAGTAGTTTCTGAAATATCGTGGTCACCGTTTCGAAAAATGGTGTTTCGAGAAAAACGCGTTTGAAAGTTCGCGCATGTGATTTATACTAAAAATTTCATCTCACCGTCAATCTGCTATGCCTGGACCATACAATAGGCCTTCCTCTCTTTCTTGGAAGTCACGCAGAGCTGCTCCGTCTTCCCTTTTCGCGATTCGGGCCTGTTTTACAACATCGATCGTGCGCCTTTCTAAACGGTCGATCCGAGAGCTATCACGCTGTTGAACATATCCTTTAGCTTGTGGGCCGATTTTCACTCCCATGGTTTCCAAGGTCTTCAGGATAGATTTGAATCCTTCGTTGAAGATTATGACCCCGAGAAACGTGGCGATTTCAACCACTTTTGGCCCAGAATGGAGGTGCTTCGGAGCAAAAGTCCAGATTAACGAATTGAGCGACTCGTTATTATTTTGAGTTTCCGCTCCCAGGCATCTGCTTAACAATTCTTCTTTGGATAAATCCTCATAAATTGGCTTTATAACTTTTTGAACTGCTTCAGAAAGAGGCGGTTTATTGTGTTTGAATTGCTCAGCCTCTCCGAGAAACTCAGCTCTGTGCCATTTGCACCAACTAGATTCGCCTGCAGGACAATTTTGATGCTGTGGATTGCTGTCTGTGGAAATCTTGTGAAAGAATGTTGCCCAAATTTCCTTTCTCATTTCCTCGATAGAATCTGGATGTCTCCGAATAGCTAATCCATAATACGTTGTCATCTCACCAATCAATTTATCAGTGAGTTTTCCTGCACCTTTCCCACCAATGCCTTTATTAGATTTTTTTGCATTTCGGAGCCGAGTCCCCATCCTCTTTTCAACGTGTCCAACACACTCTTTTTTTACAACAACAACATCTTCTCCATATGGTTCTGCCTTCAAAATACCGTTGAATGTCTTTCTGTCACCGCCTCCATACGGAGCGCGCAGCCCGGCGCGCGCTCCGTATACCTGCTCCGTTCCAGAGCCGTAACTTGTGAACCACTTCGAATATCGAAAAATCCTTTGGCACACATTTTCTACACATGTTGTAGATGTGATTTATGAAGAAAAAAAAACATCGATTTTTTCGACCCGAGAAACTAGAGGACAGCCTTAATATAATTTGTAATAATAGTGGCAATAATTATAATATCGTGTATAACGTGTGGACTCATAGGATTAATGAGTAGTATCTATTCCGTGTATACCTTCAAGGGTATATGAGAAATTGTATATACGAGGGGATATAATCCCCCCCTTCATATAGAAGGGAGGGGTATTGATGTAAATGGTGTTTCCCCTCCCTTGTCATGTACATAAATTATTTTACATTGGTTCACTTATGTCTAGCTTTGCCGGATGTATTTTTAGTTGCGCTTCTATTTTCCAGTCAATATCTAACCCTCTGCTATTTTGCAAATATCGCTCCAATTTATTTACTATTTCTTTGTTTAGTTTTAACTTCTGTACCGATGATTCGGTATCGATGATTCCGTGTAAGTTGACAAATTTCATGATTTATTCATTCCCAAATTTTCAAACGCGTTTATCTCAAAACCACGTTTTTCAAATCGGTACCCAAAATTTCTCGAAAACCAATGAACCGATTGCCTTGAGGTTTTTTGTGGTTATTCTATCCACCATTATCTTGTACTTGTCATAGGATTTTTTTTTTTCGTTACTTAGTTTTTATTTTATAGGCAAAATAATAACTAATTTTTTGCCCCAAAATCACTATTTATGTTCAAACGTCTGCCATTTTGTCATAAATCGATATTTTCAAAATCGGCTATGACAAGTACTAGATTATGGTATCTAATTTAATAATCTTTTTGGTTTTTTTTTTCAGATGATTTTTGAAGAAATGCCAGTGGGTACCGTATACGCAGGTTTTTTTTACGACGCTCCAAGGATCATACAATATCCTTGTATATTTTTGATATTTTGAAATAAAGAAAATCAAACATATTTTTGAATGTATAAACTTTTAGATAATGAAAACCCCAATCCGAAATTTCAAATAGTTTTTCTTAAAAAAATTCACAAGAATAACCTTTTTCCGGCTCCTAGGTGTATATCTCCCCTTAAATTTCCATTGCCTGCTTGCATACTCTACATTTGGCGTCTACATACCCTTATTTCCTGTCCGCCCCGACATTGCCACATCTTATCCCCACTCACGTTCCTTTGAGGTAAAACGAGCGTGCAATCTTGATCACTATAGATTTTGTTCAAATTTTAACCAGATATTGTTCTTATCATTGTGCATGTAGTGAAATTTCCGAACATTTGACTATTTAGATCGGGAGCTAATGGGTTTCGAAATTGAAACTCTTAACGCTGCAGGATCTGCATTGACCGAAAGTCAGGTCGCACAATTTGTTTATAAATTTGGAATAAAAATTATGTTTGGACAGCAAACTAGTTAGGGAAAGAGTAAAAAAAAGTTTGGAATGCCTTGACTGTTCAGTTTTGCTAAAAACGTTCAGTGAAGACAGAATAATTATTCGTGAAAAATATTTATCCCCTATAATAAGAAGACATATGGCAACACCGCAGAACAGTATTGTTCAATATTTCGAGAAAAAAATAATTATCGTGTTCCTAAAGTGAAAAATTTTGTCATAAAAAATATTTGCATTATAAATATTAATATTGTATACTGTTTATGTTATTTCCATTAACAAATAAAAGTGTTGGTTCATTCATAAGTAATTAAAAACTTTGTTCGATTAAAAATTACTTCCAAATAAAAACTTGTGTTGCAGTATTATTTCAAATATGCCACGCAAACTCACGTCATTGGATACGTGGAACGATGCGGTGTTGCCATACTTCTTCTTATTACAGGGGACAAATATTTTTTACGGAAAATTTTTTTGTCTGAATTTCTATGCAGACCCCGCAGTGCTGAAAGTTGCATTTTTAAAACCCATTATCTCCCAATCTAAATAGTCGACTGTTTTGAAATTTCACTCAAACATGCATAATGATATGAACAATGTCTGGTCAAAATTTGAAGAAAATCTATAGAAATCAAGATTGCGCGCTTGTCCTACCTTAAATTCTCCACTAATCATCTTGTCCTCCCAATATTTTTTCACGTGTCTAATTGTTTTCCGATATTTGTATTCCTAGCTATACGTTGATGCGTCGATTTTGTTCCAATCGTATCGAATTTCTCGTTCAATTTTAATTTTTATGCCCCTTTCTGTTTTTCTTTCCAGCTCCTTACATTTCCATTACATACGACTTGCCAGATTGGATTCATTATTACTGTTGGACCTTCCCATTCAATTTTTCCAGCCACCTACCATCCCATGGAGTTTATAATAATAAGAATAATATATTTTTTTTTTCATATTAAAAAATAATACAGTAGTAGTTTCAATTTCCAGGGTATATACCCCTTTCAGGGCGATTACGCATAGTCACTTTCTTTTTTCCTTTACACTTGTTAAAAACATAATATAGAAAATATCGCAAATAATAATTATTATTATTTCTGTAAGATATCTATAGTTTTCATAATAATAATAATAATAATATACGATCAAATAATTCCAATTATAATGATAATAATATGTTTGTGACTTATGGCCATGTGCAAAAAATTATTATTTCAATTGTGAAATACTTTTTTTACATCCATTCGGTCATGCTGAGTAAGCCTCAAAAAACAAAGTTCCAAACTTTCGATTTTTATAATGATAATGACAATAACAATCATAACATAGTGTTAATGTATTTACGTTTAAAACAAAAATCGGTAAAATGCTCAAACCCCCTTAAAGTGAAGTAGAAACTGTAACCACGTGATGTGAGAGTGCAAGAGAAATAGCTGAAATTTTCGGACAAATAATTTTCAAAGATTGCCAATATTCAGGGCAAAGGAAAATCGTCAAACTCCGCGAGGGTGAAATCTACAGAGCCTGCTGCTTCGTTTCTTCTGAAAAACTCAATTTTCTTGGAAAAAAACTGTGCGAAGATTTGTGAGGTTATGTTGACTTTGAGCATGCTCTTCAGGGAGTTCATATATATACATATATACGCACACACACACACACACACACACACACACACACACACACACACACACACACATATATATATATATATATATATATATATATATATAACGATTTGTCGCAATAGAATATGCAATTACGAGCCAATAAATCGAGTTCGAGCTTCGAAATATTGATTTTATGTAGACATTTTTTCTCCTTCAATCGTCAATGTGCGAGGACCACCTTAAAAGGACGTGACCATGGTTATTTTCTGTTTTCCACTCACCTGAAATCTCGCCACGATATATATTGCGATATTCCTAACCTCCGAATACACCGAAACAATGGTAAATTTTGACTTCCCGCAGGCTCGAAAGAAACGAAGAATTTTCGCGTATTGTTTGCCAAAATGACGGTTGTTTGAATATTACGTAATCAGGTGAATTGAATTTTTTTGACGTTCGGTGTTTTCTTTTGTATTTACTATTTTTCGCAGTTGTGAAAAACATTCGTCGCTGGTGTGGGGGCTGCGCGAGAGATGGCGCGGTATTTCTCGTTGGGGGCGCGGCCGCTCGATGGCGCCACCGTACGGTTTCGAATTCAACACGCTCGGCCGGCCGGTATGGGTCGCAGTGATCTCGATGATTATTTTTTATTTTACAGGATTGCAAACTTGGGGGTTTATTAGAGGAAAATTACAAAGTGTGGAGGAATGATCGATTGTGATTGTTGAAAAATAAGATAATTGAAAAAATTGATAATTGACTTGAAAGACAATTGAAAAAAGTAAGGACAAGTATTGACTATGTAGTTTTACTGTTGGGAAAAAATACGATTTCCGTTCACATGCGTAATTATTTTGTATTTTTGATCATGAAAATCTACTTTGACGATGATATCACGAAGCGCAGTTCGTCACGCGAGATATAATAGTAAAAACAAGATGGCCGCTGAGAATTGTTCGGACATGATGCGATTGAAATTTCTACGATGAATATTATATTTTCTTGAGTTCCAGTCTAGGGCAACAAAGGTGGCACATTTCCTTCAGCATTAACGCCGCCATTTTGTTACAAAATTTCGTACAAAAAATGTGTAAAGATACTCGAAGATACGTAGAATAAAGGCCTCTAAGCGGAATTTTCATTTTGTCCATTGGGTATCTGCAAAAAATTGTCGAAATTCACCATTTTTCCGGGCTCTGGACTGCTAGTCTTTTAAGGGTGGAGATCCCTTATAACACAAATAAGAACTTATGGCCGGAAATGAACTCCGCGAGGAAGCTGAGGGATTACCCAGGTAGCAATTTTCGAAAAGTTGTCCAAAAGTCGGGTAAAAGGGTGCCAAGTGTCCGCCCGGAAGTTATCTCAAAGTCAACAACCATCCAAAAAGATAACTGTTGGACACACGATAACTTATAGGTAACTTCCAAACGGACATTTGGTACCCATTTGGACAACTAATAGACAACTACTTTGAAATTGCAACCTGGGTACTTTATGGCCCCGGAATCGCAGATTAAACGCTAGGTCGTTCAGTCATGAAATTGTTTTAGTCCAAACTTTAAACGAGTTTTCCTGAACACAGTCTTTTCGTGAACCTCGTACCAGATAACTCAAAAACTATTAGGTTGACTATCTTGAAATTTTGCACAATTGTAGATAACATAATCACCGTCTGTGTGAACCTAAACTTTCTCGAAAAGATATTTTTTTAAATGACTTTTTCATCAACAAACACTTTAGGAAACATTTCATGGGAAGTCGAACATTTTTTTCAAACACGTACCATTTTTCGAATTTTTACTTTTCCTTATATTTTTTAGGTTCACATAGAGCATGTGGGTCTTAGAAATGTAAAGCTTTTTGGCCCTGACGTTTTAGATCAATACCGCAGCCGCTAGATTGTACGGCGTGGAACAACTCAGACAATTTTTTCCGAAGCACGTCGTACAGCTGCCATTTCTTATTATTGTAAACGGTTGAAAAAAAGACGTAATAATATGTACATAACATTTCAATTATGTCGAATAAATAGTTTGAACACAAAAAAATTTTAAAATACGTTTATTTTCGGCTGCCTAAAGGAATCTCGCTCGCAAAATCAAAACCGAATTGAGGTTATGTTTCCGTCAAAATAACGTACGCATATATATTGGGAGGACAAATAAGTCTCCGCCGTTTGGCAAAAGATGGCCCCACCAGGAGGTTATGGTTGAAATTGTCAGATACAAAACGTTATATCGTAAGGTTGGACATCTGGCACGACGATAAACTTAAAGTATTAGCGATTTTGTATCAGTATCACATAATTTTTTTCGTGCGAAAATGTCGAATTTTCAGTCGAATGGGCGTCATTTGCGGGAACTCTTGCGTTAGGCACGAATCTCTCTCGAATAATACTTCCAATTCCGCGTCTTCGTTTCGGCCTTCCGCTACGTTCTTTGTCTTCAACCTCAAACTCATCGTTCTTAAACTTTTGAAACCACTCGCGACGACTTCTCTCACTTAAAAAGCAGCCTCACCATATGCTTCTACAAGCAATCGATGCGCCTCAGCTGCAGATTTCTTCAAAGAAGTAAAAAAGAGTTATAAAGTTCCCCCAAATGACGCTTATTCGGCTCAAAACAAAAATTTTCGCACGAAAAAAATTATGTGATGATGATACAAAATCGCTAGTATTTCAAGGTTATGGTCTGGCCAGATGTCCAACCTTACGTTACGATGTTTTTCATCCGACAATTTCAATCATAACGTCCTGGTGGGGCCATCTTTTGTCAAACGGTGGAGACTTATTTGTATCCCCAATACAACGCATCTACACCAGCGCCGCTCCAGCGAAACCCTTATAGCTACATCTACTTATAGGTCCGAATAAAAGGGCCGATTTTTTTCTGGGAAACGGTGGGTGAAAAAAACGCATTTTTTTTAACACAAAGGTACATATATTGAGTGTTCAAAAAAATCATGAAAAAATATAGAAAAACAGCAAAAACATGGTCACCGGTAAATAAAGCATTTTTTATCGCGACGTTAGGCGGTGGACACTCTCCAGCTTAAACGGTCCATCCGAAATCTGAAAACCAAACGGGTTATTCAAGTTGATAATAAATACGAGTCGTTGACGATCGTCAATTACCAAAATATTTTTTTTAACAACGTGGCGACGATTTGAAACTCGAGCACACGAAATCTATGAAAAAAGTCGTAATTTTAACGTAACTATTAACAAATGAAGATCGATCTTAAAAAAGTGTGATCGTCAACGACCTTTTAATGCTTCTCATCGTATCTCCTGAAAATTTGAAAAGAATCCATCAAGTGGTTTTCGAGATATCCTGTCCACCGACTTTGAAAACAGTGTTTCGAGAAAAACGCGTTTAAGGGGCTATACCAGTGTGACACTTTCGACAAATCGATTTTTTTGCCTTTTTCGACAGTTTATACTTTTAGGAAAATATTCTGTAAAAATTCCAAGGCCGTATCTCAAATTATTTTATCTTGCAAAAATCGATCGTTAAATCTTTAAACGCGTCTTTCTCGAAATGAGATTTTCCAAATTTGCTGGCATTGTAACTCAAAGAGCAATTATCCGATTGAATTGAAATTTAAACTGAGTACTCTTGAATATATTTACTCTACAATGACGTAGGATATTTTTGATTGGATGAATATTGACGATGTTGGCATTGAAAAAAGCGACCATTTTATAGGCAAGAAAAAAGAGGTTTTTTCATAACTACCCCATTTTGTTAGATTTTGATATTTTTCGAAAATCCTACGTCATTGTACAGGAAATACCTTCCAGTTTAACGACATTTTTTCCCTTTTCGCTTTCAGCTACTCAATCGGCCGGAATCATGTTAGCAGTGGAAGAACTTTTTTTTTGGCGCCTACGGAGGCAGCGCGTAAGCCGCTTGGATCTCAATATTTTTCTATGAAAAAATTATGTAATATAGGTCAAATATAGCCAAATATATTCTTAATTTTCCGAAACATTTAATTGAGTACTTTTCTTCCAAAAAATTCCTGAAAATCACCCAAATTTTCAGCGTTTACACTGGTATGGGCCCTTAAAGTTTGAAGTACGGTGCTGCTACCGCTCGCCCGGCCGACGGTTAGAAGCTGTAGCTCATTCGACTTCAGGAATATTTAAATGAAACTTTCAGGGAATATAAGCTAATCGAATTTTTTTGTTTGGAAAATGCAATTTTTTGACCCAGCTAGGTATATCCAGCCCGTTACTTTTCTTTTCCGGGCGCTTCAGACTAGGAAGATTAGCCTTGCGTACTCCATAAACGCGGATGACATCCTCGCGCGCGAACTGCCCGAGAGAAAGGACAGAGCGAAACGAGAGGAGATCGTGGATCGGCTCGAACTGGTTGTGGCCGATGCACTCGCGCCGCCGTCAGTCGGGCGGCCGCGAAGGCTGACTGGTGGTCGGGCGTATGTGTGACGCGAGCGCGCAACTCGAGCCGCACACTGCCATACGCCACCAGTTGCGCGCCACTCGGCAATGGCGTACGACGTATCAGTGTGCTCGAGTACATCGTCGCTCTTGAAAAATACGCGCATACTTCTGACCGTTCGAAATATAATTGACATACGAATAAAACAATCGTTCTTTTTCCCGCCGTACGAATAAAGTAAACTTGTCGACATTTCGCGCACGCGATACGAAAATCGGAGCAGATCGAATAAAAATAAATACAAAATAAATAAAACGTGCGTTAGGGGGGGTAAACCGGTACGGGACACTCGGATGTTCCACGAGTGAGATCCAACATGGCGTCGAGCGATCTGTCGTTCGGTAAATAATCCTTCAAACGTCAACTGACAGCCGTTTGATATTGATAATATTTCACGAGTGGCAACCTTCCGCAGTTCATCACCGACAATGTTTATATCCTGCGCGTCTTTTTCATCAAGTGTAGTTACCAAATTAGCTTAAGAAATCTTGCTTTTCGTCACAGCGAGGAAGAAAATACCACGAGACACTTTTTCCTCTCCCGAGGCTCTCACACAGTCACGTACACGCTCGAGTGATAACGGCCCGCATACTTGCCCGCGATTCGCAAGCTATTCCCTTGTCTCCCGTTTCTTGACAATGTTAATCTACTTTTCATTTCACGAAGTTCGAGTCGCGAGAGTTACGAGGGAAGTGCATCGCACAATTCCAAATGAAATTTTTTTTTTTAATATTAAAAAACAAAAAAATTATGAATCTCAAGATTGTCCGCGTGCGTCAGCGAGGCCGAACTTCCGCCTTCCCAGCACCGGAAGTCTATGTTCCTCGGTGTTTTTTTTTACTACCGAGAATTATTTTTCCGGCTCCCGATCATTTTTCTGCGCGGCAAGGCATTGAGTAATTGGTAAGGGGGCGGGGTAACGAGGGTCAGTCGTGTTTTCAGTTGTTTTCGCCAATATAGTTTATTTTTATTCTTGCGACTATTTGGAACGCGCCTGTTGCAATATTTTCGGTATACTGTCGATTGTCGTACGCAGATGCATCAATGCGGGAGGTGTGAACCTACGATTCGCTTCGTGCACGATACGATTGGAGTGTAGTGTTTCGCGTTGATTTTACTTTCTTGCCGATCTGAGGCGCGCAGCGTCGATGGGAAATCCGTGTCGTTTAGTCACTATATACCGGGTGTCCCATTTTAATCTTACACCTCATGTATCTCGAAAAATACTGATCCGATCAAGTCTCGAGTATAATAAAACTTTTAGGGTTCGAAGAGGGACGTTAAAAAAAAATCTTTTTTCGTCCAACATTCAAAATGGCGACGTTAAAACGTCCGACATGTTTTTGCTCAATGGGGTCATGGTTTTTTCACGAAAACATTTATCAGGCCAAAACTAACAACTTTTGTAGAAAATATTTTTGATAACGTTCATAATTTTTAGGTTAGAGTACCATTTTCTAGCCGAAGCGACGAGCCGCAGTCTAATCCTTGTTTGGGTTTGTTTGGGTTATCAAACAAACACACACGCGCACACTTACACTAGGGATGCTGAAGACTTTATCTCCCCGTGATACATTCTGAATTGCGCTAAAATAGATAAAAACGTATTGTAACCAAAAAATGATGCACGTCGTAAAAAAACTATTCCTACAAAAGTTAGTTTTCACCTCATAAATGTTTCGGCTAAAAAAATCATGATCCCGTTAAAAAAAACATGTCGGTCACCTTAGCATCGCCATTTTCAATTTTGGACTGAAAAATATGTTTTTCACGACCCCTTTGAACCCTAAAAGTTTTATTACACTCGATACACTCGGTATATAGAGGGTGCCCTGTTATGAATGGATATTCCTGCAACTTTTTACTTTGGGCTTTGTTAGTTTTTGAAAATGTTATTTTGGGCTTTGTTATTTTTTGGAAATGTTATTTTGGGTTTTGTTATTTTTTGAAAATCTTATTTTGGCCTTTGTTATTTTGGGTTTTGTTATTTTTTGAAAATGATATTTTGGGCTTTGTTATTCTTAGAAAATGTTATTTTGGGCTTTGTTATTTTTTGAAAATGTTATTTTGGGCTCTATATTATTTTTTGAAAATGTTATTTTGGGCTTTTTGTTAATGTTATTTTGGTCTTTATGTTATTTTTTGAAAATGTTATTTTGGGCTTTATTTTATAAAAAAAATGATATTAGGCTTTGTTATTTTTTGAAAATGTTATTTTAGGCTTTGTTATTTTTTGAAAATGTTATTTTCGACTTTGTTATTCTTTGAAAATGTTATTTTGGTCTTTATGTTATTTGTTGAAAATGTTATTTTGGGCTTTACGTTATTTTTTGAAAATGTTATTTTGGTCTTTATGTTATTTGTTGAAAATGTTATTTTGGGCTTTACGTTATTTCTTGAAAATGTTATTTTGGGCTTTATGTTATTTTTTGAAAATGTTATTTTGGACTTTGTTATTTTTTTAAAATCTGCTTTTGGTTTTTCGCAAGCCATTTCTATAAATAATATGAATCGTCAATAATGAACAAAAAGCAACTTTTTAAAGTAATTGGCACGATACGCGTAGTACTTTTTTTTTACACCGCAGGCTATCAAAGTCAGATGTTCGAATTGGTTTGTATGAAAATTCTGCGTAAGAACTTTGTCATAATGTTTCCTTAACATTTACGGTTAAAACGAAGACTTTTTTAGATAAAACAAATAACCAAGAGTATTTTTTTGAAAACCGGGTAAAAAATAGTCATCATCTGTAGAAATGGCATGCGTATAAGCAAAAGCAGATGATTTTTATCTCTAAAAGTGTGGGATTTTTACTAAACTGAAATTCCAGCATATAGTAGGACTCGATCTGACGTGTCGACAGTTGCAGAATTATCCATTCATAACAGGACACCCTGTACACACACACACACATATATGTATATCTACACGTAGCTGTTTTTACTGTTATAAACGCATATATATATATGGAGGAAGGCAGGGGAACACAGTGCTGGCTAGAAATTCCACGGTGACTCGGAGACTTCGATGCAAGAGCTGTTCTAGACGAGCTCCTTGTAAATAAGCCACCGCGAGACGTGAAATGTCCAGTACACATACGCGCACACACATTTTCCAAATTATAATTAAAATAAGAAAAAAATATATATACAGTGGGTAAAAAAAGTATTTGTACACGTCGTCTTTTTCGAATGATCCTTCGAAAAAAATCAAATGCTTTATCAAGGTGATCCTATCGCTTCACACTAGTCATACCACTGATCATACTTGAGACTTGTACAATTTACGTTTTCAACGTACACATTTAATTAGAAAAATGAAAAAATAGTTATTCCAACGATTCGCGCAGTATTTCTAGGTTTGATATTTGGCAACATTGGTTCTATCTCCGTCTCTTTTTACTCAACCAGGCCAGTTTAACCTCCATGCTTTTCAACGTCGATCTGTCAAAACAACGTCAGGTGCGGGAAATATAAAGCATTGTATACGGGCCACGACGGGTAAATGCTTGGAAAATTTGTGTCGGCGAAATATGTCGGTTAAAAATGAAATACGTGTGGAAATTCGAATGAGTGAGATGAGGTTGGGACTACAGTCAGCTGTTGCCTTGCTGCCACGTCTCTTTATCGTAGCAATTGGTAATAAATCCAATACCGGAAGTTCAAATTAAACTTGATATTACTTAAAAATTAGGTCGATAAGCGTAATTTTTTCTGAGAGCATTGGATTACTACAAGTGTTCAGTATGTAAATCTGTTTATTTTCAAGAATCTGACGGATTCCCACTATTATATACACTTTTGTAGCGACCGGAAATTGGGTTTTTGCATGTCGTCTCGGAATTCCTTCACAAAAACACGCCATTTTAATATTTTTTTCTCTTCAATTAGGTCGATAAACGACCCTGAAATTTTACAGACAATTATTAATATATTTAGTGAAGCTCAAAAAAAGATTATGAAAATTCTATGGATTGAAGCCTGGCGATAGGATTACCTTAAGTTACTGTGTTCGATAGCTTTTCCCTAAATATACATGCTGTCTGTTTACAAAAATCTTGGGAAAACAGGAACAAAGAAATAAAGCCAAATTAACAACAGTTTCGTGTGTGACGCATGAATAGTTTTTTCACCCACTGTATATATGTTTCTTATAAAAATAATAGTTCGCAGACACAAATCGAGAAATGAATTTCATCACATCAATTTCTGCTTTCAATATTATGTATCATATATATATATATATATATATATATATATATATATATATATATATATATATATATATATATATATATATATATATATATATAAAATGATACATAATATTGAAAGCAGAAATTTATGTGATGGAAATCATTCCTCGATTTGTGTGTTTCATACAAGAGAATTTTCATACAAACCATTTCGAACATCTGCCTTTGATAGCCTGCGGTGTAAAAAAAAGTACTACGCATATCGTGCCAATTATTTTAAAAAGTTGCTTCTTGTTCATTATTGCCGATTCATATCATTTATAGAAATGGCATGCGAAAAACCACAAGCAGATTTTTTTCAAAAATAACATTTTCAAAAAATAACGTAAAGCCCAAAGTAACATTTTCAAAAAATAACATAAAGCCCAAAATAACATTTTCAAAACTAACATAAAGCCAAAATAACGTTTTCAAAAAATAACATAAAGCCCAAAATAACATTTTCAAAAAATAACAAAGCCCAAAATAACATTTTTTTAAAATAACAAAGCCCAAAGCACAAAGTTGCAGGATTATCCATTCATAACAGGACACCCATTTTATATATATATATATATATATATATATATATATATATATATATATATATGTGATTGGAAACGAAATTATGCATCAGGTGTCCAAACAATTATGGTTACGTACTAAGCGAGTGAAATTATTCCCAATATCCAATCCACAAGGCTACAGAAATTCCGCTCAAACAGAAAACCCAAAAAATCAAGATTATGAAAAGTACAAATGATTCAGCATAAACACGTTCGAATATAAAAAATAAGACGTACGTTTCTCTATCCATTTAATCTCTTGACACAGTTAAGGGGCTATACCAGTGTGAACGCTGAAAATTTGGGTGATTTTCGGGAATTTTTTGGAAGAAAAGTACTCAATCAAATGTTTTGGAACATCAAGAATATATTTGGCTATATTTAACCTACATTACATAATTTTTTCATAAAACAATATTGAGATCCAAGCGACTTATGCGCTGCCTTCGGAGGCGCCAAAAAAAAGTTCCTCCACTGCTGACATGATTCCGGCCGATTGAGTAGCTGAAACTGAAAAGGAAAAATTGTCGTTAAACTGGAAGGTATTTCCTGTACAATGACTCAGGATTTTCGAAAAATATCAAAATCTAACAAAATGGCGTAGTTATGAAAAAAAGTCTGTTTTATTGCCTAAAAAATGGTCGTTTTTTTTCAATGCCAAATCGTCAATTTACATCCAATTAAAAATATGCCACGTCAATTTAGAGTAAATATATTCAAGAGTACTCAGTTCAAATTTCAAGTCAATCGGATAATTGCTCTTTGAGTTACAATGTCAGCAAATTTGAAAAATCTCATTTCGAGAAAAACGCGTTTGAGGATTTAACTATCGATTTTTGCAAGATAAAATGATAGAGATACGGCCTTGAAATTTTTACAGGATATTCTTGAAAGTATAAACTGTCGAAAAAGGCAACAAAAAAATCGATTATTTGAAAGTGTCACACTGGTATAGCCCCTTAATTGACGGCAATTTTTTTCACGATGTTTGGAGAACCGAAGAAATGAATTATAGCACAAATTTCGCAATGAATTATTGCTCAATACCTCGTTCGTCAATGACGTTGAAGTTTGCATCGTTGGAATGCAACGAAATTATTTTTTCAGAATTTTTCGATTTTTTTGTTGACGGTTTTAAACTATAAAAATGTCGCGATAATTTTTTAGGCTACTTATTTAGCAGTCCACGATCGGAGTCTACGAAACACGATTTTCGGTACTAATAAAAGTAAGGAATTTTTAAAAAGTCGTTGCATTCCAACTATGTAAACTTTCAGCCGATGTTTGTCACGTATACGTGTGCGGCACTTTTACTTTTTACAAGCTTTTATTCAACTTGTTTCGTTCGTATGTTTGTCTTTCCGGTTCAAAATTTGTAATCCATTTTTGAAGCACTTGCTGGCATCCGATTGAGCTGAAATTTGGCATACCTATGTAACTTCAGTGACGATGCAATAATATGGTACCATGGAGCTGGTCTGATGATGGAGAAGGGAGATGGGCAATGAAACTCCTTAACGCGGTCCTCTAGTTTCTCGGCTGTTTTTTTACGGCTTTTTCAATAATTTTTTACGGGCAAAGCATCGAAATAATCAATCTCCTTGTTTTTGCATAATCTTTATTAACATTTAAATAAGCTTTACAAATTTTTTGAAGTCAAAATATATAATAGAATAAACGTTATATTGGCCGACAGGAAGACATCAAGTGAAATAGGTGCTTGACGGTGACCAAGATTGCGGCTGAACTGCTTATCTGAAATAAAAAAACCAAACGGCATTTTAATCTTCATATTTAAGACTAGCGATTGAACTAGAGTGAATTCTAAATTACAAAAATTGACTTTTTTATACACTTTTGAAAATTACATTCTATTTTTTACTCATTTTTTCTTAAGTTTTTCGCTCGTACAAAAAAAACTATCGGAGCAATCATGATAATCCTAGTTCAATCACTGGCTTATAACATATTAAAGATGCTGTATAAATTTGAACAAGATCGGTGCAGTAGTTTCTGAAATATCGTGGTCACCGTTTCGAAAAATGGTGTTTCGAGAAAAACGCGTTTGAAAGTTCGCGCTCCCGGCGCGCGCTCCGTATACCTGCTCCGTTCCAGGGCCGTAACTTGTGAACCACTTCGAATATCGAAAAATCCTTTGGTACACATTTTCTACGCATGTTGTAGATGTGATTTATGAAGAAAAAAAATCGATTTTTTCGACCCGAGAAACTAGAGGACCGCCTTAATAGCATGTACTAGGACAGTCGAGTTTGTGCTCATTTGTTTTGTTATTATGAGCACTTTTCATTCCACATGATAACGAGAGTCCGATAATGGTGGAGGGAGGTGGGAACTGAAGTTTCCTAATGGCAAATGGTAGGACAATCGAGTTTGGGCTCATTAAGGGGGGATTGTCTTTTTTTTCGCAAAATTTACCGCTTTTTGGGAATTTTTTTGTGAAGAAAGTATACAACGGAAAACTTGTGAAACTTGGCATATAGTTTTATTGATCTGTTTACTACATACAAAAAATTGTACTACATACAAAACCCAAAAAGCATTTTACTTTAGACACATATAGCTATCGTTCGATGAAGGGAAAAAAAAAATTGACGATTTGGTGACGTTTTGAACTTGAAGTATCGATTTTTCGGAAAAAAATTGATCGATTTTTTGTTATAAATAAAAAACTATTAAACGTATTGCTTTTTTGCTTCATCAAACGATAAAAGGATGTCAGCTGAGCATTCTGTCCAAATTTGAAGGCAATCGGTTAAATAGTTTTTGAGAAATCGTGCACACCATCAAAAAAGAACCATCGCGCGTCGAGGGGGATGGGAGGCGGATTTTTTGATGAAATTGTTTAAAAAATGTTTTGTATGTAGTAAACAGATCAATAAAACTATATGCCAAGTTTCACAAGTTTTCCGTTGCATACTTTCTTCACAAAAAAATTCCCAAAAAGCCGTAAATTTTGCGAAAAAAAAGACAATCCCCCCTTAACTTTGTTGACTCGAGCACTATTTATAATTATACTAATATAAAGTTTCTCGCGAAACCTTTATAACCTAAGGCGAGGTTCTTTGTTATGCCGATGTCTGAATGGCATGGGGGTCTGGCATGGCGAATAAATAAACAAATTCTAATACTCAAAAGCACAAAATAAAATAAACGTAAAAAAACTTTTTAAAAACAAGCTTTTATTCAAAAGGTACTGTACTAAAAAGTAAAAAATCATGTTCAGTGAAATTGAAAATCAAAACAGTATAACTACAAAAAAGTCCCTCCCTTGGTCACTCATCATAGGTGCAAGTACTAAGGCCTTGGGCCACAGTAACGGGTATAAAATCATGTGCGAATTTAACAAAAAAAATTCCTATGATAAAGTGATTCGTTCATAAAATTAATTGCACATCTATTTAGTATGAATGTCAAGCTGTTAGAAAAAATATATATTTTTTTGTCGATGTACAAAATGGCCGACTACTATTTTCTTTTGTTATCTTTTTTTAAGCGCTCCGCGGCGTGACATTTGGCATCCGCAATTTTTGACCTAGAACAAAAAACAAAAATTCTCGTCAATCTACATTAGAATACCTAGAGAAGTACTTACGGAATTAAAAAAATATTGTTTTATGCGAAAGTTGTAGGTATTTGAACTTAAGAAATGAATTTTCAGTGAAACATTTCGTTATAACTGCTCATAAACTGCTCATAAAATGAAAAGTTTTCGATTAATCAGAAATTCCGTACGTACTTCTCTGCGAAATGCAATTAGGAACATAACTTTTAAATTTGAAGTAAATCGAGTGAAAATTGTTGAAGTTATTTGTCACGCCAATTGGAAAAAAGCTGTTTCGAGAAGTTTCGAGTAGTCGGCCATTTTGTACATCGAAAAAAAATATATATATTTTTTCCAACAGCTTGATATTCATATTAAATAGATGTGTAATTAATTTTATGAGTAAATCACTTTTTTATACGAAAAAAAAATTGTTAAATTCGCACATGATTTTATACCCGTGGCCTGACGCCTTAAAATATACATAAACGTAGATATTTAAAAAATATTAAATATAAAATTCAAAAGCTTGAGGCTTCGAACGTCGTGAGTACTAATTCTACTTCAAAATTTCTTAAAAAAAGCTTCAAGCTTTTAAAGTGTATATTTCTTACTTTTTAAATATCTACGTTTATGTACATTTTAAGTACCTGCACCTATGTATGAGTGACCAAAAAAGGGACTTTTTTTGTAGTTTTACTGTTTTGATTTTCAATGTTACTGAACATTATTTTTAACTTTTTAGTAGAGTAAAATGCAGTACAGTGCCTTTTAAATAAAAGCTTGTTTTTTTTAGGTTTTTTAAAAGTCTTTTCACCTTTGCTTTGTTACATTTAAAAAAAATGTCGGCGTCGCGCCGAATCTTCTGTACGTTTTACGTGACCCAATTTTTCTCACGTCTGTTTTGTATTTTTTTTTGCTTTTTTGGGCAACGCCAACACCCACACGAAAAAATAGGCTCGATACCGCCGTTCTACCGCGAAGTTTACGAGAAAATATGTTCGCCAACTAGCGGTAACGTCGAACGCGAAGTCTTCAGGTCGTTACTCGTCAAGTCACAGCTGAGCAGTTCGATCCTCAGTCAGGTGAGTTATCTCTCTCTCTCTCTCTCTCTCTCTCTCTCTCTCTCTCTCTCTCTCTCTCTCTCTCTCTCTCTCTCTCTCGCTCTCCCTCTCCCTTCCTCCAATTGACACAGCAAAGCAGCCACTTGTTTGCCATTCTAATGTCACATTTGGCACACAAAACAGACACGATCGTATGCCCGGAGACGTGTAAGCCTCGTGGAAATTTTCCCCAATGAATAATCCTCTCCAACTCTCGATGTTTTTATACAAAAAAAAAAGAACAATATTCCGTCCACGTGCAAACGTGTTCAGAATCGTTTATCTTTTTTTATCCTTCATTGATTTCGTTCGACACATCACGAGTAACGAGCTTCAATTTCAGTCGATTTGTCCTTCGTTGATTTTCATCGACAAATTACAAGCGACGAGTTTGGGAAAATAATTCGGACGGGATCGTCGAAATTGCTTCGGCACCTTGGATGTCACAGTGGGCGCGACAGAAGCATCGAGTATTGAGAATACGAGAGATTATAAATTGGAAGAAGTTGGGGCTGTGATGAGATTTACGATTATTTCGAAGAATACAGAATATTGGAGATATTTTGAAAAAATTAAGGTAAATATTCGGAAGTGGGGCTCCTGCTAGAATCAGGCTAATTTTTGTATAAATGGTTTAATATGGTTAACAAACATCATCCTTATCATTATTGTAACGGCGCATGATGTTTCCGGAGAAAATAACCATATGCTTTTCGGTGGGTACTTTACC
Organism: Ophion ellenae; assembly: GCA_963210295.1. Taxonomy (NCBI): domain Eukaryota; kingdom Metazoa; phylum Arthropoda; class Insecta; order Hymenoptera; family Ichneumonidae; genus Ophion; species Ophion ellenae. Next base: position 65,195,046 of record OY723386.1, read on the forward strand.
ATATGCAGTAAAGTACCCACCCGTGTTCTACGCACCCCATGATTTCACACACCCCACGATTCCACGCACCCATGGTGTACGGTGGCGTAGAACACTGGGGTGGGTTTGTTCCTTGGATGGGTGCATGGAATCGCGGGGGGCACCTCGGATAGGTGCGTGGAATTGTGGGGCTCGTAGAACACTGGGGTGGGCAGCCCCGTGGGCCGCCCACCCCAGTGGGGGGCCACCCCAGTGTTCTACGAACCCCACGATTTCACGCACCCATCCAAGCTGCCCCCCGCCCACCCCAGTGTTCTACGCACCCCACGATTCCACGCTCCCATGGAATAGTACGCTATTCATTTTCAATAATTTCAACGTCCAGATCCAAACACGTCCAAATTTTTAAATAATTTTTTTGAAGAAAAAAATGTCGTGCGCCGCCATAATATTACTTCGTATCATCTGCTATGATCATTAACGGAGACTTTGTCCTTGGAGTGCCAGATTTCGGGTGTTTCCATTTTATTTTATTTAAAGGAAACGAGTAAAGCTCTTTGAGTGCCGTTTTTTTTCTTGTTTTCATTCATGATATACATAAGGTTAAAAATTTAAAAAGAAAAAAAAACCAAAATGGCGGCCGTTGCAGCTCCGCGAAAACAGGTCCTCAAATCGCGGGAGGTAAACGGCTGACATCACTGCCCCCTCTTTGTTGATCTGAAACACAAATTCAAAGCATATTATCAATCTGTGACCCTTTGGTCATGGAATGACGGATGGGTTTTTCGTTTAGTACAAATTTCGGAAAATGGCGGCAATTTAAAAAAAATCGAATTTTCGCGTTTTTTTCGCATAAAAAGATAAATAATAAATGCAAAAATGTATCTATCGAAAAAACGATCCGTCATTTCGTGAAGACATATTTTGCTGAGTACGCTTTCCAAATTTCAGGTCGATATGTTAATTACAGCGGTCAGGAGAATGTCAGCCATTTTTAAAAACGTGTTTTCGAGAAAAACGCGTTTAAAATTTTGTAATGTGTTTACACAAATGTGTTTATAATTACCGCTCATCGGCAATGCCTGGTCCATAGAGGCATTCCTCCTCTTCTTCTAGCTGCTCATGTTGAGCCGCTAACATCTCCCGCCGATTTCAAGGACAAAGTCTCCCTTAAAAGGAATAAGAAAAAAAAATTAGCCTGATTCTAGCAGGACCCCCGCTTCCGAATATTTACCGAAACTAATACTGCGAACCAAGAATACGAAGATTGTGACAATTCGGAAAATTGTTACAAATATGAAGTGTCTTTAAAAACAAACTCAAGAAAACGAAGCAACTACGAAATATTTACAAAGTGAAAAAAAAACCGTACAGTAAATGGAAATATCGCAACTACGAAAAATCTCACAAATATAAATTCAACCTAAAAATAGAAAATTCGCAAGGACGAAAAATTTCAAAAAACAAACCCAAACAAAAATACAAAAAACAACAATCCCAAACGAAAAATACAAAAATCGCAACGACGAAAAATCTCGAACAATAAACCTAATCCAAAAATACCAAAATCGCAAGTACAGAAAATCTCAAAAACATAAACCCAAACAAAAAATACACGAAAATAACCTAGACGGAAAATACATAAATCACAACTACCAAAAATCTTACACAATAAACGCAAACAAAAAATACCAAAATCGTAACTACGAAAAATCTTGAAGTACAAACCAAAACAAAAAATACCAAAATCGCGAGTACAAAAATTCTCGAAAACAACCTCAGATAGAAATAGAAAAATAAAAAAAACGAACGCAAACAAAAACTGCAAAGATCAATCCAAACGAAAAATACAAAAATCACAACTAAGAAAAATCTCAAAAACGTACCCAAACATAAAATACAAAAAACAAAAAAATCTAACTAAAAAAACAATAAAAAAATATGTTACTAGTAATCACAACAAAAAAGAAACACCTGAAATCTCACATGAAAAACTCAAAATTGTGTCAATCAAATTTCTCGGCAACAAGAACAAAAAATGACATGAACCCAAACGAAGCCTAAAACCGTCGATTCTGCCCTCCCCTCTCGCCTCGCGTCCCCGTTCGGCCAACAATAAAAAAAACGTGAATGAGTTCCAAGTCTCGGACTCATTCTCCACGATTCCTCATCACAAAGCCCCACCCCCTCCCCCCAGATATATGAGGTAGTCCATGTGAATCCGGTCGACTTTTTTCCTGATCCCCTCCAATCCGATTAATTTTTGAAAAATCTGATTCCATTGACTCTAAAAGACACCCTGATTGTTTTTTACATTTTTCGAAACAACCCATAGACAAAAAAAAAATTCTCCGAAAAAAACGCCCCGATTTAAAAATCTGAAAAAATTCTCAAACATGCGTGATTATATGTAAAATTTTTCAAGCTATCACCCGCAGTGGAAGAATGATTTTTTCTGTGCTTTTTGAGCGATTAACGTTGAAAAAAATCCGAAAAATTCAAGAACCGCTTACTTCGGGCGGATACCTAAATATTTTGATACGAGCAATGAATTTTTTTTGACAATTTTTGAATAACCAAGTCACAATCATGAACCTTGAACAGTTAGCAGTCAATTTTTCGGATTTTTTGAAACGTTAGTCGCTCAGAAAGCACAGAAAAAATCATACTTTCACTGCGGGTGATAGTCTGAACATTTTTACATATAATCACGCATTTTTTGTGATTTTTTTCCGATTTTTTAACCGGGGCGTTTTTTTAAAGAAATTATTATTTTTTTGACGAAGGGCTGTTTCGAAAAATGTAAAAAAAAATCATGGTGTCTTTTAGAGTCAATGGAATCAGTTAAAAATAAATAAATCGAGTTGGCGGGGGTCAGGAAAAAAGTCCACCGGATTCACGTGGAATACCTCATATACATCATAAACCGTAATTCGTCGGCGCGATCAATTTGTACGTACGTGTATACTCATGTACACAAAGGTCGCCACGAGGATCGCTCGCCGAGAGGGGGCGAAGGGGGGGATAAAATTTTCATGGTCAGTATCTTGGCTGGTACGGCCAGTAACGTCAAGAGCATCTTCCTTAATCGCGGGTATTAACTTGTTGCCGTACCGGTCAAGTCTCCAGTCGAGCCAACTTACTCTCCCATCTCTTTATCTCTCTTCTTTCCTTCTGTATTTTGCCCCCCCCCCCCCCTCTCTGCCGATTATGAGCCGACGCTCGGGCGGTGGGCCAAGGGGGAAGTCAGGTGGCCGCAATGTAACAATCGTTACACACGTATATAAATGTGGAAGTGACTCGGGGTGACCTTGCTCGAAGGCATTCGGGAAAAAAAAATGCGCCCAACGTGCCTGTGTCGCGTGTGTACTTAGTATGCCTGTCGCTCGCTCGTGTGAGGGACGGAGACCACGTGATAGCAGTTCTCACTCTTCGTGAGGAAAGAAACGGTCGTGGGTTTTATTTTGTTTCTTTTTTTGGACACGGTCTGCTAACGTGGGATGGGGATTGGGAAGTATTCCGAGGCGACAGTGGATTCGGAAATTCGAGAAAATAATTGTGGGAAATTTTTTTGACGATGGGTCATTATTTTCATTTTTTATTTTAATTTTATCGGGCCTGGGAAGAGTTTCGGGGATTTACGGGCGCCAGGAGCGCTTCCTGTCAATTGGTTTGATGTCGAAGTTTGCATAGTTGGAACGCATACTAAATAGATGTGTAATTAATTTTGTGAGTGAATCACACACATACGAAAAAAAATTGTTAAATTCGCACGAGATTTTATACCCGTTACTGTGGCCTAACCCCTTAAGAAAAATTGAATAAAAATATTGGGAGTACAAATAAGTCTCCGCCGTTTTTTTCAAATAAAAAATTGAGCATTTATTGTGAAAGAACGGTATTTTATGATTTATTCAAAGTATTGTCCATCGCTAGCCACTACTTTTTCCCATCTTACTGGCAGCATATGGTTATTGCGTCGGAAGAACGCTTCATCTTTTGAGGCTATCCACAAATCGACCCAATTTTTTATATCTTTATATGATGTTGAGTGCTGCTCAGACAGGCCGTGCGTCATCGATCGAAATAATGATAGTCAGAGGGACTGTTTGGTGAATACGGCGGGTAGGGTAAAATTTCCCAACTGAGTGTTTCCAAGTAGGTTTTGACCTATGCCTGGCAAGCAGCATTTCACATGTGCAAAATCGGCGTCCAACGTTTCTCGGCTTCAGTTCATATGGAACCCAATTTCCTTGCTTTTCAATCATTCTCTATGATTTTAAACGATGTGAAATTGCTTGTTGAGTCACTCCTAATGTAAGTGCAAGTTCTTCTCGCGTTTGGCACGAATCTCCCTCCAATAATGCTTCCAATTCCACGTCTTCGTACACTTTCGGCCTTTCGCTACGTTCTTTGTCTTCGACGTCAAACTCACCGTTCTTAAACTTTTGAAATCCTTCAAGACCACTTCTCTCACTTAAAGCAGCCTCACCATATGCTTCTACAAGCAATCGATGCACCTCAGCTGCAGATTTCTTCAAATTAAAGAAGTAAATCAAAAGTTCACGCAAATGACGCTTATTCGGCTCAAAAATCGGCATTTTCGCACGAAAAAAATTATGTGATGCTGATAAAAAATCTCCAATATTTCAACGTCTTGCCAGATGTCCAACCTTACGATATGACGGTTCACATCTGACAATTTCGACCATAACCTCCTTGTGGGGCTATCTTTTGTCAAACGGCGGAGACTTATTTGTACTCCCAATACATTCTGCATGGTCGCTAGCACGGTCTTACCTACAGGTCTTGAAACTCGCTCAAAATTTCAGTGGTGGGGGATGGCCTCTTATTGAAGCACCGACTGTTTCAACTCGTGACCACGAGGATCGCTGCTATAGAGTGATGCAGGCTGTGTGAGAGAGACGGAAATAGATTTCAAAAGTAAACAAAACCCAAACATAACCGCTGATTTGCGCGACCACACGCGACGTGCTCTACTTGTAAACTTGTAAAAACGGTGATATTGAAAAAAGACTAAGTGGTGTATTGTGCCAACGTGTAAAACAGGCTCTCGGAGTGAAAAATCGAAACGCTCAGTGTTTCGGGTGCCAAGAGACTTGGCGCAATTAAAAAAATGAGAGGCCGCGATACCGAGAGTTGGGAAATTAGAGCCGAGACACGTTGTGGGCGAAAATCATTTCGAACCGAAATATATTCATCGAGAATGAGCGAAACAGGCGCTGGAGCCGGGAACCTGAAAAAAAATGAAAAATTATTGGCATCATTACAATAAATACTTTCCAGGCTGGAAAACATAAAATAAAGTTAGTGAATTATTTTCATTTATCCTATTCGAGAGTCCTTCGCTTAAAGGTCGGAGAAGAGGTGTTTTTTTAATTTATCAACGCAAACCGTTTCGGAAACTGCAAAGTAGAGATTATTGAAAATGTTTCTTGGGACATGCATTAAAGTTTTTCGAAGAGGAAATAAAGAATTGCAAAAGAAGCACTGTTTCTTAAGTATTTGTTTCATTTTCAAGAAATACATCCTGCAAGTGTTTCGGTCTGGATTCCACTTCGGTCTGGAATAGTTGCCACTTATTTTCCGGTCAATTAAAACAACGCGTAAAGCCTATTTTTTTTATAAAAGCTAAAACAAGTTTTTTAAAAACCGAGCGCACAGGGATCGAACCCCTGAAAGCAGCATTACGAAGCTTGCACCGAACCCCTCGACCAACACGAGCTCACATTGACACCTATATAAAAAACATTCATATTCATTGTACCCACTTGGATAACTATAGTCTTTTGTTTTTTTTTTCAGGTTTACGATAAAGTTACTTTTAATTGTATTTAGGTCCATCATGCATTTTTGACATTGAATATCATAATTTGCCTACACCAGCCAATTGTACAGCTAGGATAGGTTCCTATGAGTCAACAATCGATTTCCATCTCTCTCGCACAGCCTGCATCACTCTATCGCAGCGACACTCGTGGTCACTAGGCGAAACGGCCGGTGCTTCAATCCGAAGACATACCCCCACCATCAGAGTTTCAAGACCTGCATGTAAGACCGTGGTCGCTAGTCTCTCGTTTCTCCCACGGTCTTACATACAGGTCTTGCAACGAAGAAAAATGTTCGTGGTGGGGGTAGGCACGCTTATCGGCTTCACTTTTCGATTCACTAGGCGCCGCTACGCGTCGTTACTAGCAAGGGGAAGTAGTTTCCCCCTTACCTCTTACCGGCGAATGGGCCCAAGGTGTTTACGTATGTTTTTGTGACGCGATTGTCGAAATAACCTTTATTTGCGACCATATACCAGTAGGTTCTACGCGATTTACCGTGATACATTTTTTATCGTGTTTTTACGCATAAGTGTGCATTTTTTTGGTAGTGTTTGCGAAAAAAAATGCGATATGGCTATGGGTTGCGCAGTTCGCAATTGTAAAATGGGGTACAAAAATTGTAAGCCGAAATGCTCCGTGTTCCGCGTGCCCAGAAACGTCGAACGATACAAAAAATGGCTCGATGCTATTCCGGGACTGAAAGAGTCTCAGTACGTGTGCGAAAAACATTTCGAAGAACGATGTATTGTGAGACATTGGAGAAAACAGGATGTAAATGGTCGTAATATGTGCTGGTATGAATTAATTTATTCAAAAAGTTTTCAGTTTTTTTTAGATGAAAGTAGTCATCTTTTTTCTAATCAACACATTTTTTAAATTGGTTTCGTATATTATGCAGTTTACACGACAATTTGGTAAATTAAGTTAGGGCAAACCGAGCATGCGTTGCGCTCAGGAGGGAAAAGGACAGAAGAGGTATTTCTCTCTTCGTCGCACCACTACTTCCCCTTGCCGTCACGCACCAAGTGGCAGAAATCGGAATAAAAAAACAAAACCGCTAAGGGTGCCTACCCCCACTACCGCCGTTGTCAGACCTGTATGTACGACCGTGGTTTCTCCCTATCCTCTATTGTCGCGCCATCTCTCTACTCTCCGCCATGAGCGCCATCTATATTCCTCTAGTTTCAATATTACAACATTATTCTTTTTTTTGCGTTTTTGGGCCGCTATCAAGAGTTCTCACCTAGTTGAAATTTTGGAAAATATCGATTTTTTGTTTTTGACGGATTCTCGAAATATAACATTGCGGAATATTCTCTGAAAATCTCAAGTCGATCTGTTCAAGATTAAGAGAGTTATGGGCGTTTATAGGTAGCTTCCGCGAATTTTAACGAGTTAGTTATGGCGAGCTACTATGACGATCCAAAAATCGGGGTTACTTAAAAAGAATTATTTCGAAAGAATAAGTTAGACGATTGAAAAATCGTTTGGACATTTATTTGTACGTATATTAACAAAGTTGTGTACAGAAATTCATTAAAAATATTAATAATTAAAGAAGTTATAAAGAATTTCGTAAAGGACCTTTAAACGTAAGGGGTTCAACGGTGTACTTTATTTTCGCCACTCAGTTGATCTGAAACAAAAAGAACCGAGTTTTTTTTCATAAAATACATAATATTGGCTACCGAGATAAACATTCATTATTATCACGCCGTGCATACACAGGATGAAGCAAATTTTACAGCATATTGACTATATGCCGTGATGCAAAGCCATGAACTCATTCAGTATGATGAATGTACAAAACATTTTGATCTCAATATGTCGTTTACAAATACATGGTACGTTTAGAGCACATCGAACTCATATCGCTGTGCTCAAGTGTCCGCAATTAATATCCACAAATTTTACGTCATATTGAAGTCATGTGAAGGCATTTTGGCGTGTATTCACTATGGTAGCATTAATTATTCTCGTGAATTGTACTTAACATCAACGCAATTTCTTTCACGTTGATGAAGACATTTCATGAGCTCATTCATTACCATAAATTTGAATGACTTAAATTTGTTGTTTCTTAAATTTGTCGTGACTTCAATTTGTCGTTTTAACATGCATCATCCGTTGACTACAAGATGAACTCATAACACGACAAATTTGAATTTTACAATAAATATTTGCAGTTTGACGTCATATGGAAGTCATCCAATGACTTTTGTTGGTGAATTCACTGGGTCAGCACTGGTAGTAGACATAACATCCAAAGCAATATGACGGCGATATGCATGTTTCTCAGTGATATATTCGTTGGACGCAACATGATGGCGATATGCGTGTTTTTCAGTCAGACTTCCTATAACGGCGAAGTACATGTTTCTCAGTGATACAGGGTGCGCCAGAGAAACTTACTATTTGAAAGGTCAATAAAAACAAAAGTACTTCAATTATTGTTTTAAATTTTTTTTTATTTGAGAATGCAATATCCCAATTTTTTTTTCATGCAGTCTTGAAAATGACATCGGATAAATGGCGACCCCCATTGCGCATACACTGATGAAGTCGATTTTTGAAATTCGTATCCACTCTTTGCAGCATACCAATCGGTATGTTGGCAATGGCGTCGCGAATGTTGTTCTTGAGGTGTGCTATGGTCCTTGGTCGATCGACATAAACCAGATATTTCAAATAACCCCATAAAAAGAAATCGCATGGAGTCAAATCTGGAGAGCGTGCCGGCCATTGGAGATCGCCTCTGAGAGAGATGAGGCGGTCGGGGAAATGTTGTCGCAACAAATTCATTGAGTCTCGTGCTGTGTGTGCTGTGGCTCCATCTTGCTGAAACCACACGTTCCTAACGTTCATTTCTTCGAGTCTTCGTCGAACAGTGGTGTCAGAAATTCCCATAGCAGCTGCGTGTTTGCGAGCCGAACGCCGGGGAGAACGCACAACTGACTGCCTCACTCTTTCGACATTTTCCGGAGTTCTGATGGTCCGTTGAAGTCCATTTCTGGGTTTAGCGACACTTCCACACTCCCGAAATGAGTTAACCCACGACAGAATCGAATTACGGCCTGGAACGAGTCTGTGAGGAGGAATTTCAAAGCGAGCGCGGAAGGCACGTTGCGTAGCAACAAGTGAGCGACCGTTAGAAAAGAAGCTCTCGACTGCGAAGGCCCGCTGCTCTCTAGACCAGAGCATGATGGCAACTGACTGGAGGGAGAAACAAACTTGGGAACTTCCCCCTCCAGATGCGCCCCCTCTCGCCCCTCTACCCGCCCAACTCACCGCGCGGGAATTTTTTCAAATAAGTAAGTTTCTCTGGCGCACCCTGTACATTCGATGAGCACAATATGACGGCAATATGTGTATATGTCGGTGATACATCCCACGAGCGCAATATGACGGCGATATGCGTGTTTTTCAGTGATACTTCCTATAACGGCGATGTACATGTTTCTCAGTGATTCGTACGATGAATCTCTGATGAGGCCCGCTGCTCTCTAGACCAGAGCATGATGGCAACTGACTGGAGGGAGAAACAAACTTGGGAACTTCCTCCTCCAGATGCGCCCCCTCTCGCCCCTCTCCCCGCCCAACTCACCGCGCGGGAATTTTTTCAAATAAGTAAGTTTCTCTGGCGCACCCTGTACATTCGATGAGCACAATATGACGGCAATATGTGTATCTGTCGGTGATACATCCCACGAGCGCAATATGATGGCGATATGCGTATTGATAAAAATCAAGAATGATAAAAATAGGCAAAGAAACAAAGAAAGCTTACACAAGTGTTAGAATGGCTAAGTAGGTAGCGCGCTCAGCTCTAGAATTAGAAGACGTAAGTTCAATCCCGAGGGTAGGTAAAAACTTTAATGAGGCAGAATATTCAAGAACACTCAGTTCTAATTCAATCATCATATGGGCAGGATCATAAATCAAGCATTTGGAATAAAAAAACTACTACCACATTTCCATTGTTCATAATTTTTCATGCCGTGACTGCTATTTGAGCTCCATATGAGCACAACATAGTTACGTCACGCCATCCCAGGTAGGAATTGACGATAAAAAAAGGGCTCGCCAAGCTCTGAAACAAGGCTCACATTTTTTAATTCAGACTGAGCACCAGCCTGATTTCAGGCCTAGCTGAACCCCTGAATGATAACGCGGTTTCAGGCTGTTGCACACAGGCTTGACCAAAGGCTGGTATAAAAGCCTGTACTAAGCCTGAAACGACGAATCAACAAGGTTCAAAACGAGCCTTAATGAAGCCTTCACGAGCATTTATGACCAGGCTTATCCCAAACTCTTCTCGAGGTTAATGAGGCCTGTTTTTAGTTTTCTATATTCTACATTGGGGTAAATTTAACAAATTTGTAAAGAATTCATTTTATTTATTATATATATTTATTATTCATTATATTATTTGTTATAAAATATATATAAAATATTTTAAACACAAGACCTTATTTTATTTATTGTTTATGGGACACGTAATACAAAGAGTGTACGCAAACCCCAGAGAGTGAGTATATACGAAATGTGTATGTGACGAGAAAAAAACTTTTTTGTGTACCTCATAAATAACGATAAGAGAGTATGTTTAAATGTTCTGAGCTGCCTTCTTCGCTTTCGTGTTTCGTGCCATCGCACCTGACAAATTTATTACTAATTTTTTTTCATAAAAGTACAGAAAAAAAATATTATTTAAAATTTATTTTATTTTATCACAACCTGAAACAAGCCTGCATCCAGCCTTGATTTTTTAGCCTTAAAATTCACTGGCTGAATAAAGCTTGAAATAACCCTGAGTTTAGGCTAAGCAGCCAGTCTTGGTTCCAGGCTGCTCCAAACGATGCAATGAAACCTAGCCCCGGTCTGCCTCACTCAGGCTCGGTGAAACAAGGCTCGCACAAGTTTGTTTCCATCGTCAGCCTTTTGATTCCCTACCTGGGATGCCGCCAATATGAGCTCCATACATTGAGAAAAAAAATCATTGATCCACTATAATTTGTGTTATTGAATGAAATTTCGTTGATTCAATTGTAAAATTGTTGGTGTAAATAATTGGATTTATTAGCTTAAACAAAACGCTATTGACTTTAATAACATGATCAAATTAAACGTTTTTTTTTAATTCAAAAGATAATATTATTTTAATATATATAGAATAGAATATATTATTGAAACTATCCAAAAAATGATATACTTTTGAATGCATTTTCTGCAACGAACAAAAGAAACGTTTCAATTCATAACATGAATATTGTTGATTCGAGTACACAAGAAAAATTGAATTTCGCCCGTTTGATTCGGATAAAATTTCTATTGATTAAATATGTTAATTTATTTTTTTCACGATATCCGATATTGATTTCCAAGTACATTATTCGTTAAAATATTAATATTTCATTTTGATTGAAAAAAATTAAGCAAATGTCTGAATTGGTTAAAAAATTATGCGAAAATAAAATTTGTTTCTTGCGTATTTGGCGAAAATTCAACTAAATCATGGCCGAGAGCCACCGAAATTATAGGTGTGAGGAAACCCGTAGTTCTCGGAGAAACCGCTAGAAGCCGCATGCGCGCTCGTTTCTCGTAAGCGTAGCGCAAACCGAAAATCTACTTAATCGCCGGGGATCAAAGTGTAGTATCTGTTCTTATCAGTTGAATATCTGATATTCTGTCCATGAATATTCCATTGGATATCTGATATTCTCTCCACACTACTATCGTGGATTATCATTCTAATGCTCACTTTTCATTTAAGATTTAAAACAAATTGAAAAACCTACGTCCCATGGCATATTCGTTCCCATGCAGTGAAGAAATAATTAATTCCATTGATTATATTTTTGCACGAAATAAAAAATGTAGCAACTGCTACAACATTTTTTTCATCCACACATCTCCGGATTGTATATAGCATGATTTCAATAGAATATAATTTTATTCGTAAGATAATGTAGATATTCAAAGAACAGAACATCTTTTTCCAATAAAATAATGTGTGATTTAAATCAATCACATTTTCCAATATTTTATAGTATTGTAACAATCTCCTAGATCGGTGGCACTCCGCAGCAGCACATTTATTTGGATCAACCAATATATTTTTTTGATTCAATTGTTTTTTTTTCTCGGTGTATGCACTCACCTATAGTTGGATATTCGTGAGCCGATTTTGCTAGTGCTGATGAATTCACTACATGCATACTCGCGTGAGAACAACTTTGCTTCATTTGGATTTATTGTTGTGAATCATCATGCGATGCAAATATGACACTTAGATGTGTGATTTTCTATGCCTCATAGGAGATCTACATATGATGCCAATATGAGCTACATGTGTCTATCTGGGATGTTTCAATCATCAAAAAAATGGGTTGCATTTTTTCGATTTTTTTAAGGAAAAATGCCATCATTATTGTTAATAACTAATGAAAAAAAAAAATGTCAAGAAGAAAAACGTCCGTCAAGACTAAACTACTGTTACACTGAATAAGTGTACCAAATTTCAAGCCAATGCGTTCATCAGATGTCGAGAAATCGTGTACACCGTTTTGAAAAACGTAGTTTCGAGGAAAACTCGTTTAAGGCGTTACCCCCACTTGTAGCGCAAAAAAGGCCTTTTTCATGAATTTTTTTTAAGAAAACTACAAAACTTTTTTAATCGATCAATATACCATCTTAAAGAACACATCTTGAAGAACTTTCCGTAATTTTTTTATTGAAAAATATTACATAGTTTAGTGTCAAATGGCCGTCAATGAAATAATGTTTTTATATACACGGTTTGCGGTGACCAACATTGCGGCGAAGTGGATCATCTGAAAAAACAATGCGGATGGATTTAGTCAAATATAAGTATAAACTAGTCTTTAATCGAAGGATTTTAAAAAATATTCATTTTTCACAAAATGGCGGACAGTCAAAGTTAATGGTTCGATTTTAACGAAAAAAAACGGCCGTTTTTTGGCTAAAAACGGTCATTTTTTTTTTCGAAAAAAAAATCGAACGATTAAAGACTACATTTTTATGTATTAAATAAGCGTGCAAAATTTCAAGAAGAACGGTTCATTAGTGTTCGAGTAATCTTGGTCACCGACTTCAGAAATGTCATTTTGAGAAAAACGCGTTTAAAGTTTCTCGTTCAACGCTCATATCTCAGGCAATTTTGTTCGGATCGACTTGAAATTTTCAGGACATATTCTCAGATACTTATACTTCAAAAAAATGCAATAAAAAAAATCGATTTTTTCAAAATCGCAAGTGGGGTTAACCCCTTAACGTTTTACTAGCTGTTCTATCGATGTAATCGTAAGTCTACCTTCAATCTGCAATTTCTGCACTTCATGTTGGACCTTCTTCAATTTGAGTTGCCTCAAGCCGCAACCAGCGATTTTTTTAAAATTTTCACGGTAGCCTTACCGTGAAAATTTACCCCTTAATGTAAAAAAAGAAGAATTTGAACACATGCACAAGTTTTCCCAGAAACAATTAGGGAAGTTCCTCTTTTTTGCGGCCACGAGCCAGGCGTAACCCGTTAAGGTGCGTCAATGTGAGAAAATGCGTTCGAGAGGCCGAGAGGATTGTTGAGACGTTTTTGAAACTCAGCTGAAACATGCGCAGTCTGAAAGGTCAGCAGTACTAGGATCGAGAAACGTTGAATGATTCGCTCTCTTTCTCTCTCTGCGTCTGTTTTTCTCTCTCCCTATCTGTCGCTTCTTCCCTGTGCCTCTCCGCACGACCGGGAGGCGGAAAGCGATATCAAATAAACGTTATCGTCGTTGAAACGCCCGTTTTGGATGAACAGCAGGCTACACTATATAAGAGTCAGATTCTTTGCGCGAGCCCCGGCAAGACCAAACGAGACGGACGACACATCAGACCGTTGTGAATCGTCGACTCCTTTCTTCTTCAATCGTTGACTTTTCACAAATCTCGCCCATTGACTTTTCACAAATCTGAGCAATTTGGCGATCTATTTTTTCGACATCAATAACTCAAGGCCACTCGAGTAATTTTTTTACCCTCTTTCACACAAGGGCCATGTCTTTTCACCCCTTTTTACACAAGGGCCAACTTTTTTCACCCCTCTTTACACAAGGGCCAATATTTTGTCCCCCTTTTTCACAAGTTTTTTTTTTTTGTTAAATCCGAACACAATTGACCAAGAGGCACAATTATAATAGGTTCTTTTAAATATTAATTATTATTTTTATTTCTCGAAAAGTGCTTGTTTATTTTTCCTACAAGTATTATCTCATCGAAACGTGGTTCGTTTTAATGTAACAAATCGGAATATTTATAAAATTAACATAATGCATTTTTTTAAACTGCGAATATTATGATTATTATTATTTGAAAGATATTATTTTCCCGATTTTATATTTTTTCAACTCTTCGACAAATATTTTTATTTTATTGAAACGTCTCATTTAATTGTAACAAAATTGAATATTGATAAAAATAACTCTCACAATGGAAAGAAAGACATTGAATGTTATCATTGGATATGGAATAATTGTTTATCCTCATTTTTACACTTTTTACCTTTTTGAATAATATTTTTATCCGATAAAAGTGATTTTTTCCTCCGTAATAAAATGACTCAATGTATTTTTTTTTTTCAGTACAAACAATTCATAAAAACTCGCGTCACTAACTTTTTCAAAATACTGAATGCATGTTCGTTTATTTTATTTTTAAAGATAAAGACCTTTCATAAAAACATTACATGTAATTTTTCAAATTTAGATTTATACAATTAGATTCACAAAAAATATTTATAATATTTTTAAATTTTAATTCTGAACAAAAAATTGATTATGATTTTTTATTGATAAAATTGGTTTTTCAATACTGCCTGTATTTTTGTTATCTTGCAAAACGGAATTTATACAAAAATATATTTATGAAGCTATATATATATATATATATATATATATATATATATATATATATATAGCTATAAAGTAACGAATAAAATGCCCAGAAAAGAGAAACCATAATTGGCGAAGTCACGATAAAAATAAATAAAAAAATACTACCGTTGTAAGTGAAATTATCTCAGGAGAATTTGTAACGAGATAAAAACGAAACGTCATAATCGAAAATTACACGTGGTTAGAAACGCGATGATGATACACCGCGATCGTTTCTTCGTTGTCGTTTTAATCTTGGCTTTATAATAATAATAATAATAATAAAAATAATGATAATAATAATGATAATGCCGCTCGAGAAATGTTCTCGTTAATTGGCGAGTTTGTGCGGCGGACAGAGCGAAATGCACTTTAATCGCCTGACATGACCCGAGCACGCCCGTTTTACTCTCGATAACGAGAGTCAAATCATAATAATGTGGGTTTCCATAAAAAGGAAGAGCCGCGTACACATGTACTCGCTCACTTGTCCTCCCCGCTGCAGTCTACACCGACGACAGCAATTATTCAATACGAGTATCTCGAGAGGGCCCCAATTATTAAATTGCACGGAGTCGAGTAACGTTGCGTCCAAAGTTATACAAAAAAAGCGGAATAAAGTACATTATTTCCGGCAACAATTTATTTTGCCTGTTACGTCAGATCTCCGCCGAATTCGCGGCAATTTTGACGGCTCTGCATAAGGGGCCGAAAAAATAGGTCGATTTTCAATTTTTTTTTCTGATAATAGTATTGAGATGGGGAAGTCGGCATTTTATACACAATTGATTCACAGTCTTGCCAAATTTGAGTTTTTTTTTCATTGAAAAATATTCATAAACAATGGAGTTATTTTATTTTTTCGAAGTTTAGTTTGCACAGCTCTTTCGGCTTTTTACAAGGCAACAATGGAGTTATTATTATTTGAAGGGGAGGTACCTTTAGGCGACAAAATAATTGCTGATTTTTATGATTATTTTTTTTAAGGAAAGATTTTTTGACTATTTTTGACACTTAGGATATGTTTTATTACTATTTTTGGCTGTTACATGGTTTAAAAAAAAATTAATCTTCAAAGATGACTGAGGTATGGCACGGTCCTCTAAACAGGTTGCGGCGGATGTTGTCAGACGGCGTGACACGTAGTGTCGGCGGGATCAATGTGAAAAAAAAACCAACGAAGATTTTTCTTCCATTAACACTCATACGAAGAATATGAACCAAGAAAAAGTGAGAAATGTTGAAAATCGATAAAATGGTACGCTTTGAAACAAAAAGATCGAATTTTCCAAAAAATGGCTACATTTTGCAATAAAAAAATACTTTCATCATGTTTTAAACAATAAGGTTAGAAATATTTATACCAAATTTCATCGGAATCGGTGGATTAGTTTTTCAGCTATACGTCATGCCAGTTTTTAAAATGCAGTTCAGAAGACCGTGCCATACCTCCGCGATTTTTAAAGACCATGTTTTTTAATACTAACTGCAAAAAAATCTAAGTCTGCAAAAAGGCAATGAAATCTTTTTAAAAAAATGATGAAAATGAGAAAAAAAATTCATCGCCTAAAGATATCGCCCCCCTAAAAGAAAGTGCTGCCGTTGCTCATCTGAAGCGGAAGTTAAAAAAATGTACTTTTAGTATAATAATGAATTTATCGTATGACCGTTTACTTTTTTGAAATTTCGAAAATTACGAAAATGGCAAGCTGCAGAAAAAAGTCCGATTTCCGACAAAAAAACACCTTCAATAATTTGTTATTAATAAATGGATAAACACAAAAAAATTATTCGGTCGCATGATAAAAGAAGTAATGAATAATTTGAAGTGAATCGGACAAATAGATTCTCCGATGTGGTGTTGAAGTTTGCATCGTTCGAATGCAACAAAGATTCGTCTTTATTTCTTTGTTTTCACGATCTACAATCTTTTTTGCATTTTTGGATTTAGAGTTGTAATAAGGATCCTCAAAAATATTCCAGTAATGTTTGTAAAATGAGCAAAAAAATACGCCAATACGAAGAAAATATATTTTCGTTGCACTCCAACGATGCAAACTTCAATACTCGACCCCACATGCTCGTCCCACCTCAAGACATCTCAGACATTTAAAAAATAAAAAAAATCACTATAAAAATAAAAAAAAAATGTTCAAAAATTCTCAATGACTACTTGCACCGTTTTCGTTCCTTCTCCTATTCTGTCGTTATGGTCTCTCGACACTGGCAAATAGGTCAAACGATTTTTTTTCTCTCTTCCCTTTTTCATAACGGGCAGCGTTGTCCGCGTTTGGCTCCCTTCCCGATACATATATCGCGGTTAAATCATCTCGGCTCTCTCGCCTACATCCTCGAGAGCTCGATCGACGATTAAGGTTTAATGACACCCGGTCATGTCGATGAGAGAAACGAGCGAAGGGTCCGGTACCAACGGAATACATTCACTCTTCAATGTTCTGCAATGCTAGTCATATATATATATATATATATATATGTGTGTGTGTGTGTGTGTGTGTGTGTGTGTGTGTGTGTGTGTGTGTGTGTGTGTGTGTGTGTGTGTGTGTGTGTGTGTGTGTGTGTGTATGGGGCATTCCACGCCAAATCGACCACTTTTAGACCCGACCCCTTTTGATTTGGCTGAAATTCAAATATGTTACTGTTTCCTTCTAAAAACACTTGTGATTATTTTCAAATTTGTTTACATAATCGGAAATATGCAATGAATTTTGGAAAAAATCGACGTTTTTCTTTTTCAAATCCTCATAACGTTCGGAAAAATTGACCAAATTAGAACTTATTTTTTTCCAATTTTTCGTTTTTACATTTACTCGAAGACGAAAAAACATTCATAAATATTCAGTCATCTTCGATATAATTTTTTAGTTGAAAAAAAACGGATTTTTCAAATTTGGACCTTTTTGATTTTCGATTTTTTTTCTTCGTAAAAAACCATGACAAATTAAGCGTTTTTTGCGGCAAGATCCAACGTGGTAAGATTTTGTTTTCTATTTTTTTTTCGAAATTGAAAAATGTTTATTGTCAATTTTCTTGACATTTAGTTGTTTCCTACGATACAATAATGTCAATTGAAACATTTTATGGTTAAAAAAAATACAGTGAAAATTCGAAAAGTAGTATTTAAATTCACCGCTAAAATAATGGAAAATGATTAAAAATGGTAGGAATACTTTGTGAATATGTTAATGTTATATAAATAGTAATAAATATCGCAGAATCAAACATTTAAAGTTACGTCATCATAGAAAGAAGCTAAACTTTGGAAAAATGAAGAAGAAAAAGTAGATACACAAGTATCTACACCAAGGTCTCAGAAGTATTGGCCTTCCGCTGGTTGACTGATGCGCCAGCCGGTGCATGGCTGAGCGGTCACCCCTCCGAGTATGGACCATGCACAATGCTGCTTAAGGCTTCAGGCCACTCTACAGGCCGAAAAAACGCAAATTTTTCACTTTCCAAAAAGTTTCCTAAAAAATCGTTAGATAATTGTTAATAACAAATGAACTATGCAATATAAAAAAAATCTACGAACTTCCATAGACAATGTATTTTTCAACATATATTCAACATTTCAAGTGAATCGGTTGAAAATTGCCTGAGTTGTGTTTCCGGGGAACTGAAAAAATGCAGTTTTGAGATAAACGCTGCCCAGCGGCCATTTTGAAATGAGTCGCTTCAAAAAAATGTTTGTATGCAGTCACTGATAAGTATGATAAATACCCTTTTTTGTAATCTGGATTTATTTTATAGGTTTTCTGAAGAAAAAAAAATCCCCAAAAAGCCTATTTTTTCGGCCTCTAGAGTGGCCTAACTCCGTAACGCGTTGCGCCTAGCTGATGGCCGGGAAAACGAGGAATTTTCGTAAAAAAATTCTGGGCAACCGTGTGCACGTTTTCAAATTATGTTTCATTTTACATTAAAGAGTATGATTTCGAGTACCTTTAAATCCTCCCAAATAAAGAAATCAAACGCATTGGTTTTTTGCATAAAATTTTCCAGTGCTTGGACGAAGGATGTAATAAAATATTTATTTTTGCAATAATGGCCGTAGTCAAAGTGAAAGTATCGATTTTCGGTGAAAAAAAACGCTCTATTTTTGGTGATAAAAAAAAAACTACGCGCCGAAACAAAAATCCTTCGTTCAAGGGCGGCTTCTTGATATGTAAAAGAAGGTAGTAAAGTTTTAAGGTGATCGGTGCAGTGAATTTGAGATATCGTGGTCACCGATTTTGGGAAAAATCGCGTTTAAAGTTTTCCATTTCGCCGAACCTACCTATAAACGCCCATAACTCTCAATTTTGAACGAAACGACTTGACATGTCCAGAGAATACTTTTTAATTGTTATATTTTGAGGATCCGTCGCAAACCAAAAAAACGATTTTTTCAAAATTTTCAACTAGGTGCAAGCCCTCAACCTCCTTCGTATATACAATCTTCTATACAATCAGAATGCTCAAGGGGTCTTCTCACTTTAGCCGCTGAAAAAGGCTATTTTCATGAATTTTTTTGATAGGTTTATATTACAGATATTGATATAAAATTTGTTACACTTAATAAATACACTTTCGAAATACATAAAAAAAAGTTTTTTAATGTATTTATGTAACCCAAACAAACTTTAAACGCGTTTTTCTCGAAACCACGTTTTTCGACGGCTTGTTGAAGCCTTATGAAATTTCAATCACATATTCTTTACAACTATAGCTATAGCGCATATCAGGGATTTGTAAAAATTCTGGTATTTACTGTTTTTTTTGCCAAAAACGGTGAAAAACACGTTTTTTTTTCGTTTTTTCGGAAAATGTCCGCCATTTTGTTATTTTTGCATATATCAAAAATCGTATGATATGCGCTATAGCCATTAACATACTCAATCTAAAACCGTTTGATTTTTTTTTGTTTCGGATGATCCGTTTTCGGGATTTTATCAACAGCGCAGACCAACCTTTTTTTTAGGACATTTTTTAACTACCATTTTCGTCTATAAATAGTGACTTAAATAAATAAATGAACATTTTAAATGTTTTCGAAAGTGTATTTATTAAGTGTGACAACTTTTATATCAATATCTATAATATAAACCCATCAAAAAAATTCATGAAAATAGCCTTTTTTTAGCGTTTAGCACACACACACACACACACACACACACACACACACACACACACACACACACACACACACACACACACACACACACACACACACACACACACACACACACACACACACACACGTGTGTATGTATGTATGGTAATGCGTCATTTAGCACTAATTGATATGCTTGAGAAACGTCACGCATGTAGCTATACGTTAACCACTAAGCATACACATTATTACGCCTTTACAGTTTGATATTTACTCTTCCGTCTATATACTGTTATAATAGAGCCTACCCCTTGGTAACGGGACATAATGATGTCCCGGTCAAAAATACTTCTTGCCAATTGGTCTTCTTTATTTGACCGACCACGTTGTACATGCGGACACTCTCTCTCTCTCTCTCTCTCTCGCTCTCTCTCTCTTTAAAAAACAAATTAAGATTTAAATTTAAAAAATCAAACGGTTTTAGATACAGTATGTCGATCTCTTTTAGTTTTAAATCTTAATTTAAAATGTAATTACAACTACATTTTTACTTATGACTATCATGTACATACCCACTGTATCAAAATTTGCCCTATGGTTACTACCACGGCATGCAACATTAAATCAATCAATCAATCAATCAATCTCTCTCTTTCTCTCTCTCTCTCTCTCTCTCTCTCTCTCTCTCTCTCCTTCTCTTTATCGCTCCGTTAGAAGCGACTTTTTATTTTTTCAATTATCGATATTTTCCTTGCTCTTTGGGTTGGCTCCGGTCCAGAGATTTCATTCATCTCGAAGCTACTTCCGGATATCAGTATTAAGGGATCTTCTCAGTTTAGACGCTAAAAAAGCTATTTGCATGAATTTTTTGATAGGTTTATATTATAGATATTGATATAAAAGTTGTTACACTTAATAATTACACTTTCGAAATAAATAAAATAGAAAAACATTTTTTTAAATGTATTTCTATAACGCAAACAAACCTTAAACGCGTTTTTCTCGAAACAACGTTTTTTGACGGCTTGCTGATAAAATCTTCGAAACTTCGAATCTTCGAAGATTCGAAACACGAATCTTCGAAATCTGTGATATGCGCTATAGCGCATATCACGGATTTGTTCAAATTTTGATGTTTACTATTTTTGTGGCCAATAACGGTGAAAACGACAGGTTTTTTTTTCGAAAAAATGTCCGCCATATTGTTACTTTTGCATATATCAAAAATCGTATGATATTTGCTATAGCCATCGACATACTGTATCTAAAACCGTTTGATTTTTTTTGTTTCGGATGATCCATCTCCGAGATTTCATCAACAGCGCAGACCTACAATTTTTTTAGGACATTTTTTTACCTACCATTTTCGTTTACAAACAGTGACTTAAATAAATGAACAAATTTTTTAAATGTATTTCGAAAGTGTATTTATTAAGTGTAACAACTTTTATATTAATATGTATAATGTAAACCTATCAAACAAATTCATGAAAATAGCCTTTTTTTAGCGTCTAAAGTGAGAAGACCCCTTAATTCTAAATCAAATTATTTAATGAAAAAAAATATTTTTTTTTCCAAATTAAAATTTTTGTATTCTGAAGTTTCATTTTTATTTATCCGTCTGATCAGTGACGATTGTTTTTTCCTTCCTCTCAATTCTCGATGCATTTACGGGGTACGATCGAAGATATTTATTTTCCATGTATTTATAATTCACGATGGATGAGTTTTTTCTCCGTTACATTTGTAGCTTCCGATTCAAGACGTTTCTTTTCCCATCGATGCATTTATGGCTTACGATTGAAGATTCTTTTTTTTCCGGTGAATTTATCGCGCACGATTTGAGACGTTACTTTGTTTTTGCAATTGTTCCAAATTTTCACAGATATGGGAACTGGTGGACAGCAAATTGGGCTACCTGACGAGGAGCGGGCTGTACAAGGGTCTTGCTCTCGTCGCCTTTGCCCAAGCCGGAAAACAGCCCAGTGACAAGCTCCTGGAAAATTCGGAATCTCAAGGTACGACACTACGATCTCCCCGCCCCCATAAAAATCCTATATTGTGAGAGTGAATCATCTCCATGAGATTAAAGTTTGCATTGTTCCAATGCAATAAACATTTTTTTCGATTTTACAAATTTCTTTTTGGATTTTAGCCATGAGAATCAAACATTTTTGGGGTGCTCAGAGATACAAGACCCAAATCTGTCAAGGACACGATTTCGTATATTAAGGGGCGTTTGAAGATTTAACGGAGACTTTGTCCTTGGAGTGCCATATTTCAGGTGTTTACATTTTATTTTTTTTAAAGGAAACGAGTAAAGCTTTTTGAGTGCGGTTTTTTCTTGCTGCTATTCATGATATACAGAACGTTAAAAAAAAAAAATTCGAACAAAAAAAACCAAAATGGCGGCCGTTGCAGCTCCGCGAAAACAGGTCCTGAAATTGCGGGAGGTAAACGGCTGACATCACTGCCCCCTCTTTGTTGATCTGAAACACAAATTCAAAGCATATTGTCAATCTGTGACCCTTTGGTCATAGAATGACGGATGGGTTTTTCGTTTAGTACAAATTTCGGAAAATGACGGCAATTTAAAAAAAATCGAATTTTCGCGTTTTTTTTTCGCATAAAAAGACAAATAATAAATGCAAAAATGTATCTATCGAAAAAACGATCCGTCATTCCGCGAAGACATATTTTCTGAGTATGCTCTCCAAATTTCAGGTCGATATGTTAATTACAGCGGTCAGGAGAATGTCAGCCATTTTGAAAAACGTGTTTTCGAGAAAAACGCGTTTAAAGTTTTGTAATGTGTTTACACAAATGTCTTTATAATTACCGCTAATCGGCAATGCCTGGTCCATAGAGGCATCCCTCCTCTTCTTCTAGCTGTTCATGTTGAGCCGCTAACATCTACCGCCGATTTCAAGGACAAAGTCTCCCTTAACTGTCGATTTTTACAAGATAAAATTTTTAGAGATTCGGCCTTGACATCTTTACAGGATATTCTTAAAAGTATAAACTGTCGGAAAAGGCAAAAACATCGATTTTTTGAAGTGTCACACCGGTATAGCTCCTCAATAAAAATGAAAAAAAAAAAGAATTTTCGTTCCGTTCCAACGATGCAAACTTCGACACTGTTAATTCCCATGTTATTCACTGTCTGTCTGCTCTGTCAAATTTTCAACACAGAACTGCCTGTACCTGTCCTGGGCGATTGGTCGGAGGTGACGTTCCTCGCCCAGAGACTCTGTCGCGGGAATAATCCCGCTAAGTTGGGCATCACGTACACGGACATTTGCAAATTGGACGACATAGAAGTTAATCTCGTGCCCGAAAGAAAGGGCATATTTTTGAAGCACGTGGAGTATCAGATCACCAGCAAGGTATACTTTTTTTTATTTATCTGCCATACATTTTTTCTTTTAAGGCGTTACCCCCACTTGTAGCGCAAAAAAAGGCCTTTTTCATGAATTTTTTCAAAGAAAACTACAAAACTTTTTTAATCGATCAATATACCATCTTAAGGAACACATCTCGAAGAACTTTCAGTAATTTTTTTATTGAAAAATATTACATTGTTTAGTGGCAAATGGCCGTGAATGAAATAATGTTTTTATATACACGGTTTGCGGTGACCAACATTGCGGCGAAGTGGATCATCTGAAAAAACAATGCGAATGAATTTAGTCAAATATAAGTATAAACTAGCCTTTAATCGAAGGATTTAAAAAAATATTCACATTTCACAAAATGGCGGACAGTCAAAGTTAATGGTTCGACTTTAACGAAAAAAAACAATCGAACGATTAAAGACTACATTTTTATGTATTAAATAAGCCTGCAAAATTTCAAGAAGATCGGTTCATTAGTGTTCGAGTGATCTTGGTCACCGACTTCAGAAATGCCATTTTGAGAAAAACGCGTTTAAAGTTTCTCTTTCAACGCTCTTTCAACGCGGATTCTTCTCTTTCAACGCTCATATCTCAGTCAATTTTGTTCGGATCGACTTGCAATTTTCAGGACATATTCTCAGATACTTATACTTCAAAAAAATGCAATGAAAAAAAAACGATTTTTTTCAAAATCGCAAGTGGGGGTAACCCCTTAACAAACTCTATGGTGATAAATATCAACGAAGTTGCATATGAAAGCAGCACCAATAATAATAACATCAATAAAAATAATAATGACGACGATGATAGTAATAGTAATAATTAGTATTGTCACTAACAACAATAATAACAATAGTAATGGTGACAATAATAGCAGTGGTTGTAGTAATAATAATAATAATAATAATAATATAAAATTATAATCTTATTTCATTCTGAAAGACAAAATCAAAATAATATAGTGAATAAAAATAAATAAAAAGAAAAACAGCATACTATACTAATAAAATAAAATTGTAATAATTATAAAAACAGAAATAGAAAAATGAAACAGAAATTTATTTAAAAAAATTTAACAATATTAAGGGGTAATGCCGCAGTAGAATTTTAAAAAAATCGATTTTTTTTCGCCAAAACGTTGCTTTATCATCATAAGAATAAGTTACTATTCGATTTATAGCAAGACATTTTTTTTCACCGACTTTGAGCGTATAATGTAAGCCCACCTCTGGCACGGCCAGAGGCATATGTGAAACTTTGAACGCGTTTTTCTCGAAACAGCTTTTTTCCCATTGGCGTGACAAATAACTTCAACAATTTTCACTCGATTTACTTCAAGTTTAAAAGTTATGTTCCCAAATGCATTTCGCAGCGAATTACGTACGGAATTTCTGATTAATCGAAAACTTTTCATTTTATGAGCAGTTTTATACGAAATTTTTCACTGAAAATTCAAGTTCAATTCAAATTCGAGTTCAAATACCTACAACTTTTGAATAAAACAATATTTTTCAAATTCCGTACGTACTTCTCTAGGTATTCAAATGTAGATTGACGAGATTTTTTGTTTTTTGTTCTAGGTAAAAAATTGTGGATAACAAAAGAAAATATTAGTAGTCAATCATTTTGTACATCGAAAAAAAAAATTGTTACAGCTTGATATTCATACTAAATAGATGAGTAATTAATGGTATGAGTGAATCATTTTTTCATACGAAAAAAATGGTTAAATTCGCACATTATTTTATACCCGGTACCGTGGCCTAACCCCTTAACGAAAATGAACAAGTAAAAAAGAAACAATAATAGTAGGAATAGTGAAAACCATAGTGATAATAACGGTATAATGGTAGTAACAATAGTAATAATAGCAGCAATAAATAAAACAACAATTATTTTGTAGCAAAAAAAAACAACAATTATCTGTTATTATTATTTTATTGTATTATTTTATTTTTATTTTATTATTTTATTATTTTATTTTATTATAGTTATTATAATCTGTTATCATACTGTTATTATTATATCATTATCATCATTATTATCATCATTGCCAATAGTAATAATAGTAGTAACAATACAAACAAGAAGAATAATAAAAATCCCAATGATATTTCTAACAGTAGTAGCACTAATGAAAGTAATTATTATTCCGATTATTATCTGCAGGCATTCAACTCAATCGTACACAGACGTTACAACGATTTCGTCTCGCTGCACGAACTCCTGATAGCGAGATTTCCCTACAGGCTCATACCGAAGCTTCCACCGAAAAAAATTGTTGGAGGTAAGCACAGAATGTTCAAAATTGCTCTCGATCTATGCGACTAAAAATCACTCGATTGAAATTTGCATCGTTGGAACGCAATGAACATTAATTTTTTCGGGCCGGGTTGAAATTCCGAACTTTGAATGATCAGAATGCTGAAAACTTCGAAAGAATACTACCCAGAAAGATCAAAACTCCGAAAGAATTTTACCCGAAAGACCAAAACTCCGGAAATCTGAACACCGTCAAAATAATTCGGCTATGGAAGTTTTAGTTTTAGAGTTTCAAAATTTTCAATAAATCGACGAATTATTTTAAGAAATTTTTTTTTATTATTTTAAAGTGATTTTACGTCAATTTTGAGATTTGTCTAGACAAAATAATATTGACGAACCTTGTAATTTCGGAACATTCAAATTAGGATTTTTAAGGGGCTATGCCAGTGTGAACGCTGAAAATTTGGGTGATTTTCGGGATTTTTTTCGAAGAAAAGTACTCAATTAAATGTTTCGGAAAATTACGAATATATTTGGCTATATTTGACATATGAGGGATTCTCCGTCAATTCAGCCACTTTTGTTTCGACCATCTCAGATCTGCCCCATAATTGGTCATATCAAAGTACTACTAAAAGGCATTCTATGTGAATTTTTTCAGATTTTTTAATTCAACATTTCAGAAATTGCCGTTTTCTTCCAAATGAATATATCTCGAAAACTAGAAGTAACTGAAAAAAAAATGTCTGTACATAAAAGTTGTAGTTTTGTGTTAGCTTTCGAGCGGACGCCTTGAAATAATTTTTACGTTCCGGTAACGCTGATTTTTTACCAAAAACGGGGGAAATTATTTTTTAAATTAAAAAACGGACATTTTTTTGGCTGAAAAATTGCAGAGTCTTCCAGTATGTCTGACGATATCGCAAAAAATCGCCAGAGTGGCACGCAGCGAGGTTCCGGTATAAAAAAATTAATTTGTGTGGTTTCATTTTTTTACCCTAGAACCTCGGTCCGTGCCACTCTGGCGATTTTTTTGCGATATCGTCGGACATACTGGAAGACTGTAATTTTTTCAGCCAAAAATAATGGTCGTTTTTTAATAAAAAAAAAATAATTTCCCCCTTTTTTGGTAAAAAATCAGCGTTACCGGAACGTAAAAATTATTTCAAGTCGTTCGCTCGAAAGCTAACACAAAACTACAACTTTTATGTACAGACATTTTTCTTCAGTTACTTCTAGTTTCCGAGATATATTCATTTGGAAAAAAACGGCATCTTCTGAAATGTTGAATTAAAAAATCTGAAAAAAATTCACAGAGAATGCCTTTTAGTAGTACTTGGATATAACCAATTATGGGGCAGATCTGAGATGGTCGAAAAAAGTGGCTGAATTGACGGAGAATCCCTCATATGTTACACAATTTTTTCATAGAAAAATCTTGAGACCCAAGCGACTTATGCGCTGCTTTCGGAGACGCAAAAAAAAAGTTCTTCCACTGCTGACATGATTGCGGCCGATTGAGTAGTTGAAACCGAAAAAGGAAAAAAATGTTAAACTGGAAGGTATTTCCTATACAATGACGTAGGATTTTCGAAAAATATCAAAATCTAACAAAATGGCGTAGTTATGAAAAAAGTATATTTTCTTGCCTATAAAATGGTCGTTTTTTTCAATGCCAAATCGTCAATTTTCATCCAATCAAAAATATCATACGCTATCGTAGAGTAAATATATTCAAGAGTACTCAGTTCAAATTTCAAGTCAATCGGATAATTGCTCTTTGAGTTACAATGTGTGCAAATTTGAAAAATCTCACTTCATATTCTTGAAATTATAAAAATCCTGAAAGAATAAACATCTTGAAAGTATAAAAATCTCATCTCATATTCTTGAAAGTGTAAACTGTCGAAAAAAGGCAAAAAAAAATCGATTTTTTGAAAGTGTGACACTTGTATAGCCCCTTAAGCCGTCGCAGCATTCAAAGTTCGGATTTTCAACCCGGCCCTCATGTCAAGATCATGCCAGCGAAAGTCTACACAGTTGACTGTAAATGATGCAGAACGTATAATAGCATTGTCTAGACAAATTTCAAAATAGACGCAAAATCACTTCTTTAAAAAAAAAATCTTTAAACAATTCGTCGATTTATTGAAAATTTTGAAACTTTAAAAACTTCCGTAGCCGAATTATTTTGACAGCGTTCAGATTTTCGGAGTTTTGGTCTTTCATGTAAAATTCTTTCGGAGTTATGATCTTTCGGGGTAGTATTCTTTCGGAGTTGTGAGCATTCTGACCATTCAAAGTTCGAAATTTCGACGCGGCCCCATCTTGAACTTCGGAACATTAAAATTCGGAATTTCAAACCGTCGGAGCATTCAAAGTTCGGAATTTCAACCCGGCCCCAATTTTTCGGAATTCCTCAAATTTCCCTTGGTAGATTTTGCCTACAAAAAAGCCTCAACCATTTTTAAACTGCTTACTTGGAGACCCACAATCTAAATCTGCCGAAGAAATTATTGTGTAATAATAAGAAGAAGTAATATTTAGAAGAAGAAGTATACTGTGTAATAACAAAAAGAAGTAATATTTGGAAGAAGAAGTATATTGTTCAATAATAAGAATTTACTCTCGGCAATAAAAATACTCTTATCCTTTTTTATTGACGATACGTAATTTTTATAGCTTTCTTTTCAGCCGATTCGCAATTTCTCGAGGAACGGAGAAGATCCTTGCTGCGTTTCTTGACGCTGATAGCGCGACATCCGATAGTGAGGCAAGATCCGATCGTTCATTTCTTCTTCACGTATACCGGCGAGGAAACGCAGCACAAGATACGCGAAGTATTCAGACGAGTCCCGGACGAATTCGCGACCTCGGAATTGTCCTCGAGGGCGAAGGAACTCGTGCCACCCGAGACGCTTACCGAATTCGCGAACAGTCGGGATCAGATAAGAGTCATACTGTTGGGGATATCGAGGCTGAAGAATATCGCGGATTGTCTCGCTATCAGGTCGCACAGTTACGCGGCCGATATGGCCGAATTGGGCAGCCAATTGACGAACCTCGCGACCGAGCCTTACGGCACCAGCGGATGGGCTAGCGGCGGATCAACCGTGTGGCCCGACATGAAAAAAGGATTTCACGTCATCTCGAAGTATGTTTAATTATGTGCGCCCTTTTGCTTCAAGGGGTTAGGCTACTGTGAAGACTCGAAAATCAGGGTTGTTTGAGGTCTGAATTAGAAAGCGTTTTTTCGGGAATTTTTTAAGAACGGAAAAAAAAACAAGTGAGCTCAGTGAACATTAAAGCATCTTTTCTTGTATATTTGAAATGTATGCATTTTTTTGTGTCTTGTGGTCTTGTGGCCTAAAATCTTAAGTGTTGTTACACTTAAGACTTTAGGCCACAGTAACGGGTATAAAATCATGTGCGAATTCAACAATTTTTATCGTAGGGAAAAGTAATTCAATCATAAAATGAATTACACATCTAATTAGTATGAATATCAAGCTGTTAGAAAATATATATTGTCTTTCGATGCACACAATGGTCGACTACTCGAAACTTCTCGAAACAGCTTTTTCCAATTAGCGTGACAAATAACTTCAACAATTTTCACTCGCATTAATCGGAAACTTTTCATTTTATGAGCAGTTTATGAGCAGTTATAACGAAATTTTTCACTGAAAATTCATTTCTTAAGTTCAAATACCTACAACTTTTGAATAAAACAATATTTTTGAAATTCCCTACGTACTTCTCTAGGTATTCTAATGTAGATGGCATAGAATTTTTGTTTTTTGTTCTAGGTAAAAAATTGTGGATGCTAAATGTCACGCTGCGGAGCGCCTAAAAAAAAGATAACGAAAGAAAACACATAAAAAATATATATTTTTTAACAGCTTGACATTCATACTAAATAGATGTGTAATTAATTTTATGAGTGAATCACTTTTTCACACGAAAAAAAATGGTTAAATTCACACATGATTTTATACCCGTTACTGGGGCCTAAGTCCTTAATAAATACACATTCGAAATACATTTTAAAAAAATGTATTTAAGTTACTATTTATAGACGAAAATGGTAGTTAAAAAAATGTCCTAAAAAATTGTAGGCCTGCGCTGCTGATGAAATCTCGGAGATGGATCATCCGTAATAAAAAAAAAAAAACGGTTTTAGATGGAGTATGTTAATGGCTATAGCGCATATCATACGATTTTTTATATATGCAAAAAAAAACAAAAGGGCAGACATTTTTCGCAAAAAACGTGTTTTCTTGCGGTTTTTGGCAAAAAATAGTAAACATCAAAATTTAGAAAAATCCTTGATATGCGCTATAGCTATAGTTGTAAAGAATATGTGGTTACAATTTCATAAGGATCTGTTCAGTAGTTTCGAAGATTTTATCAACAAGCCGTTGAAAAACGTTGTTTCGAGAAAAAACGCGTTTAAAGTCTGTTTGGGTTACACAAATAGATGAAAAACATTTTTTATATGTATTTCGAAAGTGTTTTTATTAAGTGTAACAACCTTTATATCAATATCTATAGTATAAACCTATCAAAAAAATTCATGAAACTAGCCTTTATAGCGTCCAAAGTGAGACCTCTTAATGCATGTTTTCCTTTAGTGTTTAAATCGTTTTTCGAATTTCGTTGAAAAAAAATTATGTTAATATTCATCCTCTTTGATTTATTTGACCCCAATCTCTCTGGAGCTTTTGCGAAACTTGTGTGGGAAAAGCTGGAAAAGTTAGGGAATTGCCGAGTCGATAATGCGTGACAACTATGTTTTTTTTTTCCAAAGAGAATTCAACCTCCTGTCAGCGAGGGCGTTGCAGCAGGCCGTGAGGGAAGAAACGATGCTGTGCGAGAGGCTGAATCTTCTCCTGGATGTTCTCGTCGCTCACAGGACGTTGTGCGAGCGACACGAGCGCGGGGTCAGCGCCGATCATCAGCGTGCCCTCTCGACGATGCTCGCCCTGAAGAAACGTCAAATGCAGGGCGTCATTCGCGGCACGGATGTAAGTCCCGATCCTGCAAATCCCGAAGGAAAACATTCGTTTCGCCAATTGGAAATGATTTTTTTTTCCTTCGCGCTCAGGCGGACACCGTCGAGTATTTGGAGAACAAGATGGTCGCCCAGGAATCCGTAATAGCGAACGTCGAGCTCAGAAATTCTTTCTCCCTTCATTGCCTCCACATGGAGACTCAACTCGTGCACGCCCATCTCGAAATCCTCGCCACCGTCCTGCAGAGCCTCGTTAGGGTTCAGATACGCGGACATTCCGAGGTGAGATTCTTCGCCAAACTATCTCTCGACGTGCGAGAGAATTGCCCGCAGCGGCGCCGACGGTAGAGCGAGAGAGACGGAGTCACGCCTACATCGCCAGGCAAAAGTTTCATCTGATCGGAATTTTAGTACTTCGTGAGCTGAAGAAAATTTGGAAAAATGGAGACACGTGCTAAATGCTACGAACTTCGATTGCGAATTTTCGTTTTGGTATTATTTCATGAATTCCAATACCTTCGCGCGTTTTTACATATTACCCATCCCAATTGAAGGCTTTT
This sequence comes from Ophion ellenae, assembly GCA_963210295.1. Lineage (NCBI taxonomy): Eukaryota > Metazoa > Arthropoda > Insecta > Hymenoptera > Ichneumonidae > Ophion > Ophion ellenae. The sequence continues at coordinate 65,226,148 of OY723386.1, forward strand.
CTATCACTTCCCCGATTAATCTGTTTTTCGCTTAAGGTAATCGCCCGGCTCCAATCCATAGGATTTTCATTTTTTTTTGAGCTTTACTAAATTTATTAATAATCGTCTCTGTAAAATTTCAGGGTCGGTTATCGACCTAATTATAGAGAAAAAAATATTAAAATTGCGTATTTTTGTGAAGGAATTCCGAGACGACATGCAAAAACCCAATTTCCGGTCGCTACAAAAGTGTATATAATAGTGGGAATCCGTCAGATTCTTAAAAATAATCAGATTTACATACGAGGCATTCCACGTCACTTCAGTCAGTAAAAAAAAATCCACAAATAATTTTGAAACATCGTGTTACTTTATTGAAAAACATTCACCGAGTGTCGACATTTAAAAAAAATTTCTGACGTTTTTTCTCATTGATTACCATTTTTTAATATTATTCTATTCAAATGGCTACATCTTTGGCAGGATTTGACGTATTTACATTCGTAAAAATCGAAAATGTACGTCTTTTTCTAGCCTTCCAGAAAAAAATTAATTTAGATTTTATTGAGCAAGTCGAACGTCCGTTTCAGGGCAAAATATGCAAAAATATTTTTTTTTTCTCAAGGAAAGACACTCGTTATTTTATTTCTAAGAATTTCCCCGAATTGTGAATACGAAAAACGGATTTTCGGTATTTTTTATATTATGGGATTCCTAAACACCGTGAAGTGACAGCTGTTTTTATTTTTATTATTTGTTTATTAATATTCGATTGAAGAGTGTGGAGCACTCGCTGTATGTTTACCAGGTTTTTGAAATACATATGACATATATGTTATATGTATTTCAAAAACCAATTGGAGCCTTGGAGTGCTGCTCCACACTCTTCAATCGAAGATTAATTTTTAAAAATTAAAATAGCTGTTACTTCACGGTGTTTAGGAATCCCATAATATAAAAAATACCAAAAATCCGTTTTTCGTATTCACAATTCGGGCAAATTTAAAAAAATAAAATAACGAGTGTATTTCCTTGAGAAAAAACATGTTTTTGCATATTTTGCCCTGAAACGGACGTTCGACTTTCTTAATAAAATCTAAATTAATTTTTTTCTGAAAGAGTATAAAAAGACGCACATTTTCGTTTTTTACGAATGTAAATACGTCAAATCCTTCCAAAGATACAGCCATTTGGATGGAAAAATGTTAAAAAATGGTAATCAACGAGAAAAAAAGTCAGAATTTCTTGAAAAATTTCGACACTCGGTGAATATTTTTCAATAAAGTAACTCGATTTTTCAAAATTATTTGTGGATTTTTTTTACTGGCTGAAGTGACGTGGAATGCCTCGTACTTGCCACTTGTAGTAATCCAATGCTCTTAGAAAAAATTACGCTTATTGACCTAATTTTTATGTAATATCAAGTTTAATTTGAACTTCCGGTATTGGATTTATTACCAATTGCTACGATAAAGAGACGTGACAGCAGGGCAACAGCTGACTGTAGTCCTAACCTCATCTCACTCATTCGAACTTCCACACATATTTCATTTTTAACCGACATATTTCGCCGACACAAATTGTCCACGCTTTTTACCAGTCGTGGCCCGAATACAATGCTTTATATTTCCCAAACCTGACATTGTTTTGACAGATCGACGTTGAAAGGCACGGAGATTAAACTCGCCTGGTTGAGTAAAAAGAGACCGAGATAGAACCAATGTTGCCAAATGTCAAACCTAGAAATACTGCGCGAATCGTTGGAGTAACTATTTTTCATTTTCCTAATTAAATGTGAACATTCATTAGACAATTTGCACATGGAAAATTTTAGTTATTACAAATGATTTTTTTTGCGTATGTTAAAAATATAAATTGCACAAGTTTCAAGTATGATCAGTGGTATGACTAGGGTAAAGCGATAGGATTACTTTAATATACATTTTATTGGCATCGCTATGCCAAAAAATTATTAACGACTTGTTTCAACGAATAATCGTTTATCGTTATTATTATTTCATTGTTAATTTTTTAACGTTTTATCAAAGGCAAACAGTTATTAACGAGTTTTTTAGCCAATAGTTGTTGTAAAAATAATGGATATAAAAGAAAATTCTGCGTAACAAATGTAGTGAAAAGTTTTTTTTTCACGATTCGCGATTTTTTTGAGTATCGCGGCGCATATATTTTTTTTCGATTCGCGAATTTTTCGAGAATCGTCGCTTTTAATTTTTGTTTAAGACTCGGGAGTTTTTCGAGGTTTGTCGCTCTCATAATTTTTTTTAAGATTCGGGAATTTTTTTGACAATTGTCGCTTATAATTTTTTCTTTAAGATTCGGCAATTGTTTGGAATTCGTCGTCCATAATTTTTTTTTGGTTTAATTCTTTTTTAAAGACTCTTCGGCAACTGTTCGTCCAGTGACTTGGAGACCTTTTAAAGGCAATGAGGACCGTTTTCATAAAATAAGCCTCTCAAAAGGATCTGATTTTAACTTACTTTTTGGAATTTTCAATAAACAAAAATCAATGAAAATTTTTTAAAAAATCGAATGTGTTCCGAAAAACCAACAAAGTCATTACAGGCAGAGAGAAGATTTTTTTACCGACTAATTCTTGAAGAATCTTTTGCTTAAACTCCTCCTTAATAACTTTTTAGTATTATTATTATTCGAAATCAACGTTTGCAACAACTAGAACGCTTGTAATTTTTCTCAAATTTATGTCGGATCGCAAAGAACTGAAATTCCGATCGACAGAACCTTTGTCGTGGATCGTACGCTCAAGTGCGCGCATTAAAAAACAAACCAAGTCACATTTATTGAAGCAAATTGACGACAAAGAATATTACGTGTCGTTTCCTGACGAAATTGAATTGAAAATGAATGCATATTTTTTGTTGAAAACAGCTGGCGGAAGTGTGGAAGCTGATCGAGCCCACGATCATGAAGTGCCTACCGGAAAAAGCGGCGATAAACTCGAACGGCGTGTCAACGATCGACGGAACTCTCAAATGAGCGAAAACCCGCAGTTCTTTATTTACTCGTTTGCCGGAGTGCTTTTTTTTAAACAATAGGGGAAGAGAGAGAGAAAGAGAGAGAGAGAGAGAGAGAGAGAGAAATCGACAAACTGTTCTAGAATCGGCAGACGACAGCCGCTTGGAAAATATTTTAACATACGCCCTACATTCCTTGTTGTGTACTTAATATTTTATTACGTGTAAAGAAGAAGAAAGAAATCGCGCTACTGTATGTACATATAACGCATGTATATAATATAGCTATGTATATCGTTAATCTCATCTGAGGGATATATGTAAAGGGTAAGTGGGACGCTGTCATCGGCAAAGCGCAAAAAAACAAAACAACGAGAAATTAATAAAATTCGGCAATTTCCCAAAGAACATTCGAGCGATGTAATTGGAGTGATTTTCCTGGATGCTTCTTATTACCTTTGTTTTTGATTACGAAGAAAACCTGAAAATGTTACGTGCGGCGTAGGAATGCGAGAGACGAATAGAATTGGAGTGTTGGATTGGAGAGTGATTGCTTTAGAAGAGTTTGCGAATTAATCCGTTTATTGAACGACCGCGTTTTACAAGCTGATTTTCAATGCAACGTCATTGATGGGTCTGCATAAGCTTGGGGCCCAAAATATAAATCGATCTTCAGCGTTTTTTCTGATGAGAGTATCGCGATGACGAGGTCGATCAAAAATTGCTCAAATTTTTCGAAACTGTTCGATTCGTGACAAAAAAAAAACAACTTTTGAATCGTTTGTTATGATCAAATGGATAAACATAGGAAAAATTGACCATATGATGGCAAATGTTATAAACTATGTCTTGCCGGGACTTCCGAACGGAAATAATCGAATTGTAATTGCTTATTTCGTTTTTTTATTCAACAGGTTACACTAACATGCTGCCATCTAATCTACTGGACAGACAAACAATATCAAGAAGATTGAAGAAATTCAAGCCACTGAAATTGCGAGAACGATTTCGTGATGAATGAAGTTGAAATGGAAGAGACAAAAAAAACAAAAATTAAACATTAAATCGCAGTAATCACAAAAGAACAGCGTGCATCACTGGATGCGCTTTCTACAGCCACATACTGTTCTTCCTCCTTCGACATAAAGAACATTTATTGTACTGTTACATAACAGATATGGTTGTACAATTGGACGTCAGAAAAAAAAACAGGTTACACCTGGCTCCCCTAGCAGATTGGGTGCCTTGATAAATGCCAATGAAAGCTGTTTGATATGCCTATTGAAGTGACTGGCTGAATGCCGTGCCTATTGTAGGCATTTATAGTTACTTTGGCAGGCATTCTGGTTCAAATAGTGACGGTAAGTGCTGAAGAGTGACCAAACCAGAATGTTCTATCCGAATTACCGCCATTTTTTTGGTCATTCACCGGCTTTGTTAGGCACTCACCAGCATTACATTTGTTTAGCCATTCACCGGCATTTTTCCATATTCACCGGCATTACAATTTCTTATAACAGCTGCGGTATACCCAAAGCCGACAGAACGAATAAATAACCAGCCAACTGAGAAGTAGCACTTCATATGGTAATATACTGGTTGTAGTATCCAAGATGTATGCTCGTTCCATCCCAACCAAAATTGAGTTCCAGTTACAACTTAAGGCCTACGTCACGAAATAAAATTGTTTGAAAAAAATCAAACAAATTGATATCATGATAATCTTGAATATGATAGGTTTTTTCCAGGCTTGTTTCTCCACACGAAGTACTTGAAAATCTTACCGAAATGTATTTTGGTTAGGAATGTAAGTGCAAAACATCCTTAATAATCAATCGATTTCAATATTGTAATTATTACGTACGATCTTCCTTCTTTCAGACGATGAAAATGGTTTGAGCTCGGTGATCGAAGAAATGGCCTTCATTTCAAAAAAGGAAGTGCGGACGGTGACGCGAAAAAGTGGTCGACATAAGTTAGATCCGCAACACATTGTCACAAAAAAATGTTCAAGAAGTCGCTTACGACGATAGCTCGTGTACTTAATGTGCCGCTACGTCTCTTACAATTCTTTTTGCCTTTAATGGACCGTTACTTTTTTTATAATTTTTTTTACCTGTAATGGGCCGTTACTTTTTGAATACTTTTTTTGTCTTTAATGGGCTATTACTTTTCTTATAGGTTGTTTTGCCTGCAATTAAACGTTTTAAACTTTCATTACCGGTTACAAACTTGACCTCTTTCGTTTTTTTTCTCGTTTTGTAACACCATACTCTTCAAACATGTACTAAAAAATGACAAGCACAAAATTGTCAATATTATATATGTTTCGAGTTTTCCTTTTTATTGTTAGGGAACTGAAAAATAAATGTACAAATAAAAATAAAAACAAATTTGCGGTACCGTGTACCGCTACCCGTTTCCCAGCGCAAACGACAGCAAACTTTCGCATCGTTTGCATTTGGGATATCGTTTCACGGTTTCCACCTCTCCTCACAATGTGTCTCTATCGGGACGGCAAACACATCGTTACATACCGGCGTTGTAGCGAGTATTTCGGTAGGCATTTAGGTAGGCATTCTCGCCGAGACTCAACAGGCACTCGCACCAGTATTTCCATAGACATTCTGACCGGCATTCGCATCAGTATTTCCATAGACATTTTAACAGGCACTCGAAAGGCATTCTCTGTGCGCTCATAAAATTGAACGTTCCCCATTCATCGGCATTTACTGGCACTTTTTGAACTAATAAGCCTACCAAAGTGTCTTGGGCATTCGTATAGTAAATTGATAGGCACCCAATCTGCTAGGGTCGTGTCCGGAAAAATCGGAACTTTCGTGAATTTTTTCTGGGAAAACGTGTGCAAGTTTTCAAATTTGTAGTGAAGAATATTAAGATCAAACGCATTTAGTTTTTGAATGAAACTATCTAGTGCTCGGACGAAGGATTTAATAAAATGTTGATTTTTTAAAAAATGCCCGCAGTCCAAAGTGAAAGTATTGATTTTCGGTGAAACAAGCGCTCCATTTTCGTTGGACAAAAATTATACAGCGAAAAAAAATCCGTTTATGCGTTGCTTTTTTATATGTGAAAGAAGCTTGTAAAATTTGAAGTTGATCGGTGCAGTGATTTTTGAGACATCGTGGTCACCGATTGTGACGAAGTCCTTTTGCGGCAAACGCGTTTGGATTTCGCGGAATCTCTGTAGAGATTTGGTGTGGTGATGACACCCCAGGTCGCAAAATGTTATCTATATGGCATACGAAAGATATCGCGAAACGGATACGGATAACTTTTTGGTTGTCCAAAAAGACGCTGCTTGGCAGATAACTTATTTGTGTCCGATAGTTAACTATACGGCAACTTTTAATGGTTATCAAAGTGTCGACAAAAGGTTGATTCTTTTTGGTTGTCGGTACGTTAGCGAAAAGTCATCAAATCGATATATCTTAAAGATGTCTTCTTAAAGGCACAAAAATGCCAAGATACCACTGACATCTAAAAGTCGTCCAATAGGCATCCGAATGAGGTTAACAAAACGACATCTAAACGGTATCGAAGAGTACTATCGAAAAAATATCTATTTATTGGCGATATATATGTATAACAATATCCTATCGATTTCTTTATAAAAATTAACCTATTAATAGTCTAGAATATTTAATACGGCTCAATAATTTAGACTGTAAATAAGTTAATTTCTATCATGAAGAAATTGATACGATATTGTTATGTCGGTTTCGATGTTGGGCTAGGTCATTATAAATGAAACATCGATTAATTCATTATAAGTTAAATGTAATTTAATATTATAAAAACGGTACAGTGGTTATTAGACGTCTCTCCCGTTGCAGTCACGTCTTTTGGTGGTTGCCATACTCCAAGCGATCCCGTGTATAATCTCAAAAGCAGACATACGCTTTTAGAATAAAAAGATAGTACATTGAACACATATATATACTCACAGAGGCGAAAAGAATAGTAGGATAAAAGGCACTCACGTATATGTCTTTCAACACCTTCATTTTTTCAACTACTTGTTGTTACACACAATTTTTTGCCGGTGAAGTGAAATATGACACGCTATATTCGCAGTATGATAAAAGTGATCCGTTAGATGTGATCTTTAGGACAACATTTGGATGACTTTTTACTATTTCCCGCCAATACCAAATATCTTAAAAGACAGCATATTACCGACATCTGAAAGATGTCATGAAAAAGACGTCTTATGTAATTCATCTTTATTATATCCTTTGGATAACGTTGAACTAGATACAATAGATAACAGTAAATAGATAACTTTTTGATAACTTAAAAAAGTCATCAATTGGATAATATTTTGGGATACCTTTTAGACTTCCGTTTTCATCGCCGAAAGATATCATAAAAAAGATAACTTTACGGCAGCATTATACGGGATGTCATTTGAAAGATGTCGAATAGTTATCTTACGGTCATGTCTTAAAGGTAACCTGACAACGGTAACTTATCGATGTCAATTGGACATTCATGCTGCCTGGGACGGTCTTACATACAGGTCTGAAAACTCTGGCGTCGTTGCACAGGAACGTGTCACAGTTAGTGAGGGAAAAACATAGTTCCTCATATATCCACTGTAAGCGCTGTCACGTAGAAGTTAATATTGGCTCACCTCTGCGTCGCAGCGCTTCGGGTAGCAGAAGCGAGAACTGCCATTTTGCCTCATTATCTGAGACACTCCCAGCCCCCTGACACTGGCCTACTATTCCTATACGATAAACGAAAACGCGTTTTGTCCCGGCTTTTTAGTTCTTGAAAGCGCCACTACCTAGCGTTGGCTGTTACGTGACAGGCGTCGGCTCTAAATATTCCGATCAGCTGAACGATTCGATACTTTCGTTTCGTGCTGTTATCATTATTGCGATAACAGCACGTTCTGTTACAGCGATAACAGGATCCATCATAAACGCGAAAAATGGTTTTCGTAAAGTTATCTACACTAGACTTTTATTCATGTGAAATATTCGAAACACCGGTGCAACGTACATATATATGCATGCCTGTCACACGACTACTAGCGCCACACTGCGGAAAGGACATTTTGCGAACAGCATTTATCTACCAGTGTCAGCCCCCTGGACACTCCCGACCACGGTCTTACATACAGGTCTTGAAACTCTGGTGGTGGGGGTATGTCCTCGGATTGAAGCACCGGCCGTTTCGCCTAGTGACCACGAGTGTCGCTGCGATAGAGTGATGCAGGCTGTGCGAGAGAGATGAAAATCGATTGTTGACTCATAGGAACCTAACCTAGCTTTACAATTGGCTGGTGTAGGCAAACTATGATATTCAATGTCAAAAATGCATGATGGACCTAAATACAATTAAAAGTAACTTTATCGTAAATCTGAAAAAACCAAAAGACTATAGTTATCCAAGTGGGTACAATGAATATGAATGTTCTTTATATAGGTGTCAATGTGAGCTCGTGTTGGTCGAGGGATTCGGTGCAAGCTTCGTAATGCTGCTTTCAGGGGTTCGATTCCTGTGCGCTCGGTTTTTTTAAAACATATTGTAGCTTTTATAAAAAAAAAAATAGGACTTACGCGTTGTTTTAATTGACCGGAAAATAAGTGGCGACTATTCCAGACCGAAGTGGAATCCAGACCGAAACACTTGCAGGATGTATTTCTTGAAAATGAAACAAATACTTAAGAAACAGTGCGTCTCTTGCAATTCTTTATTTCCTCTTCGAAAAATTTTAATGCATGTTCCAAGAAACATTTTCAATAATCTCTACTTTGCAGTTTCCGAAACGGTTTGCGTTGGTAAATTAAAAAAAAAACACATCTTTTCCGACCTCTAAGCGAAGGACTCCCGAGTAGGATTAATGAAAATAATTCACTAACTTTGTTTTATGTTTTCCAGCCTGGAAAGTATTTATTGTGATGATCCCAATAATTTTTCATATTCTTTCAGGTTCCCGGCTCCAACGCCTGTTTCTCCCATTCTCGATGAATATATTTCGGTTCGAAATGATTTTCGCACACAACGTGTCTCGGCTCTAATTTCCCAACCCCCGGTATCGCGGCCTCCCATTTTTTTAATTGCGCCAAGTCTCTCGGCACCCGAAACACTGAGCGTTTCGATTTTTCACTCCGAGAGCCTGTTTTACGCATTGGCACAATACACCACTTAGTCATTTTTCAATATCACCGTTTTTACAAGTTTACAAGCAGAGCACGTCGCGTGTGGTCGCGTGAATCAGCGGTTATGTTTGGGTTTTGTTTACTTTTGAAATATTTTTCCGTCTCTCTCACACAGCCTGCATCACTCTATAGCAGCGATCGTCGTGGTCACGAGTTGAAACAGTCGGTGCTTCAATAAGAGGCCATCCCCCACCACTGAAATTTTGGGCGAGTTTCAAGACCTGTATGTAAGACCGTGCTCCCGACCCTACAAGTTCTCAGATCTGTGGCGGTTCCACCACGCGCAGCAGCACACCTACCGACGGAGAATCTTGTCCACCAGAGCAGCCGCCAGCGCCAGCGCAAGCAGCGGCTGGTCTCACGGAGCTGGGACTAGGGGAAACGGGAGTCGTGCAGTTGGTCACTACCTGTGCAGCGAGAGCCGTTCTTCCGGAAGTGAGCCTTCAGAGGAGAGACACGCGAGAATTTAATCGCGAGCTTTGTACAAGACTGAACGCTTCAAAGCGTGCTGTAAATAAAGAAATACTCATCTTACTATTCGCGCGAGTTTCCTTTGTATTTGGTGGGGATAACCTGCACCCCACAATTGGTGACCCCGAGTCAGATTCGTGCGGATAGAAATCGGGCGTGAAAATCCACGTGCGCGGCACAATAATGGCCGACCCGAAGACCGACGTGAAAACCGCGGGCGACGGGAAGCAGACCACGAGACCGAATACGAGGAGCGAAGCGTCAAAAACGGTCAACACGGGTACAAGTGGTGAGCGACAAGCTCCATCAAGCTCGTATTCAACGGGGAACGACGGAAATCGACAGGATTCTACGCTCAACAGCCTCCTCCACAACGATTTTTTCGTGAGTACTCGGAGAGTCCAGCTTCCGGCATTCATGCCAGACAGACCAGACATCTGGTTCTACGTCGTCGAATCGGAATTCCAGTCATTACACATTAATGACGATCAAGCGAAATACAGCGCAGTATTAAAAGCACTCGACTCAAAGGCCTTGTCGCAGATCACCGATGTCATGTCAAACGCCCCGCCTCAAGATAAGTATGAACATTTGAAACAAGCTCTTATTCAGCGGCTCTCGCAATCAAGAGAGAGAAAAATTTTCACTCTCCTTAACGAGTTAGAACTCGCAGACAAAACGCCTTCACAGCTATTAAGAGAGATGAGAGACCTCGCAGCTGGCGGCGTATCTGACGACGTATTATATCCCATGTGGCTCAACCGTATGCCATCGCAACTCAAACCCCTGCTCGTAAAGACAAGTAATATAGAACTCGACGGCCTCGCTGAGATAGCCGACAGGGTTTGCGATACGACAGGCTACTCACACGTCATGGCAGTGGCTGCGCACAAACAACACGTCGAAAACTCATGCACCGCCTGTACACAGCTCTCCGCCGAGATGAAGGAACTGCGGCATATGCTCTCCGAGCTACTCAAGGCATCCTGGTCGAAAGACGGCGACAATAACTATCAGCCAGATCACCGCCGTCGCTCTCGCAGCAGATCAGCGACACCCAACCGTCAGGGTGTATGTTTTTATCACAGGAGATTCGGCGCACGCTCAAACAGATGCACTAAACCTTGTGCATGGATCAACGCGAACCACTCGGAAAACTAGAAGTGCTGTCTCCAATACAGGCGGTGGAAGATGGCAAAAGAACCAACGGAGGAGAAATCCGCCTATTCATTTACGACAAGAAGAATAAAATACAATTCTTAATTGACACAGGTTCGATGGTGACGATTTTGCCACGCAGCATCTTCCTCGAGGCAATACCGGTAGCGAAGCTGAAGCTCTACGCAGCTAACCACACTGAAATTCCGACCTACGGCACAAAAGTGCTCACGGTGGACATGGGACTCCGGAGATCTTTCCGCTGGCCATTCATAATAGCTGGAGTGCAAACCGCCATTATCGGAGCCGATTTCTTGGCACACTATGGACTGCTCCCAGATCTGCACAACCAAAGGATGGTTGACTCAACAACGTCGCTCTCATGCCAAGGGATAGTCGCTCAAACGAATATATATAGCATCTCCACAATCAGCTCGAGTGGTGAGTACAACGATTTGCTGCTTTCTTTTGCCGACATTACAAAGCCCACGAGTATGTCAGTCACCGCCACGTCGACCACCGTGGAACATTTTATCGAGACAACAGGCCCGCCAGTTTTCCAACGGCCACGTCGCCTTGTCGGCGAGAAGCTTCAGGCTCTTCAAGAAGAAATCGAGTACCTCCTCGAAAACAAATGGCTACGACCTTCGAAGAGCGCGTGGGCGAGTCCCATTCATCTTCAACCCAAGCAAGCTGGAGGATGGCGGTTGTGCGGCGATTTTAGGGCGCTCAACGCTAAAACAATACCTGACCGGTACCCGACAGCCCACAGCCATGACGTTTTCCAAAGGTTGCACGGAAAAAGGATGTTCAGCACGCTCGATTTAACGAGAGCGTACTATCAGATCCCCATGGCAAAACAGGACATCGAAAAGACGGCGATCACGACCCCAATAGGAATGTTCGAGTTCCTGGTCATGCCGTTTGGCCTCCGCAACGCGTCTCAAACATTCCAGCGCTTCATGGATTCAATTTTCAGAGGACTTGACTTCGCAATTGTCTACATTGATGACATCCTGGTGGCATCAGACAACGCCGAACAACACCGAGAGCATCTACAAACCGTTTTCGATCGACTACGGCAACACGGTCTAAAAATAAACGTAAACAAATGCGTTCTGGGCCAGGACGAGGTCAAGTTTCTAGGTTACACCGTGAACGAAAAAGGCTACCAACCTCCGAAAGAAAGAGTCCAAGCAATTGTCGATCTCCCGAAGCCGCAAACGATCTCGGAACTCCGTAGATTCCTGGGCCTCGTTAACTATTATAGGAGATGCATTCCGAACGCAGCCAAACATCAGGCGCCGCTGAACAACCTTCTGAAAGGAGGACGGAAAAGCGACAAGAGGAAGATACGCTGGACGGAGGAAACAGAAAAAGCCCTTGACGACTGCAAGCGAGGAGTGGCTTCGGCGACGCTGACCAGCTTTCTGGCAGCGAAAGCTGCACTCACACTCACGACCGACGCATCGGATACGGCCATCGGCGCTTGCCTGGAACAACTAGAGGAAAAACAATGGAAACCAGTCGGGTTTTTCTCCAAAAAGCTGGACTCAACCCAGAAACGCTACAGCACGTACGACAGGGAATTGCTGGCAATCTACGAAGCAATCAAATTTTTTCATCACATCCTCGACGGCCGACACTTCGTGGTAAAAACCGACCACAAACCGCTAACTTACGCGTTCCGCCAAAAGTCGGAAAAGGTTCCGCAAAGACAACTACGGCAGTTAGATTTCATCTCGCAATATACCACTGAGATTATACACGTTAAAGGCGACGAAAATGTCGTAGCGGACGCACTTTCGCGGGTCGAGGAGGTCAGCCGGATAGATATGCCGAAAGCAATCTCCGCCACGCAAATCGAGGAAGCCCAGAACAACGATCCGGAACTTCGGGAAATCTTGGAAAACGAAACCTCTCTGGCTCTCCAACGTCTACGTGTCGAGCGAGACGTTCACGTGTTCTGCAACATCGAGTCAGGGGTCGTGCGCCCATACATCCCGAGCAGCCTTCGTCGGAAAGCATTTGATTCAGTCCACTCACTATCACATCCTAGTGGTAGGAGCACAAGTCGGTTACTTCGCCAGAAGTACATCTGGCCCGGTATTAAAAAGGATGCTCTGGAATGGTCGCGGAGGTGCGAACCATGCCAACGATCGAAAGTACACCGACACAATCGACTTCCGCCGAGCCCGATGGACGTCCCCGACGCGCGTTTCAACCACATCCACTTGGACATCATTGAGTTGCCAATAGTAGACGGCTATCGTTATTGTTTAACTATGATTGATCGTTTCTCCAGATGGCCCGAAGCAGTCCCGATGAAAGACATGTCAGCAGACACGGTTGCAGCAGCTTTCTACCAGCAATGGGTTTGCCGATTCGGTAGTCCGCTGTCCATTACAACAGACCAGGGGAGACAATTCGAGTCTCAACTCTTCTCGTCGCTGACACGAATGGTGGGAGCCGAGAGGATCCGGACAACCCCATATCATCCAGCATCGAACGGCATGATTGAACGCTGGCACCGATCGCTAAAGGCAGCCCTGATGTGCAGCAAACAGATTCCATGGACTAGATTGCTGCCCACCGTTATGCTGGGCCTGAGAACAGCCTTCAAAGAGGACCTCGGAGCATCATGCGCAGAAATGCTGTACGGAACAACTCTGCGAGTGCCAGGCGAATTTTTTATCAACATCGACTTGCCTGCCAACCCGCAAATCTTTCTGGAGAAATTTCGCGAAGTCATACGAGGGATCCGGCCAATTCCAACGGCCCACCACAGCAAGACACGCATCTTCATTCTGAAGGACCTCTACTCGACCTCACATGTGTACGTGAGGGTGGACGCGGTGAAGCCACCACTGGAGCGACCGTACGCTGGACCATATAAAGTCGTCAAACGACTCGACGACAAACGCTTCGTCATCGACGTCGATGGGAAAGAAAAAACCCTGTCAATCGAAAGACTAAAGCCAGCCTACGTTAGCAAACAGGACGAGATCCAGTCAACACCTGAAACCGCCGACGATGTTAAGCCACTCCAATGGGGATCCAACACGGACAAGCCTGCAAAAACCCATGAGAAGAAATCGGTATCGTTCCCTCTTGACCCAGTCAAAGTCACTGGGGGGGGAGTAGATGTGGCGGTTCCACCACGCGCAGCAGCACACCTACCGACGGAGAATCTTGTCCACCAGAGCAGCCGCCAGCGCCAGCGCAAGCAGCGGCTGGTCTCACGGAGCTGGGACTAGGGGAAACGGGAGTCGTGCAGTTGGTCACTACCTGTGCAGCGAGAGCCGTTCTTCCGGAAGTGAGCCTTCAGAGGAGAGACACGCGAGAATTTAATCGCGAGCTTTGTACAAGACTGAACGCTTCAAAGCGTGCTGTAAATAAAGAAATACTCATCTTACTATTCGCGCGAGTTTCCTTTGTATTTGGTGGGGATAACCTGCACCCCACAGATCTGTATGTAAGATCATGGGTGATAATGACCGGTGGCTCTCTACTCCCGTAGTTGTTGATCGCGTCCAGGTTTTGTAAGTTCGGTGAGGTGGACGGCAGGAAAAGGAATTTACGTTTCGACCCGGGTACAATGACAGACTCATCAGTAGGGCTGTGCCACCGTACCCTGTCCGTTATGCTATGCTATGTGAGATCAGCTTAAGGGCGGTTTCAGACTGGGGTTTTTTTTTCGCGCGTACAAGCTCGTTTCTTGCGTATGCACTTATACGCGTGCTACATTTCGCGCATCAACAAGCCGAACGCGCGTATTCCGGCGTGGTCAGCGCGAAACAGTGGGTCAGTCAGTCTTACGGTCTTACATACAGCTCTTGCAACGAAGCTAAATTTTCGAGGTGGGGGTAGACACGCTTATGGTCCCGACTTTTCGATTCCCCGGGCGCCGCTACGCGTCGCCGTTAGCAATGGGAAGTGCTTTCCCCCTTGCCACTTGTCGCTGTATTCGTCGTAGGTACTACGTCTGTTTTTGTAGCGTGATCATCAATATAATCTTTGTTGGCAACAATATACTACGAGGTCTTACGCGATTTCCCGGGAAATTTTTTTTATAGTTTTTTTATAGCAATAAAGGCGATTTTTTCGGCATGGTCTCCTCTACGAAGATTCTTTATACTTATCACGTTTACTCAAGTTTCATAATTATTCGTTGAGGATTCATAATTAATTCTACGATTACGAAATCACAGGTGAAAAAAATTAAAAAAGGAAATAAGTAATAAGTTGAGTGGAATCGAAGCCAAAATACCAGGCAGATGAGCTGAGCATGCCGCAATCATGCTAATCTATCTTCTCGAAATACTAAACATGAATATCATTCGTCATGATTGCGGACGCTTAGGAATTGAAATAAACTTGTGGGGTATATAAACAAAAACCTCAATTAAGATTATTATAATGGTAATCATCTTTCTTTGGAACCAACACATTTAAAAAATATATTTTCGTAATTATGGAGCTTACACGACAACGGGTAAATAAAGTTAGGGCGAACGTCGCATGCGTTATGGTCAGGAGTAAAAGAGACAAAAGAGCTGTTTCTCTCTTTGTCGCACACCACTTCCCGTTGCCGTCGCGCACCACTACCCGTTGCCGTCGCGCACCAAGCGGTAGAAATCGGAATAAAAAGCAGAGCCGCTAAGCGTGCCTACCCCCACTGCCGATGTTGTCAGACCTGTATGTAAGACCGTGGTACTGACCACGGTCTTACATACAGGTCTGTATGTAAGACCGTGACTTACATACAGATCTATCTTACATACAGGTGTCAGACCTGTATGTAAGACCGTGGTCAGTACCACGGTCTTACATACAGGTCTGGAAACTCTCATGGTGGGGGTAGGTCGCGTATTGAAGACATTTTTAAATATTAGAGTGGCCGCTGACGTCGCTACGATATGATTACCTGCTTAGGCGTGGGGAGGCGGTTGCGGGGGGATCTCTGTCGCAGACCGACCCGCGGACTTCCGTCACAGTGCGGTACCATCTCCGTACTTGTATATATCTATTTATTATAATGGCGAATTTATAGCACGTAGCAAAATGTGTTTCGGAATCCATATACTCGGAAAATTATGACATGAAGCACAATCGCGACTTTAACCTTCGAAATCTAAGAGAGCCCGAAAAACATAAACGATTTAAAAAGATTACCATTCTACTTGAGGTTTGGCGAGTTTGTTTTTTGCTCGCTTCGTAGTCCCGATATTGCGGGTTCAAATGCCCATGCCTTTTTCTTTTTTGTAAATTCTTTCACGAATCTTGTGAATGAGGTAATATAATCAACAATACTTTGAATAAAAACTAGTCTTTTTTCGTGGTTTTTGAACTCCTTGTCGCCATGTTCGAAAATGGCAATGTTCTGGCCAGAAAGACATTAGCTGAATGTATTTTGCCAAGAATCCGCCAGGTGGCTACAAGCAAAGCGCTTCGCGTACGTGAGGCACCATCATTCGAGGATAAAAGTTCGTCTTCTGAGTTGTACCACGTACAAAAGTTTTATGCTTAAAGCGTGCACTTATGCTTACGATTCTGCGATATTTGTGAAATAACCCATTCCACTCTAGGCCTTTTTCGCTCGGATAGTGATCTGTGTACGTTTTTCTGTCTTATTGCCTATCAGGAAATGCGAGCAAGCGTATGCATACACTCATATACCACCTTAGAAAATAGATAACCAACAAATAATATGTTGTCGAAATACTAAATTGAATACACTCCCGATTTTACCTCCTCAAGGATTCTAAAAATGCTGAAACGTAATTTTTAATTTCCTCGTTTCTTCCTGGTTATTTCCCGATCTATTCCCTGCAACTGTTCTGGTCATTTACCGGTTATTTTCCGGCCCGTTCCTGATCAGTTCCCCAAAAAGGGAACGGCGGATCGGGACCTAGCCTTAGACCCGTTACATTGCGAACCTATTCCAGGGTGGAAGGCCCAACCAGAGCCTGATATTATCTGGGGAAGGCAGATCAGGGGCAGCACTTTTTCCCGACTCAAATTTCTACACGGGCCCACGCCTGAGCGAGTAAACCGATCGTAGCTCTAGCGGCCACCATATAATTTAAAAACGTCTACAAAACGCGATCTACCCCCACTACGAAAAAACGTCGGGATTTCCAGACCCATATGTAAGACCGTGGTCAGTACCAGTAGGGTCGCGGGTATACAAGCTTATAAGCGCGTCTACGCTTGTACGAGATGCACGTGTGGCGAAAACGCGGGTTTACGAGCGTACAAAACACGAGCTTATACGCGCGAAAAGAACGCCAGTCTGAAACCGCCCTAAGCTCGTCGCCGGAAAAATGTTAATACCGTCATAGATTGTCTTCCTCGGAACCGTCAAGCTTGTGCAGGGAACTTTTTTCCAGTAAAATTTATTTTCAAAAATTATTTGCGATGTCGACACTTGAGTGTCGATGTCTGCACTTGTACGAAAAAAAACCTCAGCTAAGGACATATTGCAATACGTTTTTTTTCCGACCTGGATATCCAGAGGCGAGGTGGAAACGCCCCTGAAGCTCGGTCCCCACCAAAGTGGAAAAAGAAAGAAACAAGTTTTTCCGCCACGACTGATCTATGTGGATCTTTCAAAAGTGGCAACAACGAAGCAAAACAATGTGTGTGAAAAACCCACGATCTTAAGAAAGGATTAGGCAATTGAGTGGTTTCGCGTCGTAAAAGAATGTTGAAAATCAAACTTTTATTTATTTCCGCGCTTCCTTTTTCGGGTAATACATTATTGGTATGGGTTCGTAAGTTACGTGTCGCACGTAGATTTTTCAATTTTACATGCCCGTCTACGGGGCCAAATGTATTTTTACATACAAGACACAATACTTATCAATTTTACGGAGTTCGGCGGCGGCGTTTCGCCAGCCATGAAGTTTGGGATGTGAGTACTGAACTCGAAGACGCTTCCTGTGCCATGGATTTTTTTATGAAAGTTGCGCATGCAAAGACGCTTACCGAAAAGGCGCCCCTAGGATTATTTGGAGACGTGGTCGCAACTATTCCCACGATTGTCCTTCCATGAACGAGTGGTGCGCCAAGATCGATCTGCAATGGGAGGCGTATAAAGCTAGCTATACAAGCCTACGTACGTATCTACGGCTGATTTAGCACCCCTAGACAGATGAAAAATTAGGATGTATCTATCTAAAACTTTCCCATAAGATTTTAGGAGAGTGGAATCCAAGTGATTATATTGATACCATAAAGATAATATAGGTATCCATCGCGATAGAAGCGAAATCTAAGCCTCGTACTGTAGAATCATTCGCGTGCAACTTTTTTTGCTTATCTAAAATGTCATATAGAGCAAATTGTATTCCGTAATTGAGCTACTTTTTGTGACTCGAAATAATTATGGTGTTTTCGAAGATAAAGCAATCCGCTCTTTCTTCAATTGCTCCATAGACTTTCGATTATAGTTTTTTTGAGATACGTGATCTTGATCATCCACAGATATAACAATGGTTCATCTCATCTGCTTGTGGACAAGACTTGCTGGTAACTTCTCTCATCCTCGTCAGTAGAAACTCTTTGTGGCTACGTTTATTATAGTGCACAATGATAATGACTCTGATCCGTACTACCGAAGCGTTTGTGCAGTCAAGCGTCCAAGGGAAACATCTCACGTAAAATAGATAAAATCGATTTCCATGATCAGTACGGCAATAGGTTACCCAACGTGAATACTCACCTGGACTAGTTTTTGGGGTGCTTTTGTCACTACATAAAATGTCGGATCCAAAATGCGTGGAATGTTGGAGATTGGTTCGGGATTGCTTATTTTTACACGCAGGTGTTTCAGACCAGACTTCGATAATTTACTATTCCGTGATTGATATGCCACCAGTGTAGCGTACACGTGATTCGGTGGCTCTGCATCTGGCAGTGCTATTTCCTGTTGCCGTGGGTTCCATTCGACGGGCGCCGATAACTGCATCGTATTAGGAGAAAACTGATTAAACGTTCGGGCGGTTACGTTTATACGATGACCTGGGTTTAGGGAGCTGCCACAAGACTACAACCGGATTCACATAGCTCATTCGTGATTTAATAATTGCGTGTGTCGATATATTGGGAATTTTGGTGACATTAAGATTCAGACTTGTAAATCAAAGTGATAGATTGCCTGGAATAAATTATTTTCGTTCTCGTACCCTGACAACAGCTATGTTGCACCAGAATAATCCCTCTAAGAAGCCTTCGTGTGGAAAGATGTGTGTTATCTGATGTTCCGAATACATTCCACGGACTTCATCCGTACCGCTTACTACCTTTGTGTTCTGAATGGGTGCAAATGTTTCGTCCAAAAGACAGGTCGCTGCGGTGAGAATGTGTTGAGGGCTTATAAATGCACCGCAGCATACATGATACTTGCCCCGTCTCACCGATACGAAAAAAGGTGCGTCTTCAATTTTTACATCTGTTCCACCACCGGCACGTTCCACACGGCCACCTACGGTCACTACGACAATACGTAAAGGGTCATTTGTTGCTCGTTATCAAGTCTTTATTGATTGGTTTGTGTTTTGAGCGGCAATATTGTGAATGTTTTCGAAGCAAATTGATTTTGGCTGATTTTTGCGGTCACATGGCAATGAAGAATGGTGGATTTCTAACTACTTATGCACAATTTGCCTATACGCTAATTGCAATAACCGCAATCATTTATTTTCCAGATAGAGTGAATATCCTCTTTCTTGAAATCGACAAGTGATACCTTTAGTACGGAAGCATCAATCTCAGAAGAAAAATTCTTTGACAATTGCTTCACACGAACGAATCTCATAACATCGAATAGAGATTTTTTTTCAATTTAAATTATTGCCGTTAACATGTAGATTAAAAATACATGCATTTGGGGAAACAAGGACGTAAATATTGAAAACCCGGCAGAGCATACATTTGAGGAACGCAATGGGACTGTAAACAAGAGTTGTGCTAAAACACAATCATTGACGTATTTTTGATGGTCATAATGTTTGCATTTACAAAGATGCTGACGGACGTGGTCGCTAACGTCGATCGATCAATATAACGTATGCGAATGTATCTCCTGTTTTATAG
Source organism: Ophion ellenae (assembly GCA_963210295.1). Taxonomy (NCBI): domain Eukaryota; kingdom Metazoa; phylum Arthropoda; class Insecta; order Hymenoptera; family Ichneumonidae; genus Ophion; species Ophion ellenae. The sequence goes on from OY723386.1 coordinate 65,246,042, forward strand.
TTACATTACGTTATCAGTATCAATCGTGCGGACTGATTATTCAATAATTGCGAGCCTCTATAATTTTATCATGAATCAACGTGTTGATGTAGTTCAGGTCTTAAAGCTCCTTGTTTGAACTTTGCGAATGGTCGTTTATGCAGAAAGTCTTAATACGTGTCCAATAAGGTTCTCACTGTAACCTCACGAGACTTGTTCTGAATGTACTTACGGCTAATTGCGAGGCACGCGAATAACACGACGATCTTCATCACTGCCAGGTTTTTTTTTAACTCAGTGGGTCCGGTAATGTACCTAAAACAGTTTTCGACAAGACATTTTTTTGTACAATTATGTAGCAGAGCGAATAAAAAAAGACGATGAAAAAGTTCGAAAAGTACTTCAAGTACTTGATAACTGTTCGGTTCGATGATTTTATGACAATCCGTTTGGAAATTCGATTTAACAAAAGATAAAATTCGCTCAGCTGAATTGATTGGACATCGACATTGGTCATGTACACTGAGGGAAAACTATGATGTTTTTAAGAAGCACTGTGGTAGAGATAGATATAACGATAAATAGCTCATTAGCAAAATAATAAAATATAGCCGGCAAGCTTCATGAAGATTGTTCAGCCAGTAAACTGTGATTAGTATAAGTATAAGTATAATTATATATAAGATACTATTTTTAAATGGGAACTCTTAATTCAGGTCAAAACGATTATCTGGGCAATTGTATTCATCAAATTTCTATTTGAGCAGAATGTTACCTTATTGATTATTTTATAGTCGTATCCGCGAAGCTGACTCCGGTAAGGCTTTGGAAGAACTTGCTCTGCTACGAGGCTACCAACGTTGATGGCACCAGACGGCAAACAAAATAATGCGTGAACTTGAAACTCTGCTCAGATTTATACAGGCAAATGTATATGCGTCACGAAGCATCGTAGATGAATTTCCACCTTTGTGCGAATAATTATTCACTTTTCCATCGCTAGTCCAAGTCCTAACAATAAGCCGTGAATTGGTAAAATGTCACGTAGTCCACGTGTTTCTTTGAAAGGAGTTATCGTAAGAACTACCAATCGCTTCCACCTCTATGCATATATCACCCAACATTGTCGCCTCATAAGCGGAATACAAGCTAATCCTCCGAAACAGGGTTGTTTTTTATTCCGAAAATAAACGTTATTTTATTTATAACGTAAACGAAAATAGACATCATTGTTCTTTTTATTTATTGTCAGTACAGAGATGGGACGATGGAATTTCGATGCCCAAGATCATGAAAAAGAATCACTGCAAGGGATATTTCCAGATTGATCGAGCAATCATTTTTTTGAAAATAATTCGACCGGCCGATGATAATTTAAATACGATTAGTGTATTTCTAAAGCAAAATAACTATTTTGCTTCAGTCTTTCCGTATTTTCTGATGAATTTTCATTCTGCTAGTCCGCTCTATTGCCAGCTCAACTCCTCCCGTATCCGCGTTTCTTATTTCTTTGCCATATTAGCGCATTCCCCATTTCTTCCAAGGCCAATTTCACTTCCTTTCCCGATTTTGCTGAATTTTAATGTATCTAGCTGCCTCCCACAGGCGAACCTTTGGCCAGCTGTAGTTTTCCATCTTCATTACTCAATGAAGTTATTATTATTTAAACAAGGCGCCGCCATTGTTGCATGGCCAATCGGTGCAAGGTACGACAAACGCGTACCCAAAAGTATTTTTGTCAAGAAATTCCACTGCCAAATTTACGTATCGGAGGAAATAAAAATCGCAATAAGAAACGTACGTCAGATAATTAATAATAGATCCGATCAATGAGTTTATGACAATCCCCTCAAAAAGTCAATTAAACAAAAAATAAGATTTACTAAGATCAATCGATTAAGCTTCGAAATTGGCCATTTATCCGCGGGAAAACTTCATAGAGTTTACCATAAGCACCCGCGGTAAAAATAGATATAAAGATAACTAGCTTGTACGCAAGGCAATAGAATTCGAATCGCTCGATGTGAAACTTTGTTACGTCGTAAGGAGTAACACCACTGTAAACGTCTAAAATTAAGCGATTTTTTAAAATGGAAAGGCAAGTAAGAGAACAATAATATTCACGAATTTTATTAGCCATATCTTTTAGTAAACAAAAAATATTATATCGCAAAATTATACAAAATGGTGACGGTGGAGCCATTCTCACGAGGCATATAGAATTTGAGACGTTCTGCGACACATTGTTTTTTAATTTCTGCAATTTTACATGGGTATAGTTAAAGAAATAAGGGAAATATGGGTATAGTTAAAGAAGTAAGGGATTTTTAAAATATTAATTTTTCTTTGTAATTGAGAGCATTTAAAGTAACAACTCAATTTTCGACAAAAAAGGCCCATCCTTTGTTAATAATTATGTTAGAATTAACTCATGGAAAATCCCGTTCGTTTTTCCCGTCGCGATATTATTTTAAAGATGTGCTCAAAATTGAGAGTGAATCGAATGAAAATTGAACGAGTCATGCTGCGTGCCGTTTTGAAAAATTTTGTTTCGAGAAAAACTTAATGTCTCGCACACGGGCAAGCCAGTGCCACCGCAGACCCACACAGGCCTGCGAGCCGCTTTTTACAGGTACCAAAATTTGTCTCCTTATTCTAGATGGTTCCAAGCATCTCTTAAGCAATAAAAGAAAAATTAATTTTCGAAAAATTCTCCAGTGGTGTTGCCCCTTAAGTAGACAAATAATTGTAACTCACGTTGCGGATTTATTGCATATGAATTTTCACCTTTGTGCGAATAACCACTTCTCCGTGTGTTAACAATACGCCGCGAATTGGTAAAACGTCACGTAGTCCGGGCGTTTATTCCAGAGCCGTTATCGTAAGAACTACGCCAATCCTTCCTACCTCTATGCATATTTTACTGAAATACATCGTCGTCTTTTAACCGGAATGTAAGCGAATTCATCGAAATATGGTTTTTTTTTATCATTTCGAAAGCGAACTTAATTCTATTTATCATGTTAACGAAAATAGACATCATTGTTTTTTTTTACTTGTTGCTAGTATACTCACTGATAGGCCGATTGCAAATATCATGAAAAACAAAAATCACTACAGGAGATATTCCCCGATTTATCGAGCCATCATTTTCTCGAAAATAATTCGACCTACTCATGATAAACTGAATATGATTATTTTTATTCAATCGATTGTTTAGTATATTTACGAAAATAGCATCACCGTTACCATCCATGTTTAATATTCTATGGACGATAAAAAGTAAAAGAAATGTCCGCGGAAGCATATTAACGGGTCTACATGAGCTTGGGGCCCAGAAAATAGCTCGATTTTCGATATTTTTTATGCTGATAATATCGGGATGATGACGTCGGGATTTAAGGTAGTTCGGAAGAAAAATCGGAAGTCAGACTGACAATTTTAACGATTTTCATTTTTTTTCCTTTCGAGTGTTTAAAGTACATAGAATTTGTCCTCATAAAAAAGTATTTTTTATTTTGGTACCTATTAGAATGAACATTTATGATGATTTTCATAAATACTTACAATCGACATTGGTTATTGAGCACTCGGTTGATCATTATCGACTTTACTAGTGAGTTCATGTTTTAAGCAGTTGGCAACGCTACATAACCTCACTTTAGAAGAATTCAACCATCACCTCTCAACGACTCGCCGAATGTCAAAACTTGGCACAATTACGTGTAAGTGGTCGTTTCTTTTTGTACAGAAAATGTATCTGCTTTTGTTCACGCAGATAAATAATAAGAGTTTAATTGGGCAGTTTTCAAAGTTTCATCTTCAGGTAAATATACAGAGCGAAAACAGAAATAAATTTTTAAGTTTTCTAAATAAAAATGTTTACAGTCGTTCTTCATATGGATATTTGTGTACGTAATAATTAATTTAAAAAAATTAAGTCGTACAATCAACACATTTTTATTCATTTTTTATTCTTCGTTTTATTATTACTTTTATTCTATTCTTATGGTATTTAGCATGATCTGCAGTGTAGGCATTCGGTGACCTTCCTATCGCATTCTGCGTGAATTGCCGTCTAGGAATTTTCCCTAGCAATCACAGCTGACGCTCCGATCACCGTTTAGAGAGAGACGGATGCTGCATAGCTAAGTTTTTAATGAATTATTGCGAAAAAAATTACACCGTGGATCAGCTACAATTTTTGCAGGTGAATTCCGTATTAATCGAAGATTGGTATAAGAAATTTTGTTTGTTGGGTTCAACTACAAAATTTTACGTAAAGTTATAATTTTCGGTATATTTTTCGGAGGTTACGTTTGAGTGCATGTATTCAGTGCAGCCAGATCCGCGCGTAAAAGTTAGCCCCTCTCTAGTCTCTTACGCGCCCATCACACAATCATAGTAGCGCGTGTCCGTGAGCGAGCGACGCTCGGACATCTTCGGAAAGAGCCGAGCGCGGTCCAAGTTTCCCCACCGCACCTTCGGCAGCTACACGAATACATGGACGCTGAACATGGTCATGCGCAGCCAAGCCGAAACGAAGGCTTCTAGGGAAAAAGCAATCAGACAAGGTAACGTTGCTAGGTCGATGTCTCCGATTTCGATTAAATTTTGCATGCTTGTAGAATGAGTAAAAATAGACGACACGTATTTTTTTATATCGGCGGAACCCGATTTGTAAGGGTTGAAAAGCACCCTCGAAAATTGGGGTATTTTTCGTTTTTCGTCGATAACGTTTTAACGGTACGAGATATAAAAAACTTCAAATTGCAACAATATTTATTTTTTCTTATACTATACATTGGCGATGAGAACGATGCAGATAGCAACAAATTTCATATTGTTTATTGCAAAAAAGCTATTTTTTCAACCGTATCTCCGAGAATTGTTAATCGATTGGGATGTAAATTTGCATACATGTAGAGAATGAAAAAGTGCGGATACGGATTTTTTCTCTTTCCGATATCTCACAATTAAGAAGTTGAAACTGCCCGTCCATTTTTTTGCCGAGAGCATCGTATAATCAACTAGCCTTTTGGCATTTCGGTCTGAATTCACGTCAATATATGTTCGTGTTATGATGCAATTGCATATTTGTTACATTCCAGCCCCCCCCCCCCCCCAACGGTTTCCCTCTCGAAACGCAAACGTTCAAAGTTCTTACCGTGTGGCATGGAGGAAAATTTGTAGAAATAAAAATGGGTTACAAAGAAAGTACAATCAGTCAAAATAGTCGATACACATTTTCTCGTTTTCGAAATAAAAATAAAGTTCGAAGGGAAAAAATGTATTCTTCGACTACTAGACGATCATGATGATAATGATGAGCACAGCAACAAATGGCGTGCTGTGTATTGCAATAATTCGTGATTTACTTGTGAAAAATCATTATTCAGTTTCCCACTCATATGGGCAGAGGCAAGGCTCGCAATCACGGACTGACTTCGTGCTTCGGAAAGCAACTGCATTATAATTGTATATTTATGAAGAAATTCCACTCCGCTCACCGTATCGAAGGCATTATATGCAGAGATTACAGCGTTTTTGGGTTGCCGCTGCAACTCATGAAGAGAATGATGTAAACATTTTTATCAGCTTATAACGCAGCATCATTTAATCTTTATCTTTAACTTTAATTTCACAAACAGCAGAACCAATAAACGAAAAAAATAAATCTCCGCAAAGAGCGACTACGGTACAAAGAGCGGCTGGCTATTTACGGCGATGTCTATTTATCAATTGGGTTTCAAGTCATATCAATTCACCAACGATCATTATTGCTGCAATTACGACGAAGAAGCCAGCCATACATTTTGAGTTCGAAATACAAATAAAAATGTACGTTAATCCGGTGAATGTTATTCAACTTCTATCCATAGCGATAAGTGCTATGAATTTGCCTCGCACTCCAATCACCGAACAGGAAAAACAGTTCAGTAAGGGTCTGGAAAACGTGATCATTGAAGCGATGGATCAACCTATGAAAATGGAAATCGAAACTGGTTTTGGATTTTCCGTCAGCATGGAGCAGCCGCAATAGAAGATGACAGTGAAGGAGATTGGCACGGACAACGATACCTAGATCCAAAAATTGATGAAAATGTATGTACCCAAGATATAGAAGAATTGAGTTACGAATACAAGACAAGAGCTGTAGATTACTGGAGATCCAGGGAAAATGGGAATAGAAAGTTATCACCTGTTCAAACGAAATTCAAAAAGATGAAATCATAGCCGCAGTTGCGCCGGTGGGCCCATAGTATAAATAAGGGTGGCACCTACAAAGAAAAGTTAACAAAGATAACTACACGTTAAACAATTTTAATGATGCTTTGGACAAAAGGCTGCCTGTCCATGATATAGATCTTCGACGATGGGCCTTACCTGCACGAGAAATTGTAGAAATACCAGCCGTAAATTTCCAAGCATCCGCTTCTTGGCTAAGGACATTTACAAACCAACATGGAATTGTGTCACGGAAGATTACTAAATATGTAGAAAAACAACAATTATTAAACGCTGATACATTTCAAAATAAAACTGTCGAATTTATAGAAATGGTGAAAGTCAACATAGCCAACGTTGGGGCTGAAAACACATTTAATTCCGATCAAAGTTGATTCAATTTAGAGCTACATACAGGCCGAACATTGGCGAAAGAAGGGCAGAAATCCGTTGCGACAGTCGTGCAATCGAAAACATCAACAACACCCAGTTATACTATACAGCCTTTGGTTTCTGCGAGTGGCAAGCTTTTAGTACCTATGTTGATCGATTTAAACGAACCTACTGGCAAATTTGGTCCTCGAGTGGAACAAACTATGTTCGAAATGTGTATCGACTATTTTGACTGATTGTACTTTCTTTATAACCCATTTTTATTTCTACAAATTTTCGTCCATGCCGCACGATAAGAACTTTGATCGTTTGCCTTTCGCGGGGGACCGTGGGGGGATGGGCTGGAATGTTACAAATATGCCATTGCGTCATAACACGAACATATATTGACGTGAATTAAGACCGAAATGGCAAAAGGCTAGCTGATAATGCGATGCTCTCGGCAAAGAAATCGACGGGCAGTTTCAACCCCTTAATTGTGAAATATCGGAAAAAGGAAAAATCCGCCTCCGCACTTTTCCATTCTCTACATGTATGCAAATTTACACACCAATCGATTAAAAATTCTCGGAGACACAATTGAAAAAATTGAATTGTTGCAATAAACAATATGAAATTTGTTGCTATTTACATCGTTCTCATCTCCAATGTATAGTACACGAAAAAATAAACATTGTTGCAATTTAAAGTTTTTTTTCATACCTCGTACCGTGGAAACGTTATCGACGAAAAACGAAAAACACCCCAATTTATTAGGGCGCTTTTCAACCCTTAAAAATCGGGTTCCGCCGATATAAAAAAATACGTGTCGCCTATTTTTACCCATTCCACAAGCATGCCAAATTTCATCGAAATCGGAGACATCGACCTCGCAACGTTTCCTTGATAGATTGTAGATGACATTATGCCGCACTACTGGTTTGTTTTAAACAATTTTTGGCGGCCACAAAACATCATAGAATAGTCTTATTTTTTATCGGTACATTCCTGGTGGTCCAAGGACGTTACAAAAAATGGGCTGGGATCGTTGAATAGAACTCATATTAATTCCGACTGGACTACCTGGTACAATCGAGCTTCGGACGAACGCAACGGCGCAAAGAAATAAATTGCTCGATGTGAAACTTTATTACGACTTAAAAAGACAAATATTTATCACTCACAATGCGAATTCATTGCATATGAATTTCCATCTTTTAGCGAATGATTATTCACTTGTTCGTCGCTTATCGGCATTCTATCAATAAGCAGTCGTCACGTAGTGCGCGAGTTTATTTAAAAGGAATTCTCGCCACACCTACGAATAATCGCGCCCATTTCTATGCACACTCGGACCAAGTACCAACATTTCGATCACCTCGTAACCACAGCATACGCGAATTCTAATGATCGTTTTGTTGTTAATTAAGAAATGTGTAATTTAATTTATAACGTAAATGGAAATGAACATCATTGTTTGTTTGTATTTAGTAAAAAGGTGGAGCGATAGCGCATATATTACAAAGTTCCTGGGCAGAAAATATCATTCCGAACGATTTTCGGCATTGATTAAGAAATTATTTTTGAATAAATTTATCTACCGACATGAATGTCGATATTATTAGTGTTGTCCAATCGTCTCTTTAGTATATTCACTAATATAGTACCGCCGTTATATTTCGAAAGTTATCAAACTTCGTCATCAGAAAGTTATGAGACTTACTAAAATTCAGTGGGTTGACACGAATAACATTGCTGAAGTAAATTCTCGAATTCTGCTTTTCCCGATGACAAAATGGACCGCTTAAAATAACATTTTTATGGGTGTATGTATTTCGGCGTGGCAGTGTAAGGTACCTGTCTCATAATCAATGTTACCGGTCACGAATTTTGCGCGCACCTGTAAGTTTCGTTCGACCAATCGGTGAGAAGGTATCAGCTTGTGATTTTGACATTTGTCCATTATGATTCGTCATCTTCGTTTAAAGAAGGCTTTACCCACACTCTCGTATATTCATAGTTTTCCAGAATTATTTTGGACATTATTTTGAACTTTATTATTTTAACCGATCGTGGTGGTAGTTACCAGGGCGTACAGTCATGATTTACTTTTTAAAAAGTTATTTAAAAAAAACCTTTGTATTTCGAGGATATAAAATTTGAGCTTATAAACAAATTCAACTAACCACTTGAATTTTGGGCTTACATTCAATTTTCTTCGATATTCTTATACGTCTTTGCGAAACGCGTCATGTAAAAAAAACGGTTTCAACATCTTTGTTACAAGCGGAGGTTCACTTATTTATGCGTTTCTTCGATGTACTATTGGTCTAATCAACATTTTCGCAAAATTCAAGGCCGCGAGCATTCTTGATACTTTTAGGCGTGGCATTCAATATGAGTCAAACCAGTTGGAGCGTTTGCAGATAATGATTGAATTTGATCGCCCCTCGCTCGGCTTAGTTAACTATTTCCATATCTCCCTTATAAATTGTCGTAGAAAGTTTTTTTTACTTTCATTTTGCGTATTTTTTCCTCACGCTGCTCTTTACCACGAATGCTCGATGAAAACACCATGAAATTTCCCTCAGTGTAAATTACTAATTTCAAAACTAAAATGATTGATCTTAGTATATTTTATCTTTTGTGAAATTATTTTTTTGAGCGGAGTTTCATGAATTCATCGTTCCGAGCAGTTATTAAGTACCTGACGTATACTTCATACTTTTTTATAGCGATTTTTATTCCTTTCAATACGTAAACTTGACAGTAGAATTTCTTGACGAAAATACTTTTGGGTATATGTGCCTTGTACCATGTACTGATAGGCCATGCAACAACCGCGGCACTTTGTTTAAATAATAATAACTTCGTTGCTTTCCAATATTTTTCATTTTCAAACACTCCAACTTGGCGAAACCATGTATCGATTTTGTGTTTAATCCCGACCTCGTCATCCCGATACTCTCGGTATGAAAAATATCGACAATCGAGCTTTTTTCGGGCCCCCAAGCTCATGCAGACCCGTTAATATGCTTTCGCGCACATTTCTTTTACTTTCTTTCGTCTATAAAATATTAAAAATCGATAGTAACGGTCATGCTTATTTCGTAAATATACTAAACAATCGATTGAAAATCTCTGATCATATTCAAGTTATCATGAGGAGGTCGAATTATTATCGAGAAAATGATGGCTCGATAAATCTGGGAATATCTCTTGTAGTGATTTTTGTTTTTCATGAGCTTTGCAATCGGTATTCCTTTGCCGTATCAGTAAGTGAACTAGCTATAAGTTTTAAAAAATGATGTCTATTTTCGTTAACATTATAAATGAAATTAGATACGTTTTCGAAAAAAAAAAAAAAAAAAAAATTCGATGATTTGGCTTACATTCCGGTTATAAGGCGACAATGTATTCCGGTGAAATATGCATAAAGGTAGATACGACTGCAGTAGTTTCTAGGATATCGCCTCTGGAATAAACGCCCAGACTACGTGACGTTTTACCAATTCCCTGCTCATTGTTAGAACACGGACAAACGACGGAGATGTGATTATTCGCACAAAGCCGAAAATTCATATGCAATGAATCCGCAACATGAGTTATATATATTTGTCTACTTAAGGGGTAACACCACTGTAGAATTTTTCGAAAATTCTTCTTTTTTAAATTTGTTAAGAGATGCTTTGAACCATCTAGAATAAGAGAAAAAAGTTTGGTACCTGCAAAAAGAAGCCCGCAGATCCGTGTGGGCTTGCAGTGGAACTGGCGGCCCGTGTGCGAGACGTTATCCGTTTTTCCCAAAACCCAATTTTTCAAAACGGCACGCATAACTCCTTCAATTTTCATTCTATTCACTCCTAATTTTGAGCACCTCTTTAATAGTATATTACGATACGTGTGACCTAAGTAGCCTATTATTGCACGGCGCGAAGTTAGCGCCCGAGCGCAGCGAGGGTGCTAACCGCCGTACAATAATAGGCTACTTAAGTCACGAGTATCGTATACTATTTTATAGCACATGTGACATAAACCCGCTTCGGACGCGGGGGGGTTCGGGGGGGCGCGGCCCCCCCTAGGGATGAAATTATCATTTTTAAACTTGCGCTAAAATATCATATAATCTCAACGTTAACCGCAAGTCAAGCACGGAAGAAAAAAAATTGAAAAACTGTCACACCAGAATAATAATTTCGATAATCCATGTACGTTTATTAAATAATGTACACAAAAGTAGGTGAAACAAGGGGAATAACTTTAATTTTTTCAACGCATGGAATTAAAACACAAAATCGTTACAATTTTACAAACTGTAACGATTTTTTTTAACTGCTTTTGTCGGTTTGCACCGTCTTATTGTCAGTCCCGCATGTTCGTGTGACATTGCAATTATTCAATGTTAGATTGCCGCTAGGGCCATTTATGGTTATATTACAGTTATTGAAAATATAATTCGGCCTAGGCGCCTCCTCTTCAGTTAAATTGACAAATTGACAAATTGACAAAAACGTCGTCAATTTGTTATAGCGACCAACATCAATACGATCGTAACTGCTGATTGTGCATTTTAACATCGAATATGTTGCCCATAAACTCGGTGGGGCGTACTTTTTCGATAATTGCGCAAAGTACGCTAAAAGTACATCTTCGCAAAAAGAATTCGACTTATTGTCTTTGCGCCATTTCTTGAATGCGTTATACGCTGCTGTATATAATTTTTTCGATTTACTGGGCAACAAATTTAGAGTCACCGATTTCGCTATTTCTTTTATAGCGTCTGGAACAATTTCGTTTATCTCATCTTCACTAAATTCACTTCCCGAACTGTCCATTTCTGAATGAAAGTTATAATTTCCATACAACAAACTATGGGTCAGCGTTTCGTTTTGATTTCGATGTAATTTTTTCTACAACATGAAAATATTTTTAGGAGAATCGCTAACCTATCCCTGTCTCGTTACTTGTCCGCTGTGAATTTTCAAGCTTGAAATGACATTTAAAAGTATTTTCTTTTGTTTTCCATGCATCTGTGAAGTTAGGCGATCGATTTTCGTACGGTGTAAAAAAGGGCTACTTAGGTCACGGAAAAGCGTGCGTAAAGTGCGGGTTTAGGTCACACTGTGCTATAAAATAATATTACGAAGAGAAATGCGTACGGGATCTTCCATGAGTTTATTATAACATTGTTTATTAACAAATGAGCGTGCTTTTTTCTGTCGAAAATTGAAATTTTTACATGCTTGACAATTACAAAGAAAGATTAATATTTTTAAAATTCCCAACGTATTTCTTTAGCCATACTCCTGCAAAGTTACAGAAATGAAAAAAAATTCACATTAAAATTTGTGTCAGTTATACAGCGTGCCGCAGAGCGTCTCAAGTTCAACATGCCTCGTGGGTATGGCTCCAGCGTCACCATTTTGTATAATTTTGTGACAGAATTGTTTTTTGTTTACTCGAAGATATGTCTAATAGCATATCTTGAATATTTTTATCCTCTTACCTATATCTTCTGCCATCCAAAAAATGCCTTAATTGTGAAGGTCTACAGTGGTGGTACCCCTTGAGACGTAACGAAGTTGCACGTCGCGCGATTCGATTTTTTGCGCCGTTCATCCACAGCACGATTCTATCATGGTCAATTACACAGATACAGTGATGTAAAAATTAGCTACATTATTCGCGGAGTGAAATTTAAAAAATATAATTGCCCACATTATCTTTTAGGCTTGCGTCAAAAGAGTTTCTATTTGAAAACTAAAATGTGAATATATGTATACTTATAAGGATATACATATAGAAACATTATATATAAGTCCTCTATTAGAACCGGGGCCGTACTGGTGATTTTTGTCACAGTGACGAAACCGTCACGGTGACAAAAATCACCAGTATCTGTGAAATTTAATGAATCACTCTGTACTCAATACAGTGTACACTGTAACCCTTGCACTTCACGTACAGTATAAAAATCAGTGACCTCATTTAAATTTTACTGTTGAATATTTTTACAGAAATCACTGATTTATTCACAATACCAAACTGTAAATAAATCAGCGTAACTGTATAAATCTCAGAGTGCACAGATTACGTCACGAACTGTCGAAGGAAGAGTAAAACTACCGTGCCACACTGTACAATCTAATGAATCACTCTGTACTCAATACAGTGTACACTGTAACCCTTGCAGTTTGCGTACAGTATAAAAATCAGTGATCTCATGTAAATTTTACAGTTGAATATTTGTACTGAAAACACTGATGTATTCACAGTACCGAACTGTAAATAAGCCAGTGTAACTGTAAAAATCTCAGTGTGTACAGGAAAATTCGTCATTTTTGTAGGACAGGATTTACAATACTGTGTTTTACTGTAAAATGAAATATGGCATCCGGTTTTTTATGCGGTTTATACTGTGATTTCCGCCGTTTCTTTTTTTCCGTGCAGATCTGTCTGTCCGTATAAGAATAAAATACCGTGCATCCCAGTAGACCTGGATATCTATGAACAATAGACCTGCCCATATGATAGAATTATAGTTTATCTGAACTATCAGACCAGGTATGACTCCGACTATATCAGAGCAAATCTTACCGTGTTGAGACAGATCAAACCTTGTTAGTGCAGTCATGAAGATATTAAAATGTTTAAACTCGCCTTAGTACTTAACCAGATATAAACAGATATGAGTTCATATATCGTAAGGCCGGATACTGTATTTGATCAGATATGATCTTCTATATGCATATGTGATGTGGAATATGATCAGACCTAATAATATATGATGCTGTAAAATGTCAGATATAAATATATCTGATACATATATGACAATATCTGAAACATACATGAACATATCCACTCAGACATGAACTGTTTTTCCCGGGCCGTCATGAGGAAATTACGAATCGGCGGATATTTCGACGTTTGATGTCACGATCGGTCTGTCGTGACGTTAGAAACTCATCCGATCACTTTCACCTCGTTGACCAATACATTACTATATATGTAGGTGCCGCTGCACCCCAGCGCCATCACTTCGACACATTTTCGGGGACGCTTTTTTCAGCGCCTTTGCATTGCCGCTGAACCTCCTGGTATCTAGGCTCCATAGTTCAAATGGAAAATCATTAAAACGGAAAATCATTCCAAATATATCAATAGACTTTTATTCACGTATGATATTCGAAACACCGGCGCAAGATACATATATATGCATGCCTGTCACACGAATACTAGCGCCACAGTGCGGCAAGAACATTTTGCGAACAGCATTTATCTACCAGTGTCAGGGGCATGATACGGGCTTATAAGCGCGTCTGCGCTCGTGCGGGATGCGCGTGTGGCAAAAGCGCGCGTTTACGAGCGTACAAAACACGAGCTTATACGTGCGAAAAGAACGCCAGTCTGAAATCGCCCTAAGCGCGTCGCCGGAAAAATGTTAATATCGTCATAGATTGTCTTCCTTAGAACCGTCAAGCTTGTGCAGGAAACGTTTTTTCCAGTAAAATTTATTTCCACAAATTATTCGCGATGTCGACACTTGAGATGGCGCACTTGTACGAAAAAAATCCTCAGCTAAGGGTATATTGCAATACGTTTTTTTTTTCCGAGCCGGATATCCAGAGGCCAGGTGGGAACGCTCCTGAAGCTCGGTCCCCACCAAATTGGAAAAAAGAAACATAGCATTTTTTTCGCCACGACTGATCTATGTGCATCTCTCGAGAGTGGCGACAATGAAGCAAAAAAAATTGTGTGAAAACACCAGCGATCTGAAGAAAGGATTAGGCAATGGAGTTGTTTCGCGTCGCAGAAGAATGTTAAAAATCAAAGTTTTATTTAGTTCCGTGCTTCTATTTTCGGGTAATACATTATTGGCATGGGTTCGTAAGTTACATCTCGCACGTAGATTTTTCAATTTTATATGCCCGTCGACGGGGCCAAATGTAATGTTACATACAAGATACAATACTGATCTATTTTACGTATTTAGACGGCTCCGTTTCGCCGGCCATGAAGTTTCGGATGTGAGTTCTGTACTCGAAGACGCTTCCTGTGCCATGGATTCATTTATGAAAGTTGCGCATGCCAAGACGCTTACGAAGAAGGCGGCTCGGTTATTTGTTAGAGACGTGGTCGCGACTATTCCCACGATTCTCCTTTCATACACGAGTGGTGCGCCAAGATCGATCTGTAATAGGAGGCGTATAAAGCTAGCTATACATATGTACATATCTATGGCTGATTTAGTCAACCTCTGAGTGGCAGGCAGTTTGTCTTAGTTTCTGATGGTAATACAACTGAAACTCAGCCAAATATAGCCGCCTGTATCGTCCCAGGTTTTCCGCAGTTTCCCTGGTCCCTCGTGCAAAGGCGATCCAGTAGTGCATTAGGAAATAGTGACTGCAGTCAACACTCTCGGGGGGAACGCTGGAAGGATTGTGAATGTCGGAAAGAATGGAAGGAATAAAAGGAGGGGATGGTAAATGGGGAAGGTCCCGTACCTCTGAAGAATACATATATTATAAAGAAAAAAAAAATATATATATATATATATATATATATATATATATATATATATATATAAGAGAGGATTATTTACACAAACGTCCGTTCTTGTGTATGTGACTGATTTTTTAATATTTTCTACACATTTTTTTCAAACTTCTTTTATGAATGAACTTTTTTTTGTGTGTCACCTTCAACTCTGTCGATATAACTGGCGCATTCATTGTACATAATACAGATTAACCAACTGTCAAATTACAAGTTTTGTTAAATTTATATTACAGTGTTGAACTGTCAAAATTTACGTTTGACTACACTGTATTTTGAGCAATGTGTTTCAGTAAATATCGCTGTGCAATCGCTCGAGTCCAATGTGAAATGTGTAGCCCCTGTATTTTGTACTATTTCTTTTGCCCGTGTAGGATGTATCTAATCTAAAATTTTCCCATACATTTTTTGAACCCCGTACTGTAGAATCACTCACGTGCAACTTTTTTTGCTTATCTAAAATTTCATATAGAACAAATTGCATTCCGTAATTGAGCTACTTTTTGTGACTCGAAATAATTATGTTGTTTGAGAAGATAAAGAATTCCGCTCTTTCATCAATTACTCTATACACTTTTGATTAATGTGTTTTTGAGGTACGTCATCTTGATAATCTATAGATACAACAATGAGTTCATCTCGATTGCTTGGGGACAAACACTTGCCGGTAACTTCTCTCATTCTCGTCAGTAGAAACTCTTTGTGGCTACGTGTATTATAGTGCACAGTGAAAATGACTCTGATCCGTGCTACCAAAGCATTTGTGCATTCAAGCGTCCAATGGAAACGTCTCACGTAAAATAGAGAAAATCGATTTACATGATCAGTACGGCAAAAGGTTACCCAACGTGAGTACTCACCGCGCTTAGTGTTTGGTGTCTTTCTGTGTTTCCATAAAAGGTCGGATCCAAATTGCGTGGAATGATGGAGGTTCCATCGGGATTTTTTATTTTTACTCTCAGGTGTTTCAGACCAGCCTTCGAAAATTTCCTTTTAGACAATTGAAATGCCACCAGTGTGGCCCCCTCGTTATTCGGTGGCTCTGCATCTGGCAGTGCTATTGCCATTTGCCGTCGGTTCCATTTGACGGGCGCTGATAACTGAAACGTATTCGGAGAAAACTGGTTAAACGTTCGTGCGGTTAGGTTTATGCGATGACTTGGATTTAGGGAGCTGCCACAGGACTGCAACCGGATCCACATAGCTCATTCATGATTTAATAATTGCGTGTGTCGATATATTAGGAATTCTGATGTCGTTCAGATTCAGACTCGTTAATCAAAGTGATAGGTTGCCTGGAATAATTTTTTTTCTTTCTCGTACCTTGATAACAGCTATGTTGCACCAGAATAATCCTTGTAAGAAGCCTTCGTGTGGAAAGATGTATGTTATCTGATGTTCCCAATATATTTCATGGAGTTCATTTGTACCGCTTCCCACCGTTGTGTACTTAATAGGTGTGAATAATTCGTTCAGAACACAGCTCGCCGCGGTGAGAACGTGCTGTGGGCTTATAAATGCACCACAGCATACATGATGCTTGTCCCGTCTCACCGATACGATAAAAGGTGCATCTTCAATTTTTATATCCGTTCCACCACCGGCACGTTCCACACGGGCACCTATGGTTACTAGGACAATACGTAAAGGGTCATTTGTTGCTAGTTATCAAGTGTTTATAGATTGGTCTGTGTTTTGAGCGGCAATATTGTGAATGTTTTCGAAGCAAATTGATTTTGGCTGATTTTTGCGGTCACATGGCAATGAAGAATGGTGGATTTATAACTACTTATGCACAATTTGCCTATACGCTAATTGCGATAACCGCAATCATTTATTTTCCAGATAGAATGAATATCCTCTTTCTTGAATTCGACAAGTGATACCTTTAGTACGGAAGCATCAAACTCAGAAGAAAAATACTTTGACAATTGCTTCACACGAACGAATCTCATAACGTCGAATAGCGATTTTTTTTCAATTAAATTTATTGCCGTTGACATGTAGATTAAAAATACATGCATTTGGGGAAACAAGGACGCAAATATTGAAAACCCGGCAGAGCATACGTTTGCGGAACGCAATGCGATTGTAAACAAGAGTTGTGCTAAAACACAATCATTGACGTATTTTTTATGGTCATAATGTTTGCATTTACAAAGATTGTGACGGACGTAATCGCTAACGTCGATCGATGAATATACCGTATGCGAATGTATCTCCTGTTTTATAGTTACATTGCGTTATCAGTATCATTCGTGCGGACTGATTATTCAATAATTGCGAGCCTCTATAATTTTATCTTGAATCAACGTGTTATTGTAGTTCAGGTCTTAAAGCTCCTTATATGAACTTTTCGAATGGTCGTTTATGCAGAAAGTCTTAATGCGTGTCCAATAAGGTTCTCATTGTAACCTCACGAGACTTGTTCTGAATGTACTTACGGCTAATTGCGAGGCACGCGAATAACACGACGATTTTCATCACTGCCAGTTGTTGAAAAATTCAGTGGGTCCGTTAATATACCTAAAAGAGTTTTCGACAAGAAATTTTTTTGTAAAATTTATATAGCAGAGCGAATAAAAAATGACAATGAAAAAGTACGAAAAGTACGAAAAGTACTTGATAACTGCTCGATTCGATGATTTTGTGACAATCCGTTTGAAAATTTGATTTAACAAAAGACAAAATTCGCTCAGCTCAATTGATTGGGCATCGACATTGGTCATGTACACTGAGGGAAAACTATGATGTTTTCAATAAGCACCCGTGGTAGACATAGATATAACGATAAATAGCTCATTAGCAAAATAATAAAATATAGCGGACAAAGCTTCATGAAGATTGTTCAGCCAGTAAACTGTGATTAGTATAAGTATAAGTATAATTATATATAACTTACTATTTTTAAATGGAAACTCTTAATTCAGGTCAAAACGCTTATCTGGGCAATTGTATTCGTCAAATTTCTATTTGAGCAGAATTTTACCTTATTGATTATTTTCTAGTTGTATCCGCGAAACTGACTCTGGTAAGGCTTTCGACGAACTTGCTCTGCTTGGAGGCTACTAACGTTGATGGCACGAGACGGGAAACAAAATAATGCGTGAACTTGAAACTCTGCTCAGATTTATATAGGCAAATGTATATGCGTCACGAAGATGAATTTCCACCTTTGTGCGAATAATTATTCACTTTTCCATCGCTAGTCCAAGTCCTAACAATAAGCCGTGAATTGGTAAAATGTCACGTAGTCCACGTGTTTCTTCGAAAGGAGTTATCGTAAAAACTACCAATCGCCCCCACTTCTATGCATATATCACCCAACTACATTGTCGCCTCATAAGCGGAATACAAGCTAATCCTCCGAAACGGGGTCGTTTTTAATTCCGAAAATAAACGTTATTTTATTTATAACGTAAACGAATATAGGCATCATTGTTCTCTTTATTTATTGTTAGTAGAGATGGGACGATGGAATTTCGATTGCCAAGATCATGAAAGAGAATCACTGCAAGCGATATTCCCCGATTGATCGAGCAATCATTTTTTTGAAAATAATTCGGCCGACCGATGATAATTTAAATACGATTAGTGTATTTCAATCGATTGTTCAGGATATATGGGAAAATAACTATTTTGCTTCAGTCTTTCCGTATTTTCTGATCAATTTTCATTCTGCTAGTCCGCTCTATTGCCAGCTCTACTCCTCCCGTATCCACGTTTCTTATTTCTTTGCCATATTAGCGCATTCCGTGTTTCTTCCAAGGCCAATTTCATTTCCTTTCCCAATTTTGCTGAATTCTAATGTATCTAGCTGCCTCCCTCAGGCAAACCTTTGGCCAGCTGTAGTTTTCGATCTTCATTACTCAATGAAGTTATTATTATTTAAACAAGGCGCCGCTATTGTTGCATGGCCAATCGGTGCAAGTTATGGCAAACGCGTACCCAAAAGTATTTTTGTCAAGAAATTCTACTGCCATATTTACGTATCGGAGGAAATGAAAATAGCAATGAGAAACGTATATGGAGTGTACGTCAGATAATTTATAATAGATCCGATCAATGAGTTTATGACTATCCCCTTGAAAAGTCAATTAAACAAAAAATAAGATTGACTAAGATCAATTAAGCTTTGAAATTAGCCATTTATCCGCGGGAAAACTTCATGGAGTTTACCATAAGCACCCGCGGTAAAAATAGATATAAAGATAACTAGCTTGTACGCAAGGCAATAAAATTCGAATCGCTCGAAGTGAAACTTTTCTACCTCGTAAGGAGTAACACCACTGTAAACGTCTAAAATTGAGCGGTTTTTCAAAATGGAAAGACAAGTAAGAGGACAATGATATTCATGAATGCTATTAGCCATATCTTTAAGTAAACAAAAAATATTATATCGCAAAATTATAGAAAATGGTGACGCTGGAGACATTCTCACGAGGCATACAGAATTTGAAACGTTCTGCGGCACTTTTTTTTAAATTTCTACAAATTTACATGGGTATAGCTAAAGAAATACGCAGGGGATTTTTAAAATAATATTTTTTCTTCGTCATTGGCGAGCATTCAAAGTAATAACTGAATTTTCGTCAAAAAAAGGCCCATCATTTGTTAATAAATTATGTTATAATTAATTCATGGAAAATCCCGTACGTATTTTTCGTCGTAATATTATTTTAAAGATGTGCTCAAAATTGGGAGGGAATCGAATGAAAATTGAAGGAGTTATGCTGCGTGCCGTTTTGAAAAATTGTGTTTCGAGAAGAACTTAAGGGGGGATTGTCTTTTTTTTCGCAAAATTTACCGCTTTTTGGGAATTTTTTTGTGAAGAAAGTATAGAACGGAAAACTTGTGAAACTTGGCATATAGTTTTATTGATCTGTTTACTACATACAAAAAAAATTTCAAACAATTTCATCAAAAAATCCGCCTCCCACCCCCCTCGACGCGCGATGGTCCTTTTTTGATGGTGTGCACAATTTCTCAAAAACTATTCAACCGATTGCCTTCAAATTTGGACAGAATGCTCAGCTGACATCCTTTTATCGTTTGATGAAGCAAAAAGCACTACGTTTAGTAGTTTTTTATTCATAACACAAAATCGATCAATTTTTTTCGAAAAATCGATACTTCAAGTTCAAAACGTCACCAAATCGTCAATTTTTTTTCCCTTTATCGAACGATAGCTATATGTGTCTAAAGTAAAATGCTTTTTGGGTTTTTGTTGCAGGATGAACGTGAAGGCTGTAATCGTGCACACCATCAAAAAAGGACCATCGCGCGTCGAGGGGGGTGGGAGGCGGATTTTTTGATGAAATTGTTTAAAAAATTTTTTGTATGTAGTAAACAGATCAATAATACTATATGCCAAGTTTCACAAGTTTTCCGTTGTATACTTTCTTCACAAAAAAATTCCCAAAAAGCAGTAAATTTTGCGAAAAAAAAGACGATTCCCCCTTAATGCTTCGCACACGGGCAAGCCAGTGCCACCGCAGACCCACACAGGCCTGCGGGCCTCTTTTTACAGGTACCAAACTTTTTCCCCTTATTCTAGATGGTTCCAAGCTTCTCTTAAGCAATAAAAGATAAATTAATTTTCGAAAAATTGTCCAGTGGTGTTACCCCTTAAGTAGACAAATATATGTAACTCACGTTGCGGATTTATTGCATATGAATTTTCACCTTTGTGCGAATAATCACTTCTCCGTCGTTTGTCCGTGTTTCAACAATGCACAGGGAACTGCTAAAACGTCACGTAGTCCGGGGGTTTATTCCAGACGCGTTATCGTAAAAACTCCTGCAACCTCTCCTACCTCTATGCATACTTCACTGAAATACATCGTCGCCTTATAATCGGAATGTGAGCGGATTCATCGAAATATGGTTTTTTTCTTCATTTCAAAAGCGAACTTAATTTTATTTATAATGTTAAGGAAAATAGACCTCATTGTTTTTTTTTACTTATTGCTAGTATACTCACTGATAGGCCGATTGCAAAGATCATGAAAAACTACAAGAGATATTCCCCGATTTATCGAGCCATCATTTTCTCGGAAATAATCCGACCTACTCATGATAAACTGAACATGATTATTTTTATTCAAATGATTGTTTACTATATTTACGAAAATAGCATCACCGTTACCATCCATGTTTAATATTCTATGTACGATAACAAGTAAAAGAAATGTGCGAGGAAGCATATTAACGGATCTTCATGAGCTTGGGGCACAGAAAACAGCTCGATTTTCGATATTTGTTATGCTGAGAGTATCGGGTTGATGAGGTCCAGATTTGAAGTAGTTCAAAAGAAAAACCGGAAGTCAAACTGACAATTTTAACGATTTTTCTTTTGAGTGTTCAAAATATATAGAATTTATCCTCATTAAAAGTATTTTTTTTGTACCCATTAGAATGAAAATTTATGATGATTTTCATAAATACTTACAATCGACATTGGTTATTGAGCACTCGGTTGATCGTTATCGACTGTACTAGTGAGTTCATATTTTAAGCAGTTGGCAACGCTACATAACCTCACTATAGAAGAATTCAAACATCACCTCTCAACGACTCAACAAATGTCAAAACTTGGCACAATTACGTGTAAGTGGTCGTTTCTTTTTGTACAGAAAATTTATCTGCTTTTGTTCACGCAGATAAACAATAAGAGTTTAATTGGGCAGTTTTTAAAGTTTCATCTTCAGGTAAATATACAGAACGAAAACAGAAATAAATTGTTAAGCTTTCTAAATAAAAATGTTTACAGTCGTTCTTCATATGTATATTTGTATACGTAATAATTAATTTAAAAAAATTAAGTTCTGCAATCAACACATTTTTATTCATTTTTTATCCTTCGTGTTATTATTACTTTTGTTCTATTCTTATTGTATTCAGCATGATCTGCAGCGTAGGCATTCGGCTACATTCACATCGCATTCTGCGTGAAATGCCGTCTAGGAATTTCCCCGAGCAATCACAGCTGACGCTCCGATCACCGTTTAGAGAGAGACGGATGCTGCATAGCTAAATTTAATGAATTATTGTGAAAAAAATTACATGGTGGATCAGCTACAATTTGCAGGTGAATTCCGTCTTAATCGAAGATTCGTATAAGAAGTTTTGTTTGTTGGGTCAAACCGCAAAATTTTACAATTTTCGGAGGTTATGTTTGAGTGCGTGTATTTTAGGCCAACTTTCAACGTTCAAATCTCGGAAATGGTACGGCGGAGTGGCTTAAATTTTTTTTATTTCAACGTGGTTAATGACATACTATCTCTTTGTCACAAAAAAATAGGAGGTTAAACGTTAGGCGATTTTTTAATTGTTTCTTCCGAACCACCTCAACATACAAACAATACATGGTTTTTCCACGTCTGAGTTTTTTATATACCCTTTTTTATTTTTTGTATACCCAAAAGTATTTTCGTCAAGAAATTCTATTGTCAAATTTACGTATTGAAGGGAATAAAACACGCAATAAAAAAAATATGAAGTGTAGTCAGTAACTGCTCGGATCCATGAATTCATGACAATCCGCTCAACAAATTCATTTTACGATAGATAACATTTACTAAGATCAATCATTTTAGTTTCGAAATTGGTCATTTACCGTCAGGGAAATTTCATGGTGTTTACATTGAGCATCCGTGGTAAAGAGCAGCGTGAGGACACAATACGCAAAATGAAAGTACAAAAAACTTTCCACGATAATTTATATCAAATTCTACAAATTCAATCATCATCTGTAATGAGAGAAACTCTCCGACGGGTTTGCATCATATGGAATGTGATGCTCAAAAGTATCAGGAATGCTCACGAACTTGAATTTCGTGAAAATGTTGATTACAACAATAATAAATTGAAGAAACGCATAAATAACGATATCTCCGCTTGTAACAAAGATGATGAGAACGTTAACGTTTTTTTGGAAATTACGCGTTTCGCAAAGAAGAATACCGCGTTTCGCGAATAAGAGTATCGAAGAATATTCAATGTAGCCCCAAAATTCAAGTGGTTAGTTGAATTTGTTCATACGCAAAAATATTATATCCTCGAAATACGAGGGTTTTTTAAATCACTTTTTGTTAGATAAATCATTAATGTTCGCGCTGAAAACTACTACCAGGATTTCTTTTCACCTTGCCAGCCTTGTGGATTAGTTGCTATAAGCAAACGCCGGATTTAGGAAAATCGGTTATTATTGCTATATCTTATGGCATGGCTGCACAAAATTGAAAAATGTCCTTTAGGGATAGATTCTTCTAGGTGACGTCTGAGAGTCAGGTCAATACGTTCATTAATAACCGAAATAGATACAACAAACAAAACAAAAAATTCGTTGTTCATGGGTGATATACTGTCAAACTAACAATTCTGGGTGATTTTTGTCGAGGACTCATTTTGTCAGTCCAAAAAGGATAACATTAAGGTAGTCCTATCGCTTTACACTAGTCATACCACTGATCATACTGGAGACTTGTTCAATTTATATTTTTATATGCAAAAAAAATGTGTAATAACTAAACTTTCCATGTGTAAACTGTTGAATGAATGTTCACATTTAATTGGAAAAATGAAAAAATAGTTATTCCAACGATTCGCGCAGTATTTCTAGGATTGATATTTGGAAATAATAGTTCTACCCGTGAAAAAATGGACATTTATAAACATATATAATTATTTATACTCATATATAACATTATACACAATTATATATGCCTTGAAATGGCATCATGAATGATCATATATGTAGATATATTACCATGTATAGTATTTATTTTTTTTCGGTGTGGACCATATATGCCCATTTATGATCATGTATGTTCAAAAGTTAGTACTGTGAACTCGTACATGAACATATGGTTGTATATATGAACTCATATATGATACAACATGTACTAAATATTATCATATATAGTTGCATTTGCCCCCAAAAACTCATATATAAGCGTATACAATTGTATATGAGACCATGTATATGAACCTATATATGATGTACAAACTATGTTGGTGTCATATATAATCATATATGTAATCCTAATTATCCGCAACAACCATATTTGAACGTATATAATAACGAAAACATATATTACCATAGATATTATTCCATATATAATACCACTACAGACTATTTTAACATCATATAGGATCATGTATACTGTGTGTCATTTTTCATATAATACTTTCTATAAGCAGCAAAATCAGCATGTCATGCTGATAATATTTTATTGTTTTATTATAAACATAGTAAAATGGTGATTAAAAGCATTGTTAATATATATACAAATTATAAATATTTATTTTCGGTATTATTTATTTACCAGCATAATATCACAAATAGGTCAAGACATATTGTACTTCTTCACATAATCATATTTTACACTTGTATTATAAAAAAAAAAAATTTGTACATTTGTATCTGTATACCCGGGAAAAAATGGAGATATATAATCATAAATAATCATGTATGATCTTGTCATAAATGACCATGAACGAAATTTATGACAAGATCATACACAATTATTTATGTTTATATATGTCCATTTTTTCCCGGGTCGTCGTTTTTTACTCAACCTGGCGAGTTTAACCTCCATGCTTTTCAACGTCGATCTGTAAAAACAATGCCAGGTGCGGGAAATATAAAGCATTGTATTCGGGCCACGACTGGTAAAAAGCGTGGAAAATTTGTGTCGGCGAAATATGTCGGTTAAAAATGAAATATGTGTGGAAATTCGAATGAGTGAGATGAGGTTAGGACTACAGTCAGCTGTTGCCTTGCTGCCACGTCTTTTTATCGTAGCAAGTGGTAATAAACCCAATACCGGAAGTTCAAATTAAACTTCATATTACATAAAAATTAGGTCAATAAGCGTAATGTTTTCTGAGAGCACTGGATTACTTCAAGTATTAATTATATAAGGCTGATTATTTTTTAAAATCCGACGGATTCCCTCTTATACACCCTTTTGAAGCGACCGGAAATTGGGTTTTTGTATGTCGTCTCGGAATTAATTCACAAAAATCCGCAATTTTAACATTTGTCTTCTCTGTAATTAGGTCGATAAATGACCCTGAAATTTTACAGAGACGATTATTAATATATTTAGTGAAGCTCAACAAAAAGTATGAAAATCCTATGGATTGAAGCCTGGCGATAGGACTACCTTAAATACTGGTTTTCTTGAAACCATTTTTGGCGGTCACAAAACATTATAGAATAGTCTAAATTTTAAACGGTACATTTCCGGTGGTCCAAGGAAGTTACAAAAAAAAATTGGCGACCTGCTGGGATCGTTGAATAGAAGACATGTTTATTCCGACTGGACCACCTCACGATACGAATTCATTGCATATGAATTTCCATCTTTCAGCGAATGATTATTCATTTGTTCGTCGCTTGTCGGCATTCTAGCAATAAGCACTGGTCACGTAGTGCGCGTGTTTATTTAAAAGGAATTCTCGCCTCAGCTATGAATAATCGCGCCTATTTCTATGCACACTCGGACCAAATACCAACACTTCGAACACCTCGTGACCAAAGGTGGAGCGATAGCGTATATATTACAAAGTTCCCGAGAAGAAAATATCATTCCGAACGATTTTACAGCATTGATCAAGAAATTATTTTTGAATAAATTTATTTACCGTCAAGAACTTCGATATTATTAGTGTTGTCCACTAATACATTTATATCGAATTATATATACGAATGTATAGAGTTGTATGCAATTCTATATAAACGTATATATAAATATATATGATTGTATATCATTTTTATATAATTGTATCTAAGTATATACAATCAATTTTACTCGGGTATGCACCCCGTGCTTTTCTTTGTCATTAAACCGCGGATAATACGCAGAATCTCGGATAAAATGGAAGACTCTGCTATGCCTATGCGTGGAATAGTCCTATATTGCTACCGTTTTCCGAGATGTCACTAATCCAAGGTACTTTCACCCCACATTACCTCAGACAAGCGAGGTTCTACTGTATTTGCCATGGAGGCTAGGATGCGTATTCGATCCTCTTCCATCTCTCTTACACGACATCGATACTCAGCTCACTTCTCGAGGCCTTAGAGATAGTGGCGCCATCACTGTTTGACCACATTTTTGTAGCCACTTTTTTCAAGTCTCTCCCACGATCTTACATACAGGTCTTGCAACGAAGCAAAATTTTCGTGGCGGGGGTAGGCACGCTTATCGGCTTCACTTTTCGATTCACTAGGCGCCGTTACGCGTCGCTACTAGCAAGGGGAAGTAGTTTCCCCTTTGCCTCTTACCGGTGAAGGGCCCAAGGTGTTTACGTATGTTTTTGTGGCGCGATTGTCGAAATAACCTTTATTTGCGACCATATACCAGCAGGTTCTACGCGATTTACCGTGATACTTTTTTTATCGTGTTTTTACGCATAAGTGTGAAATTTTTTTGGTAGTGTTTGCGAAAAAATACGAAATGGCTAAGGGTTGCACGGTTTGCAATTGTAAAACGGGGTACAAACATTGTAAGCAGAAATGCTCCGTGTTTCGCGTGCCCAGAAACGTCGAACGATACAAAAAATGGCTCGATGCTATTCCGGGACTGAAAGAGTCTCAGTACGTGTGCGAAAAACATTTCGACGAACGATGTATTGTGAGACATTGGAGAAAACAGGATGTAAATGGTCGTAATATGTGCTGGTATGAATTAATGTATTCAAAAAGTTTTCAGTTTTTTTTAGATGAAAGTAGTCATCTTTTTTTAATTAACACATTTTTTAAATTGTTTCGTATATTATGCAGTTTACACGACAGTATGGTAAATTAAGTTGGGGCAAACGGCGCATGCGTTGCGTTCAGGAGGGAAAAGAACAAAAGAGCTATTTCTCTCTTCGTCGCACCACTGCTTCCCCTTGCCGTCACGCACCAAGCGGCAGAAATTGGAATAAAAAACAAAACCGCTAGGGGTGCCTGCCCCCACTACCACCGTTGTCAGACCTGTATGTAAGACACACAGGTCAGCACACTGCGCGCGATTTGCGATGAGCGATGACCAATGGGAGCTCAGCTATTCCAGAAACCCCCGGGAAAAGTGAAGCTCCCATTGGATATCGTCCATCGCTCGTGGCAAATCGCGCGCAATGTGCAGAGGCCACAAAAGTGTCTCGCCGCAACGCGTCGCGTCAGTCGTTCCTCGACAATGGCAGCGGACATTGGGTGTTTACATCGATTACATCGCGATTAGCCGGCTTCAAAATCGCGATACAACGCATATCCAGTCAAAGAAAATCAGCAACGCCATAACATCTCACTGATCGCGAAAAAATGTCTCTGAAGCCAAAATTCCTCGCGCCAGGTACGCTAAAAACAGATACGTAAACAAATGTCTAATTTATAGGTTAAGTTTTATTTTCACGCGAATTCAGCAAAACAATCGCGTGTTATCGGGCCAAATTCAACGCGGATCTCGTTTCAAGATCTCCTCTTATCGCGTTATCATCATCCGCGCCTGGCAGATTGATCCCGTGGATTTTCTTCCCACGATTTCTAGGTTATGTCGAATTTCGCGGCCACGACGCCCGTGAAGCGATTCTCATCTACATAAATTTTTCGGCTTGCGACGGAACATTTTCTAAAATTTTCCCTCATAATGTTTGCCGACTGAGTAACTTCATTTTTTTTTGCGTTCAGGCGACAACACCTGGCAGGAGGACAAGCCGGACATAGACGCTCACTCGTCCACTCAGTTCGTCTACAACGCTAATCAGTCGCTGGCCCTGACTCTCCAGCGTCAGAGATTGCCCATCGCTCGTAACAAAGACCACATCATATATCTCCTCGAGAAGTTTCAGACGCTCGTCCTCGTTGGCGAAACAGGCTCCGGAAAGAGCACTCAAGTTCCGCAGGTGAGTACGCGAGATTTTTCTCCTCCACCACTCGATTTTTATGTCTGAGTTGTTGAATTTTGCAGGTCTCTTATCCTTTCCATCTTTATTTCCTTTTTGCTGTGCTACGATTCAGTAGAGTGAGAATGGTCTACAGAGCACGTTACGAAATTGTTATCTATGAAATCAATCGAATAATTATATCCGTTACATCGCATAGCGGACAAAACATTTCTGTTACGCTATGTGGATGAATGGGAAAAAGCGATATTTACAGAGCAGTATGCCATCACTTTGCTTAAGGCGTTGTACGCAGTTGCATGGCCAAAAAGTCGTTTTTTCACGATTTTTTTTTTGGAAAAGGATTTCATTTGGGCAAAACGAAAAGTATTAGGCAGTGTAGTGGCATCTTTCAGCTTTAAATTGGCATTTTTTATTTTCAACAATATTCATTAACATTGCTCCTGTAGGAAGTCTCCCGGAGGTCCCTGAAAAAAAAGTGGCCGGCGGTGAGCAAAGTATCTCCGGTTTGGATTATCTTAAATAAAAAAACCAAAATGATTCTTGTAGGGGATAGATGAATCCACGTATTGATCGAAGGAATAGTCGAAATTTTAATTTTTGACAAAATGGTGGCTGCGGAAGGAAACAATTTCGATTTTCGACCAAATTTTTTTCGTTAAATCGTTGAAAAAAAATACAATTAATTATCGGAAATCTTATTCCTTGGATCAATACCTGAAGAATATATCTGACAAGGTTGTGTTAAAATTGCATACCGATCGGTTGAGCCGTTTTTGAGAAATCGTGCTCACCGACTTTGAAAACACTGTTTTGAGAAAAACGCGTTTGAAGTTTCAATATTCGTTCTTTGTAACGCTCCGAGCGTCCTTACAAATATGTGTGTATTTCCGAGAATATTCGCTGGCTCGATTTAAAACTTTCCGGGAATATACTCACATATTTATACATTCCGAAAATGCAATAAAAAAAATCCATTTTTTGACATTTCTAACTGCGTATAACCCGTTAAGGTCTTAGGCCACAGTAACGGGTATAAAATCATGTGCGAATTTAACAATTTTTTTTCCTATGAAAAAGTGATTCACTCATAAAATTAATTACACATCTATTTAGTATGAATATCAAGCTGTTAGAAAATAATTTTTTTTTCCGATGTACAAAATGGCCGACTACTAATATTTTCTTTTGATATCTTTTTTTAGGCGCTCCACAGCGTGACATTTAGCATCCACATTTTTTACCTAGAACAAAAAACAAAAATTCTCGTCAATCTACATTAGAATACCTAGAAAAGTATGTACGGAATTTAAAAAATATTGCTTTATTCAAAAGTTATAGGTATTTAAACTTAAGAAATGAATTTTCAGTGAACAATTTCGTTCTAACTGCCCATAAACTGCTCATAAAATGAAAAGTTTTTGATTAATCATTAAGGGTTTGTTTGGATTTATCCCAGATTGTTTGGGTTTGTTTTTCATTTATGCAAGGTTTTTTTGCTTGAGTTTGTTCAGATTTATTCCAGATTGTTTGGATTCGTTTTTTTGTTGTTTCAGTTTCTTTGGATTTATTCCAGATTGTTTGGATTTTCTTGGTCATTCTAATTTTCTTTTATTTGTTTCGGTTTATTTGTGTGTTTTCGTTTGTCTGAGTCTGTCTGACTGAAACTGACAAACCCAAATACACTCAAACAATTGCAACTAACCTGTCAAACCCGAACTCAGACAAACTCTGACAGTCATATAAACCCAAAAAAACGCAAACAGTCTCAATAAAATCCAAACAAAACCAAACAAACCCGAACTCAAAAGGCTTAGACAAACTCAGACAATCTTAGACACATCCAAACGTACTTAAAGTAAATCCAAAAATAAACCCACACCATCTCGGCTAAACCCAAACCAACTCAAATAAACGACGGTGAAGTTTGCATCGTTGGAGCACAACGATATTTTTTCTTTCGTTGTTTATTTCTCTATTTTTATCATTACCAGGGTGTCTACTGACCTGAAAAGTCATGAAAAATCTTAAATGTCATGAAATTACACTCCACCCTGAAAAAGTCATGAAATGTCATGAAAAATTACCAGTCTACCTGAATTATTATACCCTACCAAATTATCGTTGAGTCTATATTCAATATGAACTAACTTTGTGGTACTTGTCGATAGAGAAGCGAATATCGAATCGATAGAAAATAAAATAGAAGCAAGTAAAAGAAAATGATGCTTTATCTCAACATAGATTAGTTTTTCTTTGTTATGCGTGTAAAGCGACTAGATGATATTACTCAAAGTTCCTAAATGTATGTAATATTTTTCGAGATGTTCCCAAAATATATTTCTTTACAGCAATCTTGAAATTATGTTTGTCTCACATTTTTTACTACATATGGAATTGTACAGTTTGGTGACTTTTCGTTTATTCCGTATACTTTTTATTGGCATACAACACACATCCGTTTGAAAGAGCAAAATTAAAATATAAAAATTCAGAAAATCAGTCGCACTGTAGAATTATTAACTATACTTCTATGCCAGAAAGTCATGCTAAGAGTCATGAAAAAATCCCCATTCCTTGCCTTAAAAATCCTTAAATGTCATGCAATTTCAGTTCTGGTCAAAATTAGACACCCTGATTACCCAGAGAGTTTTTTTGCACATTGGGGTCGTAAAGTTGCAATGGCTATATGTTTAAACGTACGAGCGAATTTCACTGCCGAAAACAACAACAAAAATTTTGTTTAAATAAAATTGAGTAATTAAGAAGAATTCATTTTTGTTGCATTCCAAGGATGCAAACCTTAATCGTCATCTCCAATAAACCCAACTAAAGCCAAACAAACTGAAACAAGTTTTGCAATGTCGCAACTTTCTCTTCTTCGATGTTGTCGCATCAAATTGCGTCGTGCATAAAGCAGCCTGAAAGTGAAATAACTACATTCATTCAAGATTATCACAATAAAAAACAGCCGATTTTTATCAACCGATTTTTTATCAGCCGAATTTTATCGACCGATTTTTCATCAGCCGATTTTTATTGTGATAATCAAATTATTTTTATCGTGATAATCTTGGATTTGTTGATTTTCATTTATTCTTTTATGGCGTTTTATTCCTATTTTTATTGTGTTTTATTCATATTTTTATTATTTTTCATCCATATTTTTATCGCGGTATTATGGAAACATATTTGAAGCGCGGGACTATATTGCGAGGACGAGGAAACTGTTAAAACGTGTGAAAATCTTACCGGTAATCGAGAGTCGTCGATACGTGGCCGTGCATTTGTCGCTATCCACGTAAACGCCTGACGTTTCGAGGTCCAACCACAACACA
Source organism: Ophion ellenae (assembly GCA_963210295.1). Taxonomy (NCBI): domain Eukaryota; kingdom Metazoa; phylum Arthropoda; class Insecta; order Hymenoptera; family Ichneumonidae; genus Ophion; species Ophion ellenae. The sequence continues at coordinate 65,277,412 of OY723386.1, forward strand.
GCTTTCCTCCGTTTATTGGACGAAACGACTATCGCAGCTTTCTCGTAACGAAGCAAAATACTTCGGCGATCTGCTCAGCGGGTGACCGGCTGTATCTTCGAAATTCGTGGCTGTGGCCCAACATTTCCGCCTCTCAGCAACCGGAAGCAGTGAAGTGATGATTGAAGGCCAAACGTTTCCGGAATCGTTAAATCTCTTACGGACAAGGCAGCATTGGAAACGAAGAAATAAAAGTCAACGTCGACAATCGTCGACACTATCGAGTCCGAGCCACCCGAGATTAATCAGCCGATAAGATAATGCCGGTATTAAACAAAAGAAAGAAAAACATGGTGGGAGGCGTCCGTCATGGAATAACACCACCAGTGCTACCGTCGGATCTGAGCCAGTCAAGTGTCGCTTTGTCGAACGTAACAGATCTCAATCCGTACCAGAACATCCTTTGAACTTCACGTTAAGAGTCACAAACAATGGTGATCGAAAATTCATCGAAGAGAGTTTAGCGAGCAGAACAATAACAGTCGAAATTGATTTCGACTCAACAATCGCACCACGATCTTCACCCAAATAAACCCAAAAGCTGATGAACGAGCTGGCCGATACGGAAAGGAGAAAAAGCCCTCGAAGGAAAATTATTCAAATATATATTAGTCTGGATAATTTTCAACGCACCAACGTGAACGTTTCGAAACTCAGCGGAGTCGAAGAAAAGGCTCAACATTGCCACGCTCGAGTTCGAGATTTTTGACATCGCAATAGTCAACGACTGGACTTTTCGATGAGTTGAAAAAACCACGTTCGCAACGAAGAGTACGCGATGGTAAATACGAGGTGAATGTTTTTTTTTAAGGATCACGAAAATTTGGCAAAGTGAAGAAAAAAAAGCACACAGACCCAAACAAAGATACGACTTGGAGGCCACTTTCCAAATCCAACGGAGGGACGATGCGGGCAACGTGAAAAGTCGGGGACGCGACAAACGCAATACTTTCCGTACTGCAAATGGTTTCGACAAGATTTTTTTTCTAATTGAACAATCTAAAAGTGACGATATATGAAATTTGAAAATGTTTAGAGTTTATAAAGCTAAACTTAATAAACGGATTAATAAAGTTCATTAATTGAAGAATGGAATAATTAATCGTGGAACGATTGAAAATTCGAAAAGAGAATTTAATAATCGAAATTTAAGCATAGTAAAGTAAAAACAGCGACATTAAAAAAATTACGCGAACGGAAAATTGAAACAATCGAAAAATTATGAATATTTGAAATTCACCCAAACCGGAAGAGTTACAAAATTTAAAAAAAAACGAGGAACTAAAAGATTTTCAAATTTGAAAATGACAAAATTGACCAAATAAAAATCGCAAATAATACAGAATTGAAGAATCAATTTTAAAATAAACCCGACACATCGAATCTGACAGAAAATTACACACACGAGAAATGGAGAGATTGAACAAATAAAAAAACCGGTACCGTTACAAAATCGAAATATGAAGAAAATGGCAGAAACAAAAATCTGAGAAACTAGAGAATCGTTAAATAAATCAGCAAACTTAAAAACATCGAAACTAAAAAAAAATGCAAATTATTAACATTTAGAGATTCAAAAAGTCACCAAAAAAAACTGACAAAAGCAAAAAAATCGACGAATAAAAAACCGACAACGAAATTGAACAATAAAAAACCTAAAAAGTTCCGAAACCAAAAAATAAATACCAACCAAAGCTGGACCACACGACATCGTCCAAAGAGAGACCGAATCACCTAAAAAATTGACGATTTACAGTCTCCCATGTAAAAAAAGATAAACCAAAATAAAATTGAATCCGCACGACCTAAGCGCGAAAGATGAGTCCAAGCCCGAGCAGCCCGCGAGTGTCCTGGAGTGGTATAATCCACGCGACGTGTTACCTCTCGTTGCTGTACTTCCTAGCAATGGATTACAGATTGTACCGTCGCGTGATGGACAACCGCTTGAGGGCCGTCGATTCCCGCGAGCCGGAATACGTCGGATGGCCAAGTTGCGGGATCGATCCGTTGTGCACGGTGACGGTGAAGGGTCTGATGTTGGATTACCCGAACTACTACATACTCGGCCCGTTGGCGGCATCGTTCGAGTGGCTGCTGGGTCTGAGCACTTGGCTGTCGGCTCACGTGATCAGCGTGAGTCACGTTTTCGTGGCTATCGCGGCGGGCAAGTTCATCTCGGCGAAGTGCCTGGCCAAGAGGAGGCTGGGTGTGTTGTTGTTCCAGGTGAGATCATGGCTGGACGACTTGGACGGTGTTATGGCTCGAAGACGCCACGGCAACTCGAGCGGCGAGTATTCCGAAGTTGGCACAGTTGGATACTTCGTGGACGCGGCTTGCGACGGTTTGGGAATCGTCGCCTTGCTCATCGGTATCTTTCATTATCTGAGAACGAATTTGCCGCGTCACGGCTACGAAAAACTACAGAACGTTTTGCCGATCGACCTCAATACCGTCTCGGGCGCCTGCGTCGTTCATCGAAAGAAGATGCGCGTCGGTAGCGTCGTATGGGCGATCTTTCTCGTCGCCGGAAGTCTCCTAGCCTCTAGTATAACGTGGAATCGGTGTATCCACGTCTACGGCGATCTTTTGGACACGGACTATCCACGAGGTAGCGCGCCCAATCTGGCGGCCCTTCACGCACGACAGACTCATGTCTTTCGACTCGGATCATTTTGGCTCGTCGCCCTACCCTGGCGACTGATTAATCCTCACGCACTTGTCGATTATCTTCTCATCGCCGTCTTCGTCGATCGGCTCTGGCGTTACGTCTGCAACGTTCCCGTAATCATCTTAGGGCTCGTCCTCGGATTCGCATACGTTACCGAGTTCTATTATCATCAGGCGCTGCTGTACATCGCCGGGGCGTCCGTCGTTTATGCGGATGACACACTCTACTATAGCGATCTCATCACCAATCGGACGTCTCACTTTTGAAATACTGCACATGGGGGTAGCCAATTACGCGGCCAAACGGAATTCCTCGAGGAGTGAGATGCCGTCAGAGGCGTGATGAAACGAGCATTTTCAATAATTTTTTTTTTTATAGTCATTAAGTTTGTTTTACAAAAGTGGTTAGGCAGACTTTTTATGTTATATTTCAACTTGACTTGTACAAATTTTCAAAGAAAAATATTGATTATTTATAACAATATAGCCATCTTTGTCGGACGACCTTCGGCGTGTAGTGCTTTGCGGTGAACATCATGAAATTTTACTGGATCATCTGAAATCAAAAAACCAAAAAAAATCATTAGTTTAATAATAAATCTAGTCCTTAATCGAAGCTTTTTTTTTTAATTAACGAAATGGCTTCCTACAGATAACTTTCGATTTTCGACCACAAAAATGGCTCGTTTATTGATTAAAAAAATAGAAATTTTCAACAAAAATGAAAATCCTTCGATTAAGGACTAGTTTTTAATTCTATCAATAAGCACACCTAATTTCATCAAAATCCATCGAGTGGTTTTTTAATTATAGTGGTCACCGACTTGAAAAACATAGTTTCGAGAAAAACGCGTTTAAAGTTTTTCGATGTAGATACGGTATTATATGTTCGTAGAATTTTGAGCTCGATGGATAAAGCTAAACTTTTTTCATGTATTTTGATCCGAACATTTTCGGAACATACTTAAAGAAAATGTATTTTGTAAAATTGATTTTTTGAAAATTCTGACTGCATCTCACCCCTTAAGGAATCGTCACAGTGTAACGGGTGGAAATTTTGATCTGATTTTCGTGATTTTTTTTTACGACTAAAATACGATAGTCTGATTTTGTTATGTCTAATTAAAGCACTCATGGAGAACGGAAAATAAATTTTCGAACGTTTATTTTTTTAACATTTTTTTGAAAGGGAGAAAATGTCTTCGAAAAAAAGACCTCACGGTTCAAATTCGTGTCACGGTGAAATTTGTAAAAAGATTATTTATCGGTATGAAAGCTGCCATCTTGCTATGGAGGTTTTCTGAAAATTAAAATTGACAAAATGGCGGCGGTGTAAAAATAGGTAGCGAATTTAGCCTATTTGTTCGACAGTGTTTCGTGAAAAAATATAAAGATTAAAAAGAAAGCTGTGAAGAATGGTGTGTCAAAATTTGAAAAGGACAGCTTGAAAACTCGTCCTTTGAGAGTGTACAACGTTTTCAAAAACGACATTTCGAGAAAAAGCGTTTAAAGTTTCGAGTGTGGAATTTTCGTTTAAATTGTCCACTTACGCTTAATCGGCGATGGCAGGTCCATGTTTATAACCGTCTATACTATGGGATAATGGAAACAAACGAAAAGCGATTTTTTGAAAATTTTACACTGTGAACAATAAGCGACCCCTTCCCGTTACCCACGTGAGACGATTTGTAATATTGTAAAGTTGTAAATTGTGTTTCACCTGAAATAAAACGCATATTAAAATACTTACCTCACTGGAAGCTTTATATTGAGATAGCATATTCGTTTCCGTCGTTTTTCGTACTTCTGTGGCGATACCCGGCGGCTGCGCGATGTTTTTGTTTCGGAAAATGTATCGCGCCATCTTTGTCTCATTAGCTCAATTCCACCAGGCAGAATTAAAAGTGAAAGCTTTCAGTGAGGTAAGTATTTTAATATGCGTTTCATCTCAGGTAAAACGCTGCTATTAAATTACTAAACCGTCACCGGAAGCTTTGGATTGAGACGCGACTAGAAATTTTGCTACGGGGCAGACTAGGGCCGTATCCGGCATGCCGTATTCCGTGCCACGGCACTTTACAGGCCGCCCTATCAGGGCTTTAACAGGCGTGAAACGCTTTTTGCATCCGGCCCTGATGCGGATGCCGGTTACGGACCTGAATAGTATACCTTTGCAGGCTCTGACCCGGCTGCCGTATCTATGCCTGAAATGACAAATAAAAACAATCCAAAAATTATGAATAAAAAAATTTTGTTAGTATTTTTTGTTTCCATACACCTTATTGCTGCCTATATAATCCTGCCTAGTTCCTATATGATAATTGAATTAAAACGTATTCTTGCCTCGTTAAAGTTTTTACCTACCCTCGGGATTGAACCTATGCCTTCTTATTCCAAAGCCGAGCGCGCTGCCTATTTGGCCATCCTAACACTTGTGTAAACTTTCTTATTTTCTTTCCTATCTTTATCAGTCCAATTATATTCTAGAGAATGTCAATAATTTTATGTATGATGTTGAAGGTTGCATCATTGCAATGCAACAATATTTATGTTTTTACCGCTGATTTTTTTGCCCATTCAGGGCCTTGCACACTGCGTATTTTCTGCGTACAGACGACGCGATACACACTTGATCTATATGCGTTTTTCAGTCCAAAAAGCGTGTGGATCATGTGTATATCGCGTATTAGGCTGTGAAAACAACTCACACGCATGTAATTTCGACAAAAATAGTAAATTCACTTTTATTCTTATTTTTATATTACTTATATACATTTATATATATACTAATCAGTCGTTTTTAGTTTTGCCATTAAAAAAAGTTTCAATGATGTATTATTAAATAATATCGTTTCAGTTCGTTTGTACATAAGCAATTAGGCCATGTTTATTACCTGCTCGCAGAGTGTAGATTATCCGAATTCACGCTGTTTATATCGCAGACGTCAATGAAACCTAACCTCAAAATCTCGATTCGCCAACTACGGCTGCGCTGATATTTGGAGAGGGAGGAAGGGCTTTCCTTTTTCCTGATATCGACCGAGACTTAGTCAAACATCGCGGAACCGATCCACCAAGCTCATATCTCTCACCCACCGACTTCTATGACGTTGAAGTTTGCAGCGGTGGAATGCAACGTAAATTAATTATTTTTAGTGCTCGACTCTTTTTGCCGACTTAAGCTGTGAAAATCGATCAAGCGTTTCCACGCAATTCATGGCTGTTACGCATATGGAAAACAGAACAAATCCGGAAACCTCGGGAATTTTTTTTTCCACCTGGAATAATCAGGGAAAAGTCCGGGAACTTTGAAAATTTTCGCAAATATTTTCACATTTTACTTTTTGCAAGAATTACGAACAACGAAACCGGCTTGGAAAAAAAAACTGAAAAGTATAAAAATACATTTTTTGACATTTTTAATATGTATATTATTCTTTAAGGCGTCTTTTCACTTTAGACGCTAAAAAAGGCTATTTCCGTGAATTTTTTCGATAGTTTTACATTATAGATATTGGTATAAAAGTTGTTACACTTGATAAATGCACTTTTGAAATACATTTAAAAAATGTTATTTATTTAAGTCACTATTTATAGACGAAAATGTTAGTTAGAAATGTCCTTAAAAAATTGTAGGTCTGCGCTGTTGATAAAATCTCAGAGATGGATCATCTGAAACAAAAAAATCAAACGGTTTTAGATTCAGTATGTTTATGGCTATAGCGCATATACGATTTTTGATATATACAAAAATAACAAAATGGCGGACATTTTTCGAAAAAACAAAAAAAAACATGTTTTTTCACTGAGATGGCAATGGGGGTAGCACGAAACACGCCGGGTTACATCTGGAAATTAGAGGCGGGCAAAAGGAGCATAGAGGTCGAGGCGAGACGAAGAGCAAGCGACTACTTACTAAAGATTTTGGACATGCCGAAGGAGAGGTGGCCAAAAATCTGCCTAAGAGAGGAGATAAGAAACATAGGAAACAGGAACGAGTCGAAATGGGGAAGGGAACTTAGGGATGCCATGCGGGAAGTTGGGGAGGGAAGGATTTTAAACATGATGAGAGAAGGTGGCAGCTTGAAAGAAGTCAGCGAAATTCTGAAGGAGGGCGTAGAAAAGAAAAAGGACCAAGACATCCAAAAGGATTGGACAGGGGTGAACAGGTCGACATATAATAAAATATATAAGGAGATAAAGGAGAACATGGCAGAGGAGAGATATTGGAAACAGGAAGGGCTGGCAGGAGCAGTCAAAGAGGAATGGGCAAGGCTGAGTTGCGGAAACGTAGGAAAAGCGGGGAAAAAAGGGTTCGAGAAATGGATGTGCGGGGTATGCAAGAAGGAGGAGGAGACGATGGAGCATATCTGGAAATGCGAAAAAGCGAGAAGAAAGATCAAGCGGAAGTGGATAGAAGGGGTGAATAAGTGGAGGAAGGGAAGAGAAGGAGATAGCCTCGAATACTGGTGGATTGAGACGTTGAAAGGAGGGATAGTAAAGGAGATCTGTTATTATACCAAAGAGTTCGAAAAGATAGCAAGGGGAGAACCGTGACCGCGGGGAACAGTCTCAAGACAGACTAGCAGTCACTGGAGATTAAAGAGGTGGCAGAGTAATAAGAATTAAGAATAGGATTAAGGACATAGATATAAGCGTGCAATGTATAAACTGGCGAGGGGTATGTAAAAAGCGCAAAGCGTTGTACAAGAGGAAACAATACAAATACAAATACAAATACAAATACATGTTTTTTCACTGTTTTTTTGACAAAAATTGTAAATAACAAAATTTTTTTTAAATCCTTCATATGCGCTATAGCTGTAGTTGTAAAGAATATGTGGTTAAAATTTCATAAGGATTGGTTCAGTAGTTTCGAAGATTTTATCAACAAGTCTCCGCAAAACGTTGTGTCGAGAAAAACGCGTTTAAAGTTTGTTAAAATGTGCGACGAGAAAGTGAGTTAGTTCGAAAAGATAGCGAAGAAAAAAGCAGAGGCGACTGAAAGAGAAGAGGAAGGAGAAATGTAATTTTTAACTTAACGCGGTCCTCTAGTTTCTCGGCTGTTTTTTTTACGGCTTTTTCAATAATTTTTTACGGGCAAAGCATCGAAATAATCAATCTCATCGTTTTTGCATAATCTTTATTAACATTTAAATAAGCTTTACAAATTTTTTGAAGTCAAAATATATAATAGAATAAACGTTATAATGGCCGACAGGAAGACATCAAGTAAAAGAGGTGCTTGACGGTGACCAAGATTGCGGCTGTTCTGCTTATCTGAAATCAAAAAACCAAACGGCATTTTAATCTTCATATTTACGACTAGCGATTGAACTAGAGTGAATTCTAAATTACAAAAATTGACTTTCTTATACACTTTTGAAAATTACATTCTATTTTTTACCCATTTTTTCTTCAGTTTTTCGCTCGTACAAAAAAAACTATCGAAGCAATCATGATAATCCTAGTTCAATCGCTGGCTTATAACATATTAAAGATGCTGTATAAATTTGAACAAGATCGGTGCAGTAGTTTCTGAAATTTCGTGGTCACCGTTTCGAAAAATGGTGTTTCGAGAAAAACGCATTTGAAAGTTCGCGCTCCCGGCGCGCGCTCCGTATACCTGCTCCGTTCCAGGGCCGTAACTTGTGAACCACTTCGAATATCGAAAAATCCTTTGGCACACATTTTCTACACATGTTGTAGATGTGATTTATGAAAAGAAAAAAAAATCGATTTTTTCGACCCGAGAAACTAGAGGACCGCCTTAATTATTGCAGTGTGAATGTAGTTGTAATTTATCGGTCATTATAAATCTGAGTTTAAGAATAGTGTAAGCAAAGCAAGGTGGGACGGAACGAAGAATGTAAAAGCCCGAAAAGGTATACAAGTGGAAATAAATATTGATTATTCTTTAATATATACAAAAAAAAGTTATATCAGGGCCAAACGTTGAATATTTCAAAAACTTGAAACGATTTTACTCTGAAATTCTACACATTTGTATTAGATTTGTCGATACCTAACCACACAGATTATTGTAGATTTATTATTTTGTACAATTATTATTGTACAATTATTATTGTAGTTTATATTTATTTGTTATTTATTGGCACCGGCATAAACATTTCTGTTTCAAATAACGAACAGGCTCTGTCTTTGCTTTTCGTGTATTTCTTTTTTACTTCACAATGTTTCAATTATTTTTCGAATTTTACTTTTTTAATTTTTTATTTGAATATCCAACATTTTTATATATTTGATCTTAAAAAGAATTATGTTCTTTATTTGACCTCAATATTGGAGTCAATAATGCGTAGCACCATGTTATGAGAAATTGACTATCTCAATTTGCAAAAAAAGCTTTTGGATCATGATAAAAGTTTGAAAAAATATCGTTGCTTTCCAAAACTTGAATGTCATGTATTTCTACTAGGTCTTTTTTCTTTTTTTTCCTTACTCTTGAGTTATCTCGAGATCTTCGAAAGTCTGTCCCATCCGGCGAGGGGGACTTTGCCCAATCGCAAATATTTGTCTATTTTTTCTTCGTATTTTCCTCGTTCCTTCCTGCCTTCTTGAGGAAGCGGAATACGCCTCGGACGATTTTGACGAAAAACTTCCACGGCAATCCAAATTACGAACAATTTCGTCCGATGGGACACTCCCATCAGACATTTCGTCCAATTGACGAGAAAATTGATCAATTTGATGAAATATCTGAAAATCTTTCGCGTCTTCCCGTTTGTAAAGATTCGAAACACCAAGTCTGCGATCTTAAAGCTACAATCTCAATTGATGATCTAACTTATGATTTGACCTAATTGACCTCATGATGACCTAATTGATGAGTTAAGTTTGCTTTTTTGGAATGCAATGAAAATTCATTCTTTTTATCCACGCATTTTTTTCGAGCCTTTAGGCTGTGAAAAATCGCTCAGACATTTTTACGTATTCTTATAAGAAATTTGTGGTCCTAACTTGCAAAAAAAAACTGGATAATGATAAAAATAAAAAGAAACCTGTCAAATGCGAGTCGGGCCTCGCTCTATTAGGGTTTCATACATATGAACAATTAATTTTTTGTTAAACTAGACATTTAATTGGGTGATACTCTTTTTCTGTCTTAGTTATCAGGTAGTACTAAACTGAAACCATATGGGGTGATGATAGTTAAAGGAAGCTTTGTATACTCCTACTGTAAGGTAATAATGAAAATATACAAAAATATTGTTATTTAAATATTAACAATACCAAATGACTGATTTTTGGAGTCGGTACCAGCCAATTGCCAATAGTCACATTTTCCGCAAAAAAAACGAGGAGGAGGAAAACCGTTGGTCAAATTTCGACCGATTTCGTCAAATTTCTAGACCAGACTACTGCCTCAAAGTTAAAAACAAACGAGATAATGCAATAGCCGCTTTTTTCAGGTTTGAGTCGAAAAATATCGATGGTAGAGAAAAAACGGTAATGACCAAAGTTGTAAAGCAATCGATTTCTTACAAGTTGAGTCATTGCCATTTTGGCTTAAAAATTGTAAATCGCCGAGTTATACAACAAAAACAATTTCCCATTCAATTTAAGACGACGATATTAACTGAACGCAAGCCCAGCCCAGAATGAAACTTACACATGTTTTTTTACACTAATGAAAGAAAATTCAGTGTAAATTTCAGCAGGATCAACCTAGTCATTGGGGTTAAAAAATTAAAAAATTAAAAATTTTTGTTTTTTTTTCCGTGTTGTGGTACTTGGAAAATTTTGAATTTTTTTCTCGAAACAGTTCATAGCAAAACTCCTCTTTTTTTGTTGAGGACATTTTTTCGTACGAGAAGATCACTATGGTACGATCATTTGAAATGTTATCACGTGTAAAATATTATCTTCGAGTTAGCCGAGTTAGCGAGCCGATAGAAATCTGAAAAAATGCCACGTAGTCAAAGTAAATGATACAAAAACATCACCAACTTTGAAAAAGATTGAAGAAGGTCAGGCTTTTAGGCAGTTCGAAAACACTTGGAATACCTCATATACTACATTATGAATCGGTGTTTTCAGTATTTGTTGTTTAAATACAGTATATGATACATAATATACAGAAATGCCAAATTCCTAACTAGTTTAGTTTTTGAGATAGACCACGTAACAAAAATGGTCTAAAACTGACAACTTTGACGCCCCTCTCGCATTTCTTTATTTTTGAAGATAAAAGATAAAAAATATGTTTGTACTCTTCTCAATGAGCTTTTAACACTGGCACCGTCTATGCCAGGGTAAGAAAGTTCTTCTTTTCTGCTCTTTTTTCATGTATGGGGCATGAAAAATAATTTAATTGAATTTCTAATTCAATGTTCGGTTTTGAGTCAACATTCTACACAAAATATCCAAATTTCAGGTCTGTAACTCATTCCGTTTACGAGCAGAGACCCGTGGCATACGGACAGACAGCAGAGTGACAGCAGTAGGGTTCCATTTTCCCCTTTGGGTACGGAACCCTAAAAAGAAAATAAATAAAACCGTTGTGCTCCAACGATGCAAACTTCAACTCTCCAAATTTCTTCTTTCTCCAGATTTCTATGGAAATCTCCAAAGAAGCATCTCGAAAAAATACTTGTGTAAGTGTCGTGGCTAAAATCTGCTAAAAGAATTTTGAGGAAATAAAATAAAATCATTTCCATTGCATTTCAATGATGCAATATTTAATCTCATTGATAAGTTATCGTTTTCTTTTGCATAAGTTTACTTTTTATTGGTCGTGTAATAACCACCTGACATCGTATATAAATATAGATGTTTAACATATACGTGTGTTGAATAGATTCATATGAACACGCGCACACATAATTTTTCTTTATTGCTCAAGCTTTTTTTTGCACATTATAGCTATGCAAATTTTTTGATAATTTTATGAATAATATTTGGAGATCTGCGATCGGTATTTGCAATGAAATATTTGGTATAATAATAAAAATAAGGGAGTATCAATATAAAAAGTAGTATTTGTTGCTGTCCAACAATGCAAACTTCAACACCATCTCAAAATTCTTTTGGCCAATATTGGCTTGAAAAGTGGGTCATTGAGACTATCAACCCTCAAAAAAGTCAAGCATTTTTTCGAGACGGTTATGTGGAAATCTACGATCACAATGTGCAATAAAATATTTGTTCATAATCATTTTAGTAGTAAGAATAATATTATGATAATATAATTAATAAAAGATTAAATAATACACATAATAATAGTTATAATTATTTATCATAATAAGAGTTCTGATTATTTACCATAATAAAAGTTATGATTATTTATTATAATAGTAGACATAATTATTAATAATGATAAGGAAATAAGAATATTTAATTAAAAAATTCGTTGCTTTCCAACGACATAAACTTCAACACCATTGTCTCTCCAAGTATTATCATCTTCTATTGGATGACCGCGACACGTGTAATAAGTATAAATCCGGAGGTACATCCGCGCAGCTCGAGCCACTATCTGTCTCGGTATTATCCAACTCGTGAGATACACGAGATAGTGTGAATTCTCGTCATAAAATTGATATCGTACGGTCGATATCGCCAGCTTGGATTTGGAAAAATATGACAACTATTTTTTTTCCGCGTGAGATCTGTGAGCCGTGCTCGTGCCGATCAACGATGAAGCCGAGACTGTTTCGGCTTCCAACAATGCGGTACAGCTTTTATCGCGTTATTGGAAGTTTAATCTCCCGGACGAAAGGCGTTTATCAACAAATTTCGTTGATTATGATTTAGTGGAAAACGCTCCATCGTCCAAAAGGAAAACATTTTACGGAACGAAAATCAGATTATTATAAATTGTACGTGACGACTTATATTTCATATTGATATGGTTTTCTTCTTTTCTTTTTAACAAAGTATTGGGCAGTTTCATCCGTCCGTGCAGTTTTATTTTTGAACTATATTTTGGGATATCGTTTCTTTTTATGGAACGTTAAAGAAATATTTTTAATATTTTAGGATTTTTTAATTAAATTTTCAATATTGAATTTTATTTACTACGGAGAAATATTCTATGGGAATGCTTTTTATATATATATATATATATATATATATATATATATATATATATATATATATATATATATATATATATATATATATATATATATATATATATATATATATGTATGTATGTATGTATGTATGTATGTATGTATGTATGTGTGTGTAAAATGAAGAAAATATGGAAAAAAAACACTGTAAACGTCACACAATAATATTAAGATAGAGGCGTCTTAATTTGAAGAAAAATATTTTCAACAGTTTATTCTGAAATAATCGAATTAAATTAATATTTCATGAACTAGTGGGTACAGACAGAATTAAATATACAGAGTGACAATTATAAGGTGGCTATGTGTTTTTAAGGTTTTAGGCTACTGCGACCACCCGAAAATCGGGGCTATTAAAAAACATTAATGTTAAAGGAATAAGTAAGATGATTGAAAAATCGTTTAGACATTTATTTGTATGTACACTTAAAAAGTTGTGTATCAAATTTCATAAAAAGATATTGATAATTGAAAAAATTATAAATAATGTCGTAAAGGGCTTTTGAAGGTGAGGAGCTGAACGGTGTACTTGATTTTGGCCGCCCGGTTAATCTGGTACAACGGAAACGGGTTCTTTCTTAAAATAGACAATGTTGGCTAAAACTTGACCGAGCTTTTTTTTAATATCGTCTTCCAATCATTTAAAAAATGTTGATTTTTTTTCGAGGAAAAATAAAATCATTGTTAATAACTAATCAAATTTTTTTTTAAAAAGATAAACGTCGTCTAAGACTAAACTACTATTACACTGAATAAATGTATCACATTCTTCGAAGATGTCGAGAAACCGTGGACACCATTTTGAAAAACAGTTGTGAACTTTTGTGATGAGTAGTACTTATTCGCCATAAAGAATTGAGCATTCTGAAAAAACTCGATATTCCATCTTGAGTATCGCAGAATGAAGATAATAAAATTCCGAATGCAAAACGCTCCAAACAAACTTTTTTTGTTCATCTCGTCATCGAGAAAAAATTATCAAAGATGCATTTTGAAGTGGATAAATCAAATTTAAATCCATTCGAAAATAGTTTTTTCAGGAGTGTTTCATATTGGGAATTGAATTGTCTTCCTTCTGCTGAACTCAAAATGAAATGTTTATTCTATTACAAAATTGTCAATTTTTATCTTAACATTATTTCGTACAATATTGAAAAAATTGAAAATCCTTTTCAATTTTTAATTTAATTTTGATATAATATTTCTTCCAGATTTATGTTGTAGATCTCTAGTAACGATTATGAAAAAAAAAGTCCGAGTGATTTTCGGGCCCTGATGAAACTGTCAAAAAAAAAATTGAGCTCTTGAAAAGAAAGTAACTGCGTTCCAATGATGCAAACTTCAACATAATTATTTCGTTCCATTTTCATCAGGAAAAACAAATTAAAAAAAACACGTTGTTGACGAATCGGCCGTTCGACTTCTTTCTTTATAAAAAATCTACTACCGGTATCGATAAAAAAAATCGATATAAATGTATGATATATTGATCAATATCACCGTCGATCATGTTCCTGCAGCGATGATTATCGCCTAGAGTTTGTTTGGGTTTGTTTGTTCGTGTATCGTTCATCCGCACTTGAAATCGCGGAAAAACATTGCCACACGTTTCTGCATTATTTATTCGTTTTTTTTTTCATTTCAATCATACTCAATTTACCGATTTTTTTCGTCGACTCTCCTCGAGGGGTAAAAAAAATAAGACAGAAAATGGAGTTAAAAAACAATGTCATTTTACTCGTGTCGTTGACTTTATTGCATTATTAATTTGCTACATATTTTTTTATGTTGCCCCGACACTGGATGTACAGGTACGATTTTTTTGTCGACGTTATTCGTCTGAATTTAAAAAAAATATCGCTTTCATGATCAGTGGAAATTTTAACTTCTGAGGCCGAGGAGTCCGACGAGGGCCATCGACGCCAAGAGGGCCGTGGTGGCGGTGAACGAGCTCGCTCCGTTGCAAAGATCGGTCTTGCACAACAACATGTCCGCGATAACGTTACTGTTGGTGGCCCGGTTCAGGTTCCCGTCGGTGTCGGGAATCGAGAAACAACTTCGAACCGTATGGTTCACCGAATCTAAAAATTGAAATTGAATTTTTTAAATAAAAAATCATTTTTTATATTAATATAAGATGGAAAAAAAATCAATATTTCTTTTTAAATTGAAAAACGGAAGTTGGAAAAATTGAAGAAAAAAAATGAATCATTGAGATAGGAACATTAAAAAAAACACGAAAAAATTGAAAAAAGAGAATTGAACACATTGAAAAAAAAATTAAAAAAATTGAATGAATCAAAAATTTCGAAAAGTAATGAGAAATCAATTTAATCGTAAATTTATTTTATCGTAAATCGTATCGTGAATTATTTCCGAGTTTGGAGGACACTCACTAATGGATCTCGTCAATTTCGAACAATGAGCGTTCTGCGTACAATTGTGCACAGCAACTCCTTCGCCTTTTTTGTCAAATGGATCCGCGCATGCCTTGGCCGTTTCACTCGAGCATCCGTAACATTGCAGCGCCTCGCCTGAAGGAGAATAAAAAAAACACACACATGGAACGATCGTTGAACTTTCGTGCTCGAGTTTTTTTTCGTGAATAAAGAAACAATTTTAGGAGAGCGAAGAAATTTTGGGAGGAGAGAAAATATTTAAGTAAAGAAGAAAAAAGATTATAGGAACTGAGGAAAGGTTTTAGAAGAATAATGTTTCGGGAGAAAGTAGAGTTTTTAGCAATTTTATTTCAGGAGGAAAATAAGATTTTAGGAGAATAATTGGGAGAGAGAAATAATGTTTGCGCGCGTATTTGAGGAGAAAAGAAAAGACTTCGGAAAAATGTTTTTGGATAAAAAGAGAGATTTTAGAAAAATGTTTTTCGGCAAGAGGAAATATTTCAGAAAAAGGTTTTTCGATAAAAATAAATATTTTAGAAAAATGTTTTTGGATAAAAGAAAATATTTCAGAAAAAATGTTTCAGGGCGATAACCAATATTTTTGAAAAAATATTTCAGAACGGAAGAAAGAATCCGCAAACAAATATTTTAGAAACGAAAAGGATAGAAATGTTACGAAAAAAAGTTTAAAAGATTTTTAATTCGGTAGAACACTTTTTTAACATGACAATACCATAACAATGATAATAATAATAATTCTTTCTTCTACGCTTCTGCATTTTGGGTAAAAAATCGGTGAATAAAATTGGTTAATAAAATAATCGCCCAACGCCAAAAACGAATGAAATGAACAATGCAATATTCCCTTTGAGGCCCACGAAAAAAAAAAAAACGAAGAATCACTCGTCACCGTGAGAATAAATTGTGCATTTGCTCTTCATCATTGCACAAAAAAAAAAATTGATCTCCCAAAATATGAACATTCTCCAAGACCAAAAAAACGTCAGCTCAAATATTTTTTCATCCGTCGAGAAAAAATGTCGAATGATTGTTTAATCGATAAAATCCAATGAATTAAATTATCACGGACCTTTCGCGACGTAAGCAACGACGACCAGCAGCAGAAGCAGCAATTTCATTTTTGCCCGAAAAAGGTGACGCAGTTCGAGACGGTAGAAACTTTTTTCTTTCCTTCGAGATGTCCGACGATCAAAAAAGTTCGTTGACGACTGTGATCGACGATTTGCGCTACGTGAGGATTTCTCCTACTATACTCAAAGCGGAGTGGGGATTTCCAGGTGATTCCTTTTTTTCTTCTCCGATATCTTTTTTCCTCCGAAAAATCATGTGTGTTGAAATACCCACGTGCATATACACGATACGAGAGATAAGATACGAGAACGTTTTTTGGTCCTATACGGTGTGCGGTCCTACAACAAGGAAACAGCTCTGTGCTCGTCGATTATCTTCTCGATTTTATTTTTTTGCCTTTTTTTGTTCGGGTCTTTTCCCCACTTCGTCAAATACTACGCCTTTTTAGGTAAACGTAAATTTTCGATGGCCAATCCTGACAATGTGTGCATGAGTTAGTCACCGCACAGTTACTCATGCGTCTTAAATCCCGTGCGTTTTCCCCGAGTCTGTCATCCCGGCAGGATGTGAAATGTACACATGGGTGCGATTAGATCGTGGAAAATTTCGATATTTCTTAATGTTTTTTTTTAATTCATTCATCACTCAGTGGAGATTTTTTAGCGTAATGTTTTTTATATCATTTTCTGATACGATTTTGACATTTTTTATCATTTGTTCAATCATACGATTTAAAAAACAAATATCATTTTTTTATCATACGATATTGCGGAGTTTTTTTAGTAATATTGTTCGATACGATGTTTTTGTAAAAACATTTTTGGTATGTCCTTTTTAATACGATATATTTCGGTACGGTGTTTTTTCGTCGAAAGATGAGATTTATAAATATAATTTTCTAATAAAACGATTCTTTAGTATCATATTTTGAATGTTTTGTTTCCATTGAAAAGATCCGTCGAGATTTTTTGTACTCTTATCCTTATCATACGATTTTTCAACCAAATTGTTTTAAGCGATTTCTTTCGGTATCTTTTTTTATACCGATAAATGAGCTGGCATGTTCTTGTACCACATTTTTGTACGAATAATAAATATTATTGTACGATTGAAAAATAATATGACACTGAATGCATCGAATAATATTTTATGTAGTATTGAAAATATGATGCACTAGATTTGTCCATAGCTGTATCATGCGATGTTATTCAACAGTATTATATAATTTATTATTATAACGGTTAAATTTTGTTGACAAACCCAAAATTGGAATTTTGTTATAGCCGAAAGTACGCATGGGCAATATTAGAATGGAAATATGCATGTATATTTTCGAAATTATGTGTTCGAAAGTAAAATGATAAATAAGAAAAAACGTGAAAAAAAAACTCAAAAAGTGTTCACGTAGACAATAATAATAATATTGCTCAGTCAATGACTATGATTAAGGTAGTAAGAAGATTAACTCAACTGTTTAGTTGAGTTAATGCCTAAAGTAAGCTCAACCGTTTCGTTGAGTTAATAAGAAGATTAAGGTAGTAAGCTTAACTCAACTGTGTAGTGAAGAGAATTAAAAAATAAGCGCAACGGTTTCGTTAAGTTAATAAGATTAACTCGACCGTATGGTAGAGTTTATCAGAATATTAACTCAACTGTTGAGTTAACTTAACAAGAAAATCAACTCGACGGTATCATTAAGTTAATAAGCAGATTAACTCAATTGTTTGGTTAGGTTAATCATACGATTTTTTAAACTTATCGTTTTTTTCGTCATACGATACTGCGGTATTATTTAACTCAACATTAACTCAACTGTTTAGTTATGTTAATGACTATGATTGACTTAATGAGGAGGTAAACTTAACGAATCAGTAAAGTTAATGATTGAGACTGTCTTAATAAGAAAATAAACTTAACTAATTTGGGTAAGTTAATGACTATGATTAAGGTCGTAAGAAGATTAACTCAACTGTTTAGTTGAGTTAATGCCTAAAGTAAGCTCAACCGTTTCGTTGAGTTGATAAGAAGATTAAGGCAGTAAGCTTAACTCAACTGTGTAGTGAAGCTAATTAAAAAATAAGCTCAACGGTTTCGTTAAGTTAATAAGATTAACTCAACCGTATGGTAGAGTTTATCAGAATATTACCTCAACTGTTTAGTTAAGTTAATAAGAAAATCAACTCGACGGTATCATTAAGTTAATAAGCAGATTAACTCAACTGTTTGTTAAGTTAATCATACGATTTTTTAAACTTATCGTTTTTTTCGTCATACGATACTGCGGTATTATTTAACTCAACAGTAACTCAACTGTTTAGTTATGTTAATGACTATGATTGACTTAATGAGGAGATAAAGTTAACGAATCAGTAAAGTTAATGACTGTCTTAATAAGAAAATGAACTTAACTAATTTGGGTAAGTTACTGACTAAGATTGTACTGAAAAGATTAACTTACCTGCTTAGTGAAGTTAATCAAAATAGTTGGTTAAAAATATTAAAACAGGTACCTATGAATAAACTTTATTGATGAAAAAACCGCATTTTTGTTTTTTCAGTACCTGATTGAATCAGGATGGGGCACGGATGGAAAAATGGTCGGAATCACGGAGCCAAGGAGAGTGGCTGCGACTTCATTGGCGAATCGTGTGGCGGACGAGCGGGGTTGCATATTGGGCACCGATGTTGGCTATTCCATAAGATTCGACGACTGTACCGATCTCAACACAAAAATCAAAGTAACCGATTTGCCAATTTTGCATTCTTGAATTTTTCTCAAGCCCTCATTTTTTATCAATTTTTTCCGGTTTTTTTGTCAGTACATGACGGAGGGCATACTCCTGAGGGAAATGATGGCAGACCCGCTGCTGACGAAGTACTGCGTCATTGTTCTGGACGAAGTGCACGAAAGAACATTGCTCACGGACATAATAATGGGATTATTGAAAAAAATAATTAGGGTACGTTAACGCTTGTGAAAAAATCCCATAGGAGTTTTGAAGGTTTTTTTTTCTTTTTTTTTTCCGCGATAAATTAATTTCTTCGCGTTCAATTTTTTATTTTTTGTTACCTTTTTTTTTGTACTTTTTATGACGTGAATATTTCACGTTCAATTGTTTATGCTTTGCATGGCATAACTCAATTATTTTTCGGCTACGTTCACTTTGCGTGGACCGAGATAATTTTTTTTTCAACTAATTAGACTTTTTGTGAATCGAATAACTTTTTTTCTCCAATTATTTATAGTTTTATCAGTTTAATTGAATTTAATTAATTTTTTATCGCCTCATTGAACTTTTTGTTGACTGAGTTAATTTTTTCTTAACCAATTAGCCTTTTGGGATGCTCGTAAATTTTTTTTCAAACGCATCAGGGCTTTCATCGCACAAGTTGATGTTTTTTGTGATTTATGTTTATAATTTCGATAACGTATTTCCAAAAATTGATGATCCAATTGCTTCAATTATTTTTCCTCGTCCACTTTGTGCAATTCGATAATTAATTTAAAAAAAAACTAATTATCCTTGTAGCCTGATTAATTGTTTTCTTATTTTTCAAACTCTTCTCAGAAACGGAAAAGTCTAAAAGTCATCGTTTCCTCGGCCACGGTCGATGCGGAGGAACTGCGCGATTTTTTCAACACGAACACGTCGAAGGATCGAACGAAGGACACGGCGACGATACTGAGCGTCGAGGGTCGTTTGTATCCGGTTGACATATTTTACATCAAAGGTAAAACAAATGAACGTTTTTCCTTTACGACCAAATATATCGTTGAGGTGATCCTATCGCCAGCCTTCAATCCATAGGATTTTTTACCTTCACTAAATATATTAATAATCGTCTCTGTAAATCTTCAGGGTCGGTTTTCGACCTAATTAGCGAGAAAAAATATTAAAATTGCGTATTTTTGTGAAGGAATTCCGAGACGACATGCAAAAACCCAATTTCCGGTCGCTACAAAAGTGTATATAGTAGTGGGAATCCGTCAGATTCTTAAAAATAATCAGATTTACATACTTAACACTTGTAGTAATGCAATGCTTTTAGAAAAAATTACGATTATTGACCTAATTTTTATGTAATATCAAGTTTAATTTGAACTTCCGGTATTGGATTTATTACCACTTGCTGCGATAAAGTGACGTGACAGCAAGGCAACAGCTGACTGTAGTCCTAACCTCATCTCACTC
Source organism: Ophion ellenae (assembly GCA_963210295.1). Lineage (NCBI taxonomy): Eukaryota > Metazoa > Arthropoda > Insecta > Hymenoptera > Ichneumonidae > Ophion > Ophion ellenae. The sequence goes on from OY723386.1 coordinate 65,297,899, forward strand.
ATTCGAATTTCCACACATATTTCATTTTTTACCGACATATTTCGCCGACTCAAATTTTCCACGCTTTTTACCAGTCGTGGCCCGAATACAATGCTTTATATTTCCCGCACCTGACATCGCTTTGACAGATCGACGTTGGAAAGCATGGAGGTTAAACTCGCCTGGTTGAGTAAAAAGAGACGGAGATAGAACCAATGTTGCCAAATATCAAACCTAGAAATACTGCGCGAATCGTTGGAATAACTATTTTTTCATTTTTCTAATTAAATGTGAACATTCATTTCAGTTTACACATGACATTTTTTAGTTATTACAAATTATTTTTTTTTGCATATGATAAAAATATGAATTGTACAAGTCTCAAGTATGATCAGCGGTATGACTAGTGTGAAGCGATAGGATTACCTTAAGCAACTAATTTTGTGCTGGATTCTATTTGTTTGTTTATTTATCGACTTATCATTCGTTGATCGTTTATTTTTTCTCTTGAATTTTTTACTCATCATTGACGTTTGCAGAGCCGGTCGCGGATTACGTCAAAGCGGTGGTCGACACTGCGCTGAAAATTCACGAGAGCGAAGAGACCGGGGACATTCTTGCCTTTCTAACTGGAATGGAGGAGGTCGATCGTGCCGTTTCTCTCCTCAACGAACACGCGAAACTCGTGAAAGAAGGAAAACGTAATGGTTCCGTCATTGATAAATTCAGAAAAATCGTATCCGTGTCCCCGATCATTTTAAAACGCCCGATAATATACAGGGCGTGCCATTAAAGGTGGCACAACGAAATATCCCGAGAGGGATGCAATTCAGGAACAACATTTTTCGAGCTAAAGTTTCATAGTTTTCAGCAACAAAAATGACGATATTGGTTGTTTTTTATTTAGTGGCCTTTTTCAAGGTTATTTTATGGTCAACTTCGATTGACCATAAAATGGTCAATCGAAGTTGACCATTGGGAATTTGAAAATGGGACGCAAAATATTGCGTCCCATTTTTAAATGGGACGCAATATTTTTTTTTTCTGTATGATTTTTTTCATTAGCAAATAGATGACTTTTGTCTAAAACTCTTTTTCTTTTGACTTCAAATTTTTAAGATATTTTGAATATTCAACCAAATAGATACCCAAGAAAACCGTGAAGAATATTAACTAAATATTTATTGTGTTGAATTTACCAAATACTTTAAAAAGTTGAAATGAATGAAAAATAAGTTTCAGACTAAAGTTGCTAATTTTTCGACGCAAACAATGATTCTGGAATAAAAAATATTGGTTCCCGTTAACAAAACTAAAGTTGGCGTTGAAATGACCTTGAAATTTGCGATTAAATAAAAAATAAAATAAAAATAAAAGGTACACTATATATATATATATATATATATATATATATATATATATATATATATATATATATATATATATATATATATATATATATATATATGGTGTACCTTTTATATTTATTTTATTTTTTATTTCATGGCATATATATAATTTATTCCTTCTCGCGTTCCAGTAAAATTAATGGCTTTACCAATGTACGGCTCTTTGCCGAACTCCGAGCAGCTCAAAGTCTTCTGGAGAGCGCCAAAGGACACGCGAAAAGTCGTCGTCGCCACGAACATCGCCGAAACGTCTATAACGATACCGAATATCGTACACGGTAAGAATCTTAATCCGAATACACTCGATACAACCCTTCAATGAATTTTTTGTACGTGGACAGCATTTTCTCAAGTGGAAGATGAAGGTTCCGAAAGTGAGAGCGAAAATAATGTGATGGATCGAAAATGAGAAAAAAAAACGCGCGAGTGTAGCCATTTTTAAAAAATTTTCAGGAGTATAGCCATTTTTTGAAAATATTCACTACTATAGCCGTTCTTCAAAACATTTACAAATATAGCAATTTTTCAAAAACATTCACAACTATAGCCATTTTTCAAAAACATTCACAACTATAGCCATTTTCCCAAAAATATTCGCAAGCACAGCTATTTTCACAAACATTAACAAGTGTAGCTTTTTGCAAAATTATTCTATAATTTTCTATAATATTTCTATAATTATAATATAAATAATTTTGCAAAAATATTAACAAGTGTAGCCATTTTTCCAAAATATTCACAACTATAGCAATTTTTCAAAAATATAAATATGAAAAATAAAATCTTGCCTCCTATATATATTGCTAATTACTTCTGATCCTGTAATACGGGTGTGCAGTTATCGATTGCGGGTTCGCAAAACTTCCGTGGTTCGAGGTGGAGACGCAGACCAATAGCCTCATCATAGCACCGGTTTCAAAAGCTTCGGCCGATCAAAGAGCCGGCAGAGCAGGTCGCGTTCAGTCTGGACGAGCCTACAGGTAAGTCAAGCGTGCAATTTCTGCGAATGAAAAATATATAATCTAACAAGTAGAACGAACACAGCGACTAACACAAATCAAGCACTAGGAATAAAACAAACAAGATAAATAAGATTGCAAGAAAATCAAATGAGTACAAGAGACGAAAGATATAAGATATGAGATAACAAACCTAACGAAACAAATTAGCACGAATAAAATCAACGCGATCGATAAAATAAAAATAAATCATCGATAATCAACGAAAATCGAATAAAAATGAATAATATTAATAAACAAAACGAGGCGTAAGAAATTATAATTTTCGCGTGCAGTTTCCGCAAGTACAACAAACAAAATTATCATAGAAAGCCAAACAAATAAATGCACAGTAAATTAAATAAAATCAATATAATGATAAATCTAAAAAAAAATATTAATTAACATGAATAATATGAATAAAGTAAAACGCGAGAATATTCCTTTTTATATCTTCTCTCAACTCTATGAAAAATGACGAAATTTACCCCGAACGAAAAGGTTGTACACCGAGGAGGCGTTCGATCAGCTATTCGAGTCGACACCGCCGCAGATGCAACGAGCCGACCTAGCCCCGGCGATCCTCCAGCTCAAGGCCCTCGGAATAGACAACGTTCTCAGATTCAATTTTCCGTCATCGCCGCCGAGTAAAAATCTCCTCGCCGGGCTGGAATTGCTCTACGCCCTCGGGGCCATAAACAACAGCGGAGAATTGACGAGTCCCCTGGGCATGACTATGGCGGAAATGCCTCTCGAGCCCGTCCTCGCAAAATGTCTGATCACTTCCGGTGAGAATATTTGTTCTACTAATTGGCTAATTGGGAAACTTGTCTTGGCGGTGGTGAAACTCAACTTTAGTCTGTCTCTTTTACTGTTAAAGGATGAGATGCAGTCAGAGGCGTGAAAAAACAAGCATTTTCAATAATTTTTTTTTTATAGTAATTAAGTTTGTTTTACACAAGTGGTTACACGGACTTTTTATGCTATATTTCAACTTGACTTGTACAAATTTTCAAAGAAAAGTGTTGGTTATTCATAAAAATATCGCCATCTTTGTCGGACCCTCTTCGGCATGTAGTGCTTTGCGGTGACCATCATAAAATTTTACTGGATCATCTGAAATTTAAAAAAAAACCAAAAAAAAAATAAATTAGTTTCATATTAAATCTAGTCCTTAATCGAAGCTTTTTTTTAAATTAACAGAATGGCGGCTTTCGACAGATAACTTACTATTTTCGACCAACAAATCGCTCGTTTATTGTTGAAAAAAAATGGAAATGAAAAAAAAACGAAAATCCTTCGACTAAGGACTAGTTTTTAATGCTATCAATAAGCACACCAAATTTCATCAAAATCCATCGAGTGGTTGTTGAATTATAGTGGTCACCGACTTAAAAAACATAGTTTCGAGAAAAACGCGTTTAAAGTTTTTTTTATGTGGACACGGTATTATATGTTCGTAAAATTTTGAGCTCGATGGATGAAGCTCAACTTTTTTTTATGTATTAGGTGCGTAACTAAATTCTCGCTGTTTTTTTAAATGAAAATTCCACTTTATTGTCAAAAATGGTTACAAATGAATCATTCAAAATATTGCCAAGAAGTGTTCGTCTTTTGAGGCTATCCACAAATCAAGCCATTTTGAGATGTCTTCATATGAGCGGAACTGCTGATTAGCCAGACCATGTGTCATCGAACGGAACAAGTAATAATCGGACGGCGCAATATCTGGGGAATATGGCGGGTGGGGTAGGACTTCCCATTTGAGCGTTTCTAAGTAGGTTTTAACGGGTTTGGCAACGTGAGGCCGAGCATTGTCATGCTGTAAAATCACTTTTTCGTGCCTCTGCTCGTATTGTGGCCGCTTTTCGCGCAGTGCTCGGCTCAATCGCATCAATTGAGTGCGATACCGTTCCGCAGTGATGGTTTCGTTCGGTTTCAACAGCTCATAATAAATAACACCGCCCTGGTCCCACCAAATACACAGCAAAACCTTCGCAGCGTGAATATTCGGCCGAGCCGACGACGTAGAAGCATGGCCGAGCAGTCCCCATGATTTTGTTCTCTTTGGGTTGCTGTAATGAATCCATTTTTCATCACCCGTAACGATACGAAGAAGAAAACCCTTCCTTTTTGCCGCTGGAGCAGTTGTTCACAGGCGAAAAAACGACGCTCAACGTCTCTCGGCTTCAAATCATAAGGACCCCAAGTTCCATGTTTTTTTAATCATTCCCAACGCATGCAATCGCTTGGAAATGGCTTGGCGGGTAACTCCTAATGCTGAAGCAAGCTCTTTTTGCGTTTGGCATGGATCCTCATCAAGCAATGCCTCCAATTCAGCGTCTTCGAAGGTTTTTGGCCTTCCTTCACGTGAACGGTCGTCATCATCGAAATCACCGTCTTTGAAGCGACGAAACCAATCACGGCAGGTTGTTTCACTTAGAGCAGCATTGCCGTAAACGTTTTGGAGTTCTCGATGCGCTTCAGCCGCCGTTTTCTTCGAATGAAAGAAGAAAAGCAACACTGCCCGCAAATGACGATTATTTGGCACAAAATCAGACATTTTCACACAACCAAAAGTATACGACGCAAAAACAAAATCACTAATGTGTCAAAGCGGTTTGTTTACCATATGTCTAAGCTTGGTTCATGACGTTTTGGTTATGTCACAATCGACCAGCACTTACTAGTGGAGCCATCTCTTGAAAAACAGCGGGAACTTAGTTGCGCACCTACTATTTTGATCCGCTGAATCCGAATATCACGATTTTTGCCGAAAGATCGAGCATTCAATTGTTTATAGCCAATTGTTAAAACAATTTTTCAAAAAATGATAGTTTTTCGGGATGAATTATTATTTTTTCAACATTTTGGGCAATTTTAAAACGAAAGTATTCTTTATAAAATTTTGCTAGAGTTTATAGTTTTTGAGTAATAAATTTTTGAAGATTTCTGAAAGAGATTTCCAATTTTACACTTGATTTATGTATAAAAATACTAATTCAAAAATTACATCGAATCATCAATTCCTGCCCCATACAATAGGGCTTCTACCGATGTGGAAGCTTCCAAAATATCAATTTGGAAGACTATTTATAGAATATAATAGGGGGGGGGGGGGGCGGGGGGTCGAAACCGGCAGCTGCCGTCCACTACCTCCCATATGGACCCGACGCCCCTTCACTAATTGTGTGATATCCCGGAAACTATTCATCGGATTGACTTAAAATTTTCAGGGAATATTTTCGGAACATCATACTTCAAGAAAATGTTTAAAAAATCGATTTTTTGACAATTCTGACTACATCTCACTCCTTAATGGTAACGTGTGGAAGCGCAGGTGAGATGGGATGTTCCGAGGAGATATCAACGATCCTGGCGATGCTCCAGGTGCAGAACGTCCTGGTGCGACCGGGGGGCGGCCAAGCCGCGATGAAGGCTCGAGTGGCCCATAGGAAGTTCGAAGTCGAGGAGGGCGATCTCCTGACCCTGCTCAACATTTACGCCGCTTTCGAGAAGAACAAGACGCCCGCCTGGTGCCAAAGGCACTTCCTCAATCACAAGGCGCTGAGGAGGGCCATGGAGATTCGGACGCAGATGAGAGGACTCATGAAAAAATTGGACATACCTATTGCGTCCTGCGGGGGTAAGGATTTTTAAGGATTTTTGAAGATTTCTGATATCTTCAGCCATCCAAGTCTAATAGTCTTTTTTGTAGGATTTATATTAGGTGTAGTAAAAAAATCCATTATTTTTGCAATAGATGGCTTTAGTAATCTGTATCTCGCGTTGCATAAGTGCGATCGGATTACGCTAGATGGCGTTAGAAAGAAAAGATTTCGCACTAAAATAAACATGTCAGACAGTTTTGTGATTGCTCGACTCAATATTGTTTGAGCGCGCGTCAAAGATGGCCACCGGCAAAGTGAAAATACGCCATATTTTACAGTTTTTCTTCGATAAAGGCGGAAACGCAAGCCAGGCGGCTGAATATGTGAATAGTGTTTATGGTCTTGATACTGTAACAGCCAATCACGCGCAATTTTGGTTTCGTCGATTTCGTTCCGGTAATTTTGATGTCAAAGATGCACCACGCTCCGGAAGGCCAATTGTCGAAAATGTCGATAAAATAATCGGAATCGTCGAGTCCGACCGTCATGTAAGCACTGTTTCGATTTCCCAGGAGCTAAACATTGCACAAAAAACCGTTTGGAACCACTTGAATAAGGCTGGATACAAAAAGAAGCTCGATGTATGGGTGCCACGCGAGTTAACCAAAAAAACCTTATGGACCGAATTTCCATCTGCGAATCGCTGCTGAATCGCAACAAAATCGACCCATTTCTGAAGCGCATGGTGACTGGTGATGAAAAGTGGGTCACTTACGACAACGTCAAGCGAAAACGGTCGTGGTCGAATCGCGGTGAACCGGCGCAAACCGTGGCCATGCCAGGATTGACGGTCAGGAAGATTTTGCTGTGTGTTTGGTGGGATTGGCAGGGAATCATCTACTATGAGCTGCTCCCCTACGGCCAAACTCTTAATTCGGACCTGTACTGTCAATAATTGAACCGTCTGAAGGAAGCAATCGCCCAGAAGCGGCCGGCTTTGGCTAATAGGAGAGGAATTGTGTTCCATCAGGACCGGGAGCTTGCTTGGGAGCATCTTATGCATCCTCCTTATAGTCCGGATCTGGCACCAAGTGATTACAACCTGTTCCTGTCTATGGCGAATGATTTTGCTGGTGAAACATTCGCCTCAAGAGAAGCTTGTGCAAATCGATCGTCCTAGTTTTTTGCCAATAGGGACGAGGGTTTCTATGAGAAAGACATAATGAAATTGCCTTTAAAATCGCAACAAGTTAACGATCAAAACGGTGCATATTTGACCGAAATCGGATCATTCTAACTATGCTAAATAAAGCCTTCCATTTCATGCAAAAATAATGGATTTTTTTTACTGCACATTGTATTTAGGGGCCGTCCATATATTACGTCATCGATTTTGGCTGATTTTTAACCCCCCCCCCCCCCCCCCCCCCCCCCCCCGAAATCATCCTATCCTTCCTATCGTCATAATCCAATTATCGCTACCGTCATCCAACGACCAGACCCCCATCCCCTATTTTAAAATGACGTAATTTATGAACGGCCCCTTAGGCGGTAGGTGGTTGCATATGAAAGCGACCACTAACTATGGATTCCACTCCACTAACTAGTAAATCCACTCATATGGAAGAAATCCTCATTTGGAAGAAATCTTGCCATCGTAAAGACGCTTAAAATACACGATGTTAAGGGGCCAGTCCACTTAGGAGCCATGAAAAAAGGCTATTTTCGCGATTTTTTGAGGATTTTATAAAATATATGAATATAAAAGTTGTTGGGCTTGATAAATAAAGTCTTGAAATACATTTTAAAAAATTTGTATTTATTATTATTCATTATTAAGGACAAGAAACTATAGTAACGCCTCAAAAATAGGTGGGCTAGGTAGCTCCATCACAACTCGGCAACGGCTTGTCTGAAACAAAAAAATCACAGTCCATTAGATTCAGTATGACTCCAGCTACAAAATGACTCTCGGATATAAAGTTTTATCAAAAATTAAAAAATGGCAGATGAGAAACGAAAAAAGTAAAAAAAACGCGTTTTTTTCGCAGTTTTTCGCAAAAAAAAGAGTAAAAATCAAAATTTTCAAACCATCGAGGGTCATCTTGTTGCGAATCATGTTTACAATATGTGGTTCAAATTTCAAGAGAATTTATTATTAATTAATTTATTAATTACGATATTAATTATTATATAATATTAGTTACTATTATTAATTAATTTATTAGTATTATTAAATTAATTTCAAGAGGTTTATTAGTTTTAGAGATACGATGGAGCTAGATTTTGAAAACGTTGTTTCGAGAAAAAACGCTTTTGAAGTTTATACTATGAAAAACTCTTACCCAAACTCAATCGGCAATTCCTGCATCGTACAAAATCCCTTCTGATTGCTCAAGTCGATTTCTTCAAGTCTTGCTTGTTTTTCGATTTTTTCAAATTTTCAAAGTAGACTGGCCCCTTGATCGTCTTTACAATGGTAAGATTTCTTCCAAATAAGTCACATTTGCGGCATGTTATGCTCCATTATTGCTCGGCAAAGAAATCGGCCGCGGAAACGCATCGTTAGCTAGAGCAAGTGTACGCCGAAGATGCTCCATCGAGTACAACGGTGCAAAGAGTCGTTTCGCCGCTTCCAAAGTTACCATTTGTTCCGGTCGATGCAGTCAGCGCTTACGGCAATACTTTGAGTCGAGCAGTTCGTCGATTTGCTAGTGGACCACCATATTTTCTTTTCCTCAAAAATGGCCGGTTTCAATTGCAACCACCTGATACTTATTACCTTTCATAGTTGTGAGGTTGAAGTTTGCATGGTTGGACTGCAATGAAAATCAATGTTTCTGAATTCCTTAATTTTTGGTGGCAGATTTTTCCAATACAAATTCCTTAACCATTTTTCGAGATATTTATTCAGCTATCTACAATATAAATCTAGAAACTTTGCCACCCCCTTTTCCCCTTAAGGATTGCATTTCCAAAAACGCTGTAATTTCATTAATTGTGTCTAGGAGTAATTATACAAAGTTGCAAATAAATTTGGCACGTTTTTTTTCGCACAAACTCTGCCACCCCCTTTCGTTTAGGGGTTGAATTTCGAAAAACGCTAAAATACGTATTTTATTAATTGTGTTGAAGAGCATTGATACTAAGTTTCAAGAAAATCTTCTCACCAGATTTTTTTGATTTACCATACAAACTTTGCCACCTCTTTTCTCCCCTTAGGGGTTGAACTTCTAAAAGCGCTGAAATACGTGTTTCAAGTATTTCAAGTAAATCCGACTAAATTTTTTTTAACTTCCATAGAAACCCTGTCACCCCTTTTCTCCCCTTAAGGGTTGAATTTTGAAAAACGCCGAAATACGTATTTCACTAATTGTGTCACAGAGCATTAATACCAACTTTCGAGTAAATTTGACCATAAAAATATTATTTCCCATAGAAACTTTGCCACCCCTTTAGGAGTTGAATTTCTAGAAATCCCCTTTTAAATGATGCCTCCAATATAAAATCAACACCCTCTTCAAATTTCGCGTTTCTATCTTCAGCGCTTTAGGCTGGGCGGTGATGAGTCAGTCAGTCAGTCAGGACTTTGCCGTTTATCTATATAAATAATAATAATATAAAATTATAAGTCATTTTATTTACTACCGAAACTGTAAGTATTATCGCCTTTTTGTACTTTCTATGACCTTCAATGACCTTATGTTATAGGTCGTTGAACTCGTTTTAAGCTCCTCTTTCATGATACAGAAAATAACATACCGATCCATTTAAAAAATGGAGTTGACCTTCAAATGTCCGAAGTACCTCCAGCTGCAAAAAAAACTATTAGCGCTATCGGATGGCCCCTTTTGTACTGTGCAATTTCATTTCAGCAAATATTTCTGTGAACCGTATAGTTTCGAAGATATCCAAGGTGCTAATAGTTATTGATCCACCCTGTATAGATTGTAGTCAGTAAAATTGATAATATGGTTATAGTTATTGTATTTTTAATTCACAATACAGTCAATATATTTTACTTCACAGCTATTATATTTTTGTATCTCGTATGCAACGACCTTCACAAGCGTCATCGTTTCAGGCGATCTCGAGAACATTTTAAAATGTATCTGCGCGGGACTCTTCCCCAACGCAGCTTTTCTGCACTACACCGGGGTCTATAAAACCGTTCGGGGCAATCGGGACCTGTACATTCATCCGAACAGCTGTCTCTACACTCTCCAACAACCTCAATGGTAACATCGCGCGATGCAAAAATCTTTTTTTGTTCTCACGTTTATGAAAATTCTCTTCTTCGTTTACTTTTCTTACTTACTATTTTTACTTACGTTACTCACTTTTTTACTTACTTACTTACCTTTTTACTTACTTTTCTTACTCACTTTTTAACTTACTTTTCTTACGTTTCACGTTCTCACGTTTACGAAAATTCGACATTTATTTTTATCGCGGGTGTGCTATTTCTGTTTTTTTTTTCAGGCTCGTATTCTGCGAGATTCTCCAAACGACCAAGACTTACATGCGCGAGCTGACGGTCGTCAAGCCCGAGTGGCTGGTCGAGCTTGCGCCTCATTTTTTCGAGCGGACCGCCATCGATCCTGTCTAGGTCCTCCTGTCTCTCATCAACGTTACAGTGATCGCGCTCGCACAATTAAATTCCCATTGGATCTTCACCAAATATTGTATTTCAGTCGGCACAATTGCCGTCCTGGTAGCTCCTTACGCGGTCAAAAAACGAAAACAATGCGTAATTGAGATTTTTTTACGCAGGTAGAAAAAAACGATACATATCGAGGATAGAGGTTAAGTGAAAACAATAATAGCGAGCATACAGGATTCGTGATTGCCAGCAAACCGTTTTTTTTAATTTGAGGGGTAACACCATTCTAGCGGCCGAAAAGAAGGCCTAACCGTGAATATTTTTTTCGGGAGTGTAATAAAAGGAATGGCAATTCTTTTTAGAGGGATTTCTCAGCATATGTTTGAGTATAGAATTTTTTGTATTATTTTTGTACAAAATGGCGGCGATCTTTTTTGTACAAAATGGCGGCGATCTTTTTGTACAAAATGGAGCCAATCTTCGATTGAAAAAAAACACCTCCAGTAGCGGACAAATTTCTCGTCAAATATAAGATCTGGAACAAAAAACCAAAGAAAAATAAATCTATATACTATTGGCTATAGAAATACGTGGGGACTTATTATTGAATCAAATTTTGTAAAAATGGTGCACTTTTGACAAAAAAAATCGATTTTTTTGCTAAAAATAAGTTAAAATAAGTTTTTACCATAAAACCAAGTGAATATTGTTTTTATGGTGTTGCAGCATTGTTTCCACAATTTTGAAGAAAAAAACTTTTTTCCAAATCCTAGAGTGGTGTCACCCCTTAATGTCGTGCGACAAAAATTGGCCGAAATATTCGCGCTTTAAGACCAAGTAGTAAATGACGGCACTGTAGTTGCTGCGCGCGCAATGTGCGAGACGGATCGAGCGCGGCTTCGAATCCACCTTCGGACGAGTGAATTTTTTTTTCGTTCATTTTTTGTTTTTTTCTAAGAAATAATGAAGACGGACATTCGCTTCCCAAATTAATCATACGGTTCAATGATGTTCGTTTATTATTTGATACTTAAAAAAAAAAAATCGTGCGTGCGCAATTACCGTGCCATTGGTCGTGTTCGTTGGGTCTCATCATTTTGATACGAACGAGTGCGCAGGCGCATAATGATGCGCAGTTGCGCGTTCCGCATCATTATGCGCATGCGCACTTGTTCGTATCAAAATGATGAGACCCAACGAACACGACCATTGTTCACGCAGCGCCGGACTTTGTACGCGAATATCTTGGCCAATTTTTGTCGCACGACATTTACAAAAAGAGGCGTTTTGCTCGCAATTACTCCCCCTGTATGCTCGCCAAGAGATAATTGTGAATCAGCCCGCATATGAACCGGTGGCGTCAGGTTTTATTAAGGGGGGAGATACCTTTAGGCAAGGAGAAAATTGCTGACTGATGATTTTTTTTAAAGGTGAAAGTCTTCACAATTTTTGAGACGAGGAACATCACTTAAATGTCCTCTGTCGATTTTGTTGAAACTCGTGTATGTGACGAAGCATTGACAACTATTACACACACGTATTTTTTTTATCCGCGGATAAACGATTTTGGTGGTTTTACAGTTTCACCCACAAGCAGTCCACCGACCTGGATGAAAGAAAAACCAAAATTCTTCTAATGTAAAGCGATGAAAACTCCACTACAGAATAATCGAAAAAAAATTATATTAAGGGGGTGACACGCCTTTGAGGCGTTGTTTCCTCCTCGAAAAAACGGTTTTTCCTCAGATAATAAAAAAATACGTGTCTAATGGTTTTCAATGCTTTATCACATATATGAGTTTCAACACAATCGAAGGCCCACACTTAAGTGATGTTCCTTGTTGGTACATTTTTTTACTACTTTTGGTTCTTATGTGGTATTTTTATAATAGTCTTTCAAAATGGCGGGGATATGGCACGGTCTTCTAAACGGGTTGCGGTGAATGCTGTCGGATGCGTGACACGTAGCGTCGGCGGGATTAATCTGAAAAGAAACCAACGACGATTTTTCTTTCATTAACACTCACACGCAGAATATGAAACAAGAAAAATTGAGAAATTTTGAAAATTCATTAACTAATACGCTTTGAAACAAGAAGATTGAATTTTTCCTAAAAAGATGGCTACATTTTGCAATAAAAAATACATTTTGTTTTAATTTTCAAAAAAACATTTAGGGTAATATTTTAGACAATAAGGGTATAAAGATTTCTACAAAATTTCATCTGATAGGTCGATTTGTTTTTTAGCTATACGTCCGTGCCATACCTCCGCCATTTTTAAAGATTAATAAATAAAAAATACCATCGCCAAAAGTGGTAACAAAACATACCCTAAGCGTGAAAAATGGTGAAGAAAACTTTCTCTTCAAACAAAAAATCATGAAAATCGGCAAATTTTTTTCCTCGCCTAAAGGTATCTCCGCCCTTAATTCAACTAACGATATCGATTTTGTATCGAAATTGAAATGCAAAAAATCCGACATTGAGTTTGAATTTAAATTAATTTAATTAACGATAGAGAATGCGAATCCAAATCGGACCGTAAACAAACCCGAACTCGCTTGAGTCGCTAAGGTTTCGTTACCGACCGAGCTGGACGATGAACTTTGTTCATCAATCCTAATTAACTTCATTGACAGTATTTAGTTTACAAATACACACTCACGCATTTATAGATATAAAAAATTGTAACATATGTATTATATTATGAAATATATATTATATATATATACATTTTTTTAAGTTTTTCAACCTCAAAGGAAAAGTGACTCGAAATTACCTTATAATTTTCGTGACAAGTAACTAGCGAGCATTTTTTTTTTCTTTCAGATACATCGGTTCATGAAAATTACATCATTATCGTGACCGATAATTTGATCAGTTCAATCAATCATCGATTGAGCATACGACATATGCAATTCAGACTTGCAGGATAGCCACGTGGCACACGCGAGTGCGGGCGAGACAACTGCGCAAACTCCGTTCCCAAATTACCTCGTATACGACAGCGAAAAAACTTACGAAAAAACGAGCGTCTCGCACTTCATTAAGGGGTTACCCCCACTTGCGATTTTGAAAAAATAGTTTTTTTTATTGCATTTTTTTGAAGTATAAGTATCTGAGAATACGTCTTGAAAATTTCAAGTCGATCCGAACAAAATTGACTGAGATATGAGCGTTGAAAGATAAACTTTAAACGCTTTTTTCTCAAAATGGCATTTCTGAAGTCGGTGACCAAGATTACTCGAACACTAATGAACCGATCTTCTTGAAATTTTGCAGGCTTATTTAATACATGAAAATGTAGTCTTTAATCGTTCGATTTTTTTTTTTCGAAAAAAATGGCCGTTTTATAGCCAAAAAACGGCCGTTTTTTTTCGTTGAAATCGAACCATTGACTTTGACTGTCCGCCATTTTGTGAAAAATGATTTTTTTAAATCCTTCGATTAAAGGCTAGTTTATACTTATATTTAACTAAATCCATCCACATTTTTTTTTTTCAGATGATCCACTTCGCCGCAATGTTGGTCATCGCAAACCGTGTATATAAAAACATTATTTCATTGACGGCCATTTGTCACTAAACAATGTAATATTTTTCAATAAAAAAATTACTGAAAGTTCTTCAAGATGTGTTCTTTAAGATGGTATATTGATCGATTAAAAAAGTTTTGTAGTTTTCTTTTAAAAAATTCATGAAAAAGGCCTTTTTTGCGCTACAAGTGGGGGTAACGCCTTAAAAAAATGAAGAGAAAAAATGAAAAAAGAAAAACGCTCGCATGTGCCGAAACGTCGGTCTGGCCGGGAATTACAATGCGGCGGGGATGTTACCGACCGAGTAGTGGATAATTTCGGTCGAAAGTTTCAGAAAGATCGCTAGGACTTTATTCTTCTTTCGGAAAATCACTATACATATACACACTCACACTCGTATATAAAATTATCGTCTGATGACTCTCCGGACGACGATCAGGAGATAGTCGATGAATTCTCACCAAACGCGAGACAATCGTAAAATCATCTTGGCTCAGAATGCAGATCGAATTCGCAATCGTCACGTTTCTCAGCAATATATGTATATACACGTATTCGTTGACTTTTGTCATACAGACGTTCAGAAAATGTCAACACGTTTGTTATATGTATTTAAGGCCTTAGGCCACAGTAACGGGTATAATATCATGTGCGATTTTAACAATTGTTTTCGTATGAAAAAGTGATTCACTCATAAAATGAATTACACGTCTATTCAGTATGAATATCAAATTGTTAGAAAATATATTTTTTTTTTCGATGTACAAAATGGCCGATTACTTATATTTTCTTTTGTTATATTTTTTTAGGCGTTCCGCGGCGTGTCATTTAGCATCCACAATTTTTACCTAGAACAAAAAACGAAAATTCTCGTCAATCTACATTAGAAAACCTATAGAAGTGCGCATGGAATTTAAAAAATATTGTTTTATTCGAAAGTTGTAGGTATTTGAACTTAAGAAATGAATTTTCAGTGAAAAATTTCGTTATAACTGCTCATAAACTGCTCATAAAATGAAAAGTTTTGTATTAATCAGAAATTCCGTATGTACTTCTCTGCAAACGCAATTAGGAACATAACTTTTAAATTTGAAGTAAATCCAGTGAAAATTGTTGAAGTTATTTGTCACGCCAATTGGAAAAAAGCTGTTTCGAGTAGTCGGCCATTTTGTACATCGAAAAAAAAAAATTCCAATAGCAAGATATTCATACTAAATAGATGTGTAATTAATTTTATGAGCGAATCACTTTTTCATACGAAAATAATTGTTAAATTCCCACATGATTTTATACCCGTTACTGTGGGCTAAGGCCTTAAATCGAAACTGAACTTTGCATCGTTGCAATACGATTAAACTTTTTCTTTCAATCGCTCAAATTTCATTCGTCAAATCTTAGCCACGAAAATGCCTCAAGAATTTCTTAAGGCGAGAAAGGCCTTTAAAATTTTCAGAAAATCGATTAATTTTTTTACATATTTCGAAAGTATGATACCCAAAGAATATACTGACCAAAGGAAAACTCGAAACATTGAATATTTGCGGAGTTATCGCATATGGCCTAGAGCGCGGGGACGGCATGCGGTCAGGTAGCGAATCACATGTTGAAACTTTAAACGCGATTATCTCGAAACTACTTTTTCAAAAACTGCTCGTGTTGTAACTCAAAAAGTTATCGACCGATTTGGATGATAATTTGGGAGGTTACTCTCAGTAATATTATCGGAAGGATATACCTAAAGTTTGAAAGGTAGCGTGTAAATAAATAATGTTTTTGGGGTCAAATATGTCGAAAAAATGGTCGAAAATTCGAACTTTGGAGTAAAAAGGCTCCCAAACTTTCAATTTTGCACTTTTTCATCATTTTTTAGGTATATCCTTCGCCTTAATATGTCAGTAAACGAATGACACTTATTAAATCTTTTTCAGATCAACAGAAAAAGAGTGAAAACTGCAGCACTTTTCGATGTCGCGGAAAACAGGCGTCCGAAGACCCTTAATAACGCCATCTTGTTGGTCATCCCAAAAAAAAATTTTTTTTTAACTTGACAGTTATAATAAACTCATGTCCAAATTTGAAAATGATCAGATTATTATATCCCCTCTAAAAAATTCCCGAAAAATACCTATTCTTCACGCTCCTAAAGGGATTTCTCGCCTTAAGTCGCTTCTTTAGAGATCTAGATCTAGATGAGCAAACAATCAACTTGGAGAATAATAAAAATGAGGAAATGAGAATGTGAAAAAAGAATTTTCGTTGCATACCAACGATGCAAACTTTAAGATCTTTTGACAATATATCATTTTGCGTTTTTACGGTCTGTATAGTTGTTTTTTCTCATTAACAATAGTGAAACTTTGATGTTATGTATAAAATCAAATTTTCTTAATCGTCAAATTTATATATATACAGAGTGTCCTGTTATGAGTGGATAATCCTGCAACTATCGATCGGTCATGTCCTACTATATGCTGGAATTTCAGTTTAATAAAAGTCCAACGGTCTTCGACATAAAAGTCAGCTGTTTTTGGTTTTTTGCATGCCATTTCTACAAATGATATCTTTTATTGACCCGATTTTTTTTTAATACTCTTGGTCATTCGTTTAATCTAGAAAAGTCTTTTTTTTAACCTTAAATGTTAAGGAAACTTTATGAAAAAAGATCTCATGTAGAATTTTCATACAAACCAATTCGAACATCTGACTTTGATAGCCTGCGGTGTAAAAAAAGTGTACTACGCATATCGTACCAATTACTTTGAAAAGTTGCTTAGTTATTGTCGATTCATATCATTTGTAGAAATGGCATGCGAAAAACCAAAAGTAGATGACTTGTTTTCGAAAAAATAATATAAATCCGAAAATCGTGGAAAACGTGGGACTTTTACTGAACTGAAATTCCAGCATATAGTAGGACATGATCGGACCTATCGACAGTTGCAGGATTACCCATTCATAGCAGGACACCCTGTATATATACCTATATATGTATACAGGGTGGATAAAAAGTGACGTCCAAAAGGAAAATCTAAATGGCTCAATACGTATTCGTATTACCCCCGTGTATGTTTCACGATATTTTTTTTACCTTTCGAAGAAAAAGCACTTAAGGGGTTAGGCTACTGTGAAAATGACGAACGCTCGTTCGTTCCTTGAGGCAACTCAAATTGAAGAGGAAGGTTCAACATATGATGCGGGAATCGCGGATTGAAGGTAAAAGTTATGATTGCAACGATAGAGCTGCTAGTAAAACTTTAAGGGGCTATACCAGTGTGAACGCTGAAAATTTGGGTAATTTTCGGGAATTTTTTTTCGGGAAGAAAAGTACTCAATTGAGGGGGGATTGTCTTTTTTTTTCGCAAAATTTACCGCTTTTTGGGAATTTTTTTGTGAAGAAAGTATACAACGGAAAACTTGTGAAACTTGGCATATAGTTTTATTGATCTGTTTACTACATACAAAAAACTTTTTAAACAATTTCGTCAAAAAATCCCCCCTTAAACGCGTTTTTCTCGAAACAGCTTTTTCACAACTGGTGTGCACGATTTCTCAAAAACTATTCAACCGATTGCCTTGAAATTTGGACAGAATGCTCAGCTGACATCCTTTTATCGTTTGATGAAGCAAAAAAGCAATACGTTTAATAGTTTTTTATTTATAACAAAAAATCGATCAATTTTTTTCGAAAAATCGATACTTCAAGTTCAAAACGTCACCAAATCGTCAATTTTTTTTTTTCCCTTCATCGAACGATAGCTATATGTGTCTAAAGTAAAATGCTTTTTGGGTTTTTGTTGCAGGATGAACGTGAAGGCTGTAATCGTGCACACCATAAAAAAAGGACCATCGCGCGTCGAAGGGGGTGGGAGACGGATTTTTTGATGAAATTGTTTAAAAATTTTTTTGTATGTAGTAAACAGATCAATAAAACTATATGCCAAGTTTCACAAGTTTTCCGTTGTATACTTTCTTCACAAAAAAATTCCCAAAAAGCGGTAAATTTTGCGAAAAAAAAGACAATCCCCCCTTAAAGATTTAACTATCGATTTTTGCAAGATAA
The DNA here is from genome assembly GCA_963210295.1 of Ophion ellenae. Lineage (NCBI taxonomy): Eukaryota > Metazoa > Arthropoda > Insecta > Hymenoptera > Ichneumonidae > Ophion > Ophion ellenae. The sequence goes on from OY723386.1 coordinate 65,316,096, forward strand.
AATGATATTGATGTAAATTATATAAATGATAATGATATTCTTGAAAGTATAAACTGTCGAAAAAGCAAAAAAAAAAATCAATTTTTTTAAAGTGTCACACTGATACAGCCCCTTAAACGCGTTTTTCTCGAAACTTTGTTTTTCAAAACGGTGTGCACGGTTTCTCGACATCTAATAAACGGATTGACTTGAAATTTGGTACACTTATTCGGTGTAATAGTAGTTTTGTCTTGACCGACGTTTTTCTTCGTAACTTTTTTTTATTGATTGTTAACTATAATGATGTCATTGTTCCTCGAAAAATCGAAAATAATTCGAAAAATTCATTTTCGATGATCGAAACACGATGACAAAAATAGCTGCGTCAAGCCTTAGCCAATATTATCTATTTTTAGAAAAAAACTCGTTTTTTTCATTTCGGATCAATCGGGTGGCCAAAATCAAGTATACCGTTGAGCCGTTCACGAAATTGTTTATAAATACTTAATCATTGATATTTTTCATGAAATTTGGTACACAATGTACACACAAATAAATGTTCAAACGATTTTTCAATCGTACTTATTCCTTCAAAACAATTTTTTTAAACCCGGCCTTTCTGATCGTCACGGTAGTCTAACCCCTTAATAATTTTCTCCCCCATTTTTCTGTAGCGTAGGTTTTTATTTTATTTTATTCTTTTTTATGCATATATTTTTTATGCATATTTTATGCATACACTTAGAAGTCCCTAAAAGCAATTAGGAGACATTTGGACTACTATAACTATTTTTTAAATCTGATCTTTAGTGACTGATCGTCTCGAACCTATTTTTTAAACTTCTGATCAAAATCTTCGGCATTTACGTTAGTGTTCAGTGGGTCATTTATTTATTGCTTAACAGTGCACTTCACAACGATAACACGAGTTAAAAAAATCGCGAGAAAAGTACATACGCAAAATAAAAACACAGATGGAGAAAAAGAAAACTTTTTTCTCTAAAAGTAAAAAAGATTGCAGGTACGGATAATTGAGACAGGTATTGAGACGAGGCATCTAGATTTTCCTCTTGCACGTTATATAAATGAATGGGCAAGGAAACATTTTTCAAAGCTACCGACTGGAAAACTGGAAAAAAAAGAAACTCAAAAAGTCGTACTCACCTGGTTAGTTCGCTGCATACGTATAAACACACATACACACACGCACACACACACACACACACACACACATATATATATATATATATCGCTGACCCGAGCGCGCACCTGTGGATTCCACGCGTCGCGTCCCCAGCGCGCCCGGCGGTCGTTTACCGAACCCTCCGTAGAAAGTCGCGCTCTCCCGCCCGCGCACGTGAGCGAGAGAGCGCGAAATAGCGCGCAGATCGTTGGCTCGGGTGCGAGTGAGACGCGGACAGCTACTCGCGTCTCGCGGCGTAGCTTAGTGGGGTAAAAAGGGGGGGTTGAACAGGAGTCGCAGGTAGAGTCACCGAGGTATTCCGCCAGTCGAGGATGAGCGGGACCAAAGACGCGTACGTTCCCACATTAACACGCCTGATCGTACTTCGACTAACGTCTACTCTGTAGTTTCAATACCAAAAAAAAAAAACACGCACACCCAACCCCCAAAAAAAGTTTTCCCAAGTGTCTCGATCGCGCGTGCGCAAAGTCTCGCGCATATCCGGCGAAAAATCGTCCAGTACGAGAAACAAAAAACGTCTTCGATGGTGTTCGAGTGCTCGTGAACGAAACAACGCGGATGTGCGGGCGAGTAACGTAACCTTGTGCGCGAAAGCATCGTAACAACAATCCTCGGCATTGTTGCCACTTGAAAAAGAAACGAAAATCGGTGCGCGCCCGCGCGCGCCCCCTCCCCGTCAAACAAGACAGAAATTGAGGAGAGAAAGAAGAAAAAAAAGTAAGCGTTTTTTACGAGTGAGTTTTGTCGGTGATCGTTGGCGAGAGGAAAAACAAGTGCGAAACAAGGATCGAGGCATGTATTTGCCTCTGTAAGAAAATCCACGCCCGGAAAAGTGTCTCGTACGTAAATATATACATATATATACACATATATCCTACTCACACATGCACCCTCGCACCTTACACACACACACACATATATATGCCGTGTACAGGTTTTTCGTCCATACGTGTTTGTGCATACGGGTCTCCGTATACATTGGCGCTCGTGTGTTGCGCTCGCAGGATCGAGCAACACACACGACATATCTCACGTACCTCTCGCGAGGTATTTATGGAAATGATTTTGAAAACTTGTCGCGCGACTGCCGTTAATGAACTCTTCGAATGCGAGGTATACACACGCACACAACTATACATGTGCGTTCCTATATACATATATTTATATATATAAGGATAAGGTTGCCCTGGGACGTTCACGGAGACGCGGCGTGTATTCCGATCTCTCGCGGCGCCGGACACTTTCGCATATACACACGATTCTCCGCGAACCGTTCCCGCTGCAGTTCGCAATCTCGTAAATAAATTGCTCACAAATTGCTGAAAAAAAATCTGTTTTATATGTATATATATATATGTAGACTATTTTCAGTGATTTTTTTCGCGCGTGTGTGTATCATATGAGGATTTCATTTCCGCGCACTCGTATAGCAAGTGTGGAGCGCCATTATTCATGCAATTAAATGCTATGAACGTTGTAAGGGAGAGCGAAGGAGCTTCGTAGAGTTCGAAATTGTGGAGCGGAACATTTCACTCTGCGCATTTTTTATGCACGATCGTATATATACACACACACACATATACAGTACCACACAAAAGTTTTCGATCACTTTGGATAATTGCGAAATTTTGTTAAAAAACACAAATTGTATAACTAAATAGTTATTTATATAGCATCTTCGTTAAAATTTCGTTGTTAAAAATACATCGCTTTCATAACAAAATTATTGTTTACGATTGAATTATGAAATTTGTGTATTTTAATATACTTTTGCAGTTATTCAAAGTGATCAACAACTTTTGCCTGGTACTGTGTACACACACACACACACACACACATATATATATATACAGTCGAACATAGATATAACGAAGACTTGTCCATTCCCTTCCGATAGGCACCCGAAAACTTGATACAACAACATAATAATATACATTATGCTCTAATTGCTCATTACTTGTAAAAATTGCTCTAACTAAAACATTTAAATGAAACAACATAAAAAAATTAAATATCCCAATATTTTTAGTAATAATATTCATTTTTTTTAAAGAACATTTTAAGGTACATGATCTCGACATAATGAAACCTCAATATAACGAAAACTATCTTCATACCGTGGAAGATAGAATTTTTTTTACAACTTTCACCCCCCGATAAAGGTGGGTTCCGGCAAACGAAAATCGCGCAATTTTTTTCCTGGTTTCTCTATGGTTGGTTTACCCGTAACGCCAATAAAAAAGATGACTATCTTCATACCGTGAGAGATACGATTTTTTACAACTTTTACCCCCTGTTAAGGGTGGGTTTCCTTTGCCGAAATCCCTTAAAATGTTTTATATGATCTTTTATAGGCACCCCGAGGCGGATTGAGCAATAAATTGATTGAAAGTAAAAAAAAAATAGAAAATTCGTTGCTTAGCAACGATGCGGACTTCAGACTCATGATATAACGTGCTTCCCTAGAGATTCGTTATATCGAGGTTCGACTGTATATATATACTGTACCGGTAAAATGTTTTTAATATACATAGTTAATATCGGTACACGCACACACGTAGGGTGTATCGCAAGAACGTCCTTTCCGTTCGTAAGCATATAAAGTGTATCTTTCCGAGCAAAATGCATTTTTTTTAATGTCAAGCAACAAAAATTGGCGAGATGTTCATGAGTAAACAATGGCACAGAAACAATCGCAACAATTGCCAATAGGCAATTGTTCGCGAAACCTATTTATAATCTGCAAACTTGGGGATGCGCCTTTTAATTAATAAATAAACATTACTGACCAATGTTGTCAGCTTAAAGAAAAAAATATTCGCCTCACTTAGTTAAGACTAAAAAAAATGAGAAAAACAAAATTACTTGCCTGAACATGGATTCGAATCCGCGGTCGGTCCGGCTTGCCGCCGAAACTACTGTGCCATTATTTACTCAGCGTCGCACTTCACATATGAATATCTCGGGCAATTTTTGTCGCACGACATTTAAAAAAAGCGTTTTACTCGGAAAGAGACACCCTAACTGCAAACGAACGGAAAGGACGCAGTGGAGATACACCCTGTGTATATCTTCTTCTTATATATAAGAATTACTGTTTGTGTGTTCGAAACAAAGTACTCAATTAAATATTACGGAAAATTAAGAATATATTTGGCTATATTTGGCCTATATTACATCATTTTTTCATAGAAAAATATTGAGATCCAGGCGCCTTGGGAGGCGCCAAAAAAAGAAAGTTCCTCCACTGCTGACACGATTCCGGCCGATAGAGTAGCTGAAACCGAAACAGGAAAAAATGTCGTTAAACTGGAAAGTATTTCCTGTACAGAGACGTAGGATTTTCGAAAAATATCAAAATCTAACAAAATGGCGTAGTTATGAAAAAAGTCTGTTTTCTTACCTATAAAGTGGTCGTTTTTTTCAATGCCAAATTGTCAATTTTAATCCAATCAAAAATATACTACGTCATTGTAGCGTAAACATATTCAAGAGTACTCAGTTCGAATTTCAAGTCAATCGGATAATTGCTATTTGAGTTACAATGTCAGCAATTTTGAAAAATCTCATTTCGAGAAAAACGCGTTTAAAATTTTTTATCCTACATTTTATACCTCCGAGCGGTTGCTCTTTAGAAGGCTGCCATTCGGGAAGTATTAGAAATACGGCCTTGACATTTTTAAAAGATATTCTTGAAAGTATAAACTGTCGAAAGAGGCGCAAAAAATCGATTTTTTAAAAGTGTCACACTGGTATAGCCCCTTAGAACTTTGTACAGTCGTGCGTATACCCGCGAAGGTTTCTGAATTGGTACAACCAATCCTTAAGAGGGTAAAAATCGGGAGTGCAATGTTCCGTCGTTTTTTTTTTAAACCATTACAACTGCTACTCAATCTATTAGCTATAAATTCAGAATTACTTATCTCAGTCTTTAAAAAATAATCCCTCAAGGGGTTGGAAAGTATTACAAGGTATTACATATAGTAGACCTTTTTCTGCGTTGATCGTGGCGTGATCGTGTATCGCACAATTCAATATCCACGCTTTGACGACCAAAGAAACAACAAGGGGGCATCCATTAATTACGTGAGGCGTTTAGGGGGGGGAGGGGGTCGAGCGAAATCTCACCCAATCTCACGTGGGGGAGAGGGGGGGCTTCGGCAAATATCACGTAATTTTAGTAATTTTAGTAATTTTAGTAATTTTAGTAATTTTAGTAATTTTAGTAATCACGTAATTTTTATCACGTAGGAAGAGTCTCCCTACTACTTTACATGGTGGAGTAAATGGTACTACAACCGCAGTTACTTCTACTACAATTTATTTTCCGTGAACGTATGCATTTTGAAAAATCTCACGTGAGATTAGGGGAGGGGGGAGGGGGTCGAGAAAAATCTCACGATATCTCACCAGGGGGAGAGGGGGGGTCGAAAAATCGCCAAAATCACCTCACGTAATTAATGGATGCCCCCCAACGAAGCGAGCTCTACTAATCGCACGTTTCTGGTAGGAAACAAATGAATACAAGCCAAAGCGGCGGATTGTATTTCCTAGATGCGCCTGGAGACACAGGCAAAACTTTTCTCATTTCACTTATTTTGGCAACCATACGAAAAAATATTGCACTGGCAATCGCATCATCTGGAATTGCGGCAACTCTTTTGGATGGTGGCCGAACAGCGCATTCAGCACTGAAATTGCCGTTGAATATGCAAATCACTGAGACATCAACATGCATTGTCAACAAAAATTCTGGAATGGGTAAAGTACTCCAACCATGTCAACTCATTATATGGGACGAATGTACTATGGCGCACAAAAAAACGGTTATACCACTTTCAACACCCACTGATGAACTTAATGCATGTCTCAAATCGTCAGTTTTATGGCGACACGTGCAGAAATTGGCTTTAAATACCAATATGCGTGAACAACTACAGCATGATGCATCCGCTGAACGTTTCACAAAACAATTGTTGGATATTGGGAATGGGAAAATGACAAGCCAAGAATCCACACAATGTATCACATTGCCAACAAACTTCTGTTAAATCACAGCAACCACAGGCGAATGGATTCACAAAGTTTTCCCACATATCGCACAGAATTACAAAATCCATCAGTGGCTCAGTGCACGTGCTATATTAGCAGCCAAAAACGAAATACCAGGCGAAGCAACAACTTATAAGTCCATCGATACTGTAATGAATCAAGACGAAGTTATCACTTATCCAACTGAATTCTTGAATTCACTTGATTTGCCAGGCATTCCGCCGCACGTTAAACATAAAAAATGGGCGTACCTATAATTCTTCTCCGAAATATCAATCCACCCCGACTTTGCAACGATACCAGGCTTTCAGTGAAAAAGATTATGAACAATATCATCGAAGCTACAATTTTAAATGGAACATTTAAAGGAGAAGATGTACTGTCGCCGCGCATCCCAATGATCCCGTCAGATAAGCCATTCGAATTTAAACGTTTGCATATTCCGGTGCGATTTGCATTTGCAATAACCATCAACAAAGCGAAAGCACATGGACGATCGCCAAAAGTGTGTGGACTAAATTTGGCAAATTCATGTTTCTTATATGAACAGCTGTATGTGGCCTGCTCACGCGTCAAAAAATCTTCTGATTTATTCGTGTATGCACCAAACGGAAAAACAAAAAATATTATGTATCCAAAAGCACTTCAATAAACAGACTTAAAACACAGACACTATCTTTCTTTGAGTGGTATGCAATGCATGCCGGGTATAGCTAGTATATATATATATATATATATATATATATATATATATATATATATATATATACAGGGTACATTTTTTTCAACCATCTTTGTGGAGCACCTCAAGCCGTATAAAAAAGATTAGGGGGTCAAAGTCGTGCAAGGTTATTCAAGGTCAGTATCGATGATACGAATCTAATAGGTGTTCGAAATGACCTTGAACGACTTTGACCCCCTAATGTTTTTTATGCGGCTTTAGGTGCTCCACATGATGGTTAAAAAAAATGTACCATTGCATTTAAAAAAGTGGAGGTGATCTTTACTGTGCGTCAGCGCCTCCACCGAAATAAAAAAAAAATGGTCGCATTTGATGGGCCCCTTCACGCCGTACAACTTTTGTTTGGGTTTGTTTGTTTGTGACGTCGATAATTACCGAGTTATTTCGGGTGGCAGAGATAAGAGGGACACCCTGTATAATGAGGAAGAGGAAATTTTGAACCCGCTATATCTATGTAACGTTGGCTATCAGCACATTAGTATGTTTTGAGGACGGTGCTTAAATTTTTGTCCAAACGAATCGTTGATTTCGGGCACGGGGCGGTGCTTGAAATGACCTTCCTATAAATATGCGCACATTTATTCAAAGGTGATTTCGGAGACATTGGGCTTTATATCATGTTGAGTATGGGGACAATTGGCTACTATGAGGACGGTACTCGAAGTCGAATGTTTTGAAAATCACCTGCACTATATATATATACACATATGTCAACTACGTTGCAAGTTTTTTACGAAGAAGAAATTTCACTGCTCTCTCTCCCTCTCTCTCTCTCTCTCTCTCCCCCTCTTTCTTTCTCGGATATTTAAAGTCTAAATGAATACGGGAAGTGTTGTGTGTACGAGGAATTTATGGAAATCATCGAACCAGATCACGCGCTCTTCGTAAGTGTGTTTTACTCGCATTTATTGCCGGCTCGCGTGTATACGCGCGCAGTGTCGATGATTTCCCTTTTCTTTTTCACCCCCCCCCCTTCGTGCACCCGTGCGTCTCTATTCAGGAACTCTTTGCGGCGAAATGTTTGTCTTGAAAAAGGAAAAAGAAACGTCGCTTTGAAATTGCCGAGGAGGGAAATCAATTCTTCGGAAGATTAAGTTTATCGCAAAAATCCAGTAGAGCGAGAAATTCCAACGGCGAACTGCGAATATATATATATAGGAAAAATATATATATTCTCCCTATACATAGGAAGAAGAACAATAGACTGGAACGAAGTCAAGACAGATAAAAATCTAATATATACTATTAATTCATTAAAAAAGATTATTGACCGGTCGTCAAGATGACTGTTATAATATATCACGGAGCATTGAATTGCTATTGAAATTTTTATTATGAACTCGAAACACAGAATACGATTAAAAAGGATTTTTTCAAATGAATTTTTCATTCGAAACTCCATTAATTAAATTTAAGGAACAAATGTATACAATTCACCGACAGAGATAGGCGCGCGGTCGGTGTGCGGGCTCGGTGGTCACTGAAGTTAAGCAGCATTGAAGGCTGCCAATACTTGGAGCGGTGACCGCTTGCCCGTGCACTGGTTTGCGCATCAACCTCTGAGTGGGAGGCAGTTTGTCTGAGTTTCTGATGGCAATACAACTGAAACTCAGCCAAACGTAGCCGCCTATATCGGCCCAGGTTTTCGGCAGTTTCCCTGGTCCCTCGTGCAAATGCGATACAGTAGTGCATTAGGAAAGAGTGGCTGCGGTCAACACTCTGAGGGGGGGGGGGGGGGGGGGACTCTGGAAGGATTATAAATGTCGGAAAGAATGGAAGGAATAAAGATGGGGATGGTAAAAGGGGAAGTACCCCGTACCTCTGAGGAATAAATATAATACATTTTAAAAAATTATATAATTCTTATATATATAATAATAATGATCTAATAAATATAATTAATAATAAGATATAACTAACAATTAATAATAATGAAATGATAATCCTAAATAGTTCTAAACAATTTCGTAATAATGACAATAATAGTTATACTGATGATGGCGCTGACGATAATGAAAATGGCATGTAAAAATGTTCGTTTTTTAATTTGCTCTTAAACTTTGATTTTGACAATTTTTTAAAATTAACATTCCAGTTTCTAGTTCATTCGTTTATTATTGTTAATAGTTCTATTATCAATCGAATCGAGTTTTATTTGCGCAACTTTTGTAACAAGTTTTTTTACAAAATGCTATTTTTTCTCTTACATCTACGTTAACTTATTTTCCACTCTGCATACTCTTTCCCTTGTCACTATCTAACATTTTTCTTTTTTTCAGTGTTTAATCCTCGCCTCCATCTCTTTCTCCTCCCTTTTCCTCCATGCACATCTTTCTGTACACTTCCTCTATTTCCCTAAAACACTCGCATATCCCTTTTTGTATTTTCCCATCTAAAATATTTATAATTTCTCCCTTTATCGCCCAATTATCCATTCCTTGCACCTACTCCTTTGCTTTCTTTCTTGCTTTCTCCGTTACTATCGCTCAGGCTTTTTCACATACTAACAGATGCTCCAGCGTCTCATTCTCTTCTTCACAAACCCTGCACCTCCAATCCTTTTCCCCCCTCTTTCCCGCCCTTCCGATGTTTCCGCATCTTAATCTCGCTCACATTTCATTATTCCTTCCCTTTTCTCCCTTTTCCGAACAGTATGGCGTTTTTTCGTTTTCAACAATATATTTGTACCTTTCATTATACGTTGATTTTCTTATTTTTCCTTAAAATTTACGTTTTCAAGTTTTCTAACCCTTCATTCATCCTTTCGTCTATTCTTTCCACTTCTCTTCTTTCCCTTATCATTGTTATTTATTCTTCTATTCCCATAGCTCTTACGACTTTCTCTATTTTTTTTTCCTAATTGCTCTTATAATAGTTTTTTATTATGATTACTAAATTTTTGTTATTCTTATTAATTTAATTATTATTATTGTTATAATTAATTATAAATGCTCTTATTTATTATTATTATTACTATTGTTGTTGCCGTTATTTATCATTAAAATTCAATATACTCATGTCGATATCAATCTACACACACACACACATCTATATCTATATATATAATTCTCATCATCATCCAATTGAACATATATCAAATCGTAATTAAATCGTCGATTATCGATATCGAGCCTCGCAAAAAAATCATGCAAGCGTTTTTTGCCGTTCGTAAAAGGCGAGAACAAAAAATAAAAAAGGAGCAAAGCGATGATTCTCTCTTATTAGGAGCAGGGCGGGAGCATATACTCATCGCGTACAATGGCTCACCGTGCGCGATATGCGTGAAGAGGGTGGGAGCGAAGGAATTTGTAATTTCCCCGTTCCGCCCGAATTAACGGTATACACCGGTACGTACCAACGGCAGCGGCATTGCGGACTCGAGTCCGCACCATCTCCGAAGACGGACGCTCGACGTTACAGTAGAAAAACCTCTTTCTCTGTCTCTCTCTCTCTCTCTCTCTCTCTCTCTCTCTCTCTCTCTCTCTCTCTCTCTCTCTCTCTCTCTCTCTCACACACACACACACTCTTATTCGATAATTAATTCGTCACAGATACATTTTACATTCTGTGAGAGTGATCCACTCTATTCGCCACAACAAAAAAAAAACAAGAATAAATTTTTAAGAGGCGTAATTTAGTGGCAAGGCGAAATGAATGTTATTCGTTCTCGTTCTAGAGTTCCGAATGCCTTTCTTTTTTGTTGAAAAAAACTAACAAAATATTGAGAAAAAGAAATTTGGAAATGTTGGAAAAAAACGAGCAAAAGATAGTTGAAAAATGTTTTTAAATTCAAACTGTTGCACAACATTAACTAAAAAATAGTGTTGAAATAATAAAAAATTGACAACGTTGGATTTTTTTTTCAGTACACTTTAAAAAATGTAAAATTGAAACCGTGGAAAAAAATCGCTAAAAGTAATCGAAAAAGAAAATAATAAGAAATAGAATATAAACAATAAATTACTGAAACGAGTTAAACGAAACTTTTTAAATTGTTAAAAAAAATTAACAAATAATTGAAAGATGGATATTGTTGAAAAAATAATTTAAAAATCGAAGCTGTTGAAAAACACTATTACGAATTCCCCTACGCCGTCACGGAAATTCGACGGCGAAAAAAGGAAAAAAGAACGCAAATATTTTTTCCCACGAAATTCCGACGTGACTCATTACATTAACATTACACGCGACACCTGAGTGCCGTCTACGCGCGCGCGCGCGCGACGGCAAAAACAACGTGAAACAATAATACCTAAGAGCCTCGATGATGACGGGCTCTTGAGGATTTAAAAAAAAGGAAATACCGCCGTCCACACAAGCTTTTATCTTTTTCGTACGCGATTGGCAGGTGTAAAACGATATTGCGATGTGTATACAGTCATCAGACTATATATATATATACTCACGCTCATATATAACATATCGTCTGATGACTCTCCAGACAGCGATTAGGAAATAGTCGATTAATTCTCACCAAAGACCAGACAATCGTAAAATCATTCCGGCTCAAAATGGAGATCGCGTTCGCAATCGTCACGTTTCTCATCAAGACATATAAACATTTTTGTCAAGTTTTGTCATACAGAGTGCAGCAAATGCCAATACGTTTGTTATATACATTTCAAAATAAAACAGAACTTTACATCGTTGCAAAACAATGGAACGTTTTGTTTTCAATTGCTCAAATTTCTTTCGACAGATTTTTGCTACCAAAATTCCTTAACAATTCGTCATGTTACTCATTTAAGGATCCACAATCTAAATGTCTAAAAAATTATCTTGGATAGTAATAAAAATAGGGGAGAATGAATGTAAAAAAGAATTTTCGTTGCATTCGAACGATGCAAACTTCAAGATTGTTTAATGGTATAAGATTTTTGTGTTTTTACGGTCTGTATAGTTGTTTTTTAAATTAAAAATAATAAAAATTTGGTAGTATAATACACACACGCACTCACACATATATGGGTCCGGAAATTATCATTTTGCATGTAATCTAACTTTTTCAATAGATGCTATTCGATTACTTTGTAGGTTTTTTTAAAACACCACAGTTTGAAATATTTCTAAATAATCCTACAAACCAGATTTGGTAGAAAAATTGTCGTCATGCTTTTTTTTTCTGCATTTTGAGTGTGAAAATCGTTCCTATGAAGTGTAACTATCCAGACTTCATGTACAATATTCAAATGCTCCTTAAAAATAAAAACAAAAGCACAGGTATCTCACAGTAAATAACGATATTTTGTAACCGGTTTAGCTAGGTGCTTATGCTTGCCAGAGCAGTCCCCTTTAGCTCCACTTTTCCGAAGAGACTGATTGTGCCGTATGATTTTTGTAGCTTACGCTTTTTTGCTACAGACCTTGCGTGTTATGAGGTGGTGTCACAGGCGAGGGAGTCACGCCACTAGTCATTCTTAACTGTATTATTTTCCAATTAAATACGTCACTCTTTACTTGCTCAAGTGGAACTTTTAGACACCTTCTCACCGCCAGGTTTTGAGGTTAGAAAAACGTAGCATGCTGCGCTCGTAAAACCCGATTGAATCGTCATTCCTCTGGCATCATTCCTCTGGATTCCTCCCGACATGTGAGATCCAGGGGCATGATGGATGCGCCAGAGAAATGACACCATCTTGGCTACGCATGTGTGGATATGCATGAGGTTACATAAAAATGATTCTCTTAGATTATTGCCATGCCACTATCGAAAGAAGAAAAGCTCCGTAGAAAAAGAGAAGCTGAAAAACGGAGACACGAAGGACTTAAACAGGACCCTGTAGGAAGAGAGAGGTTGGAACAAAAAAAGCGAGATCAATATTCAAAGAAAGAGGAGAAGAAGATATCGATAAACCAATAAAAGTCTGTTAGGAAAACGTTTTCATCATTCCTCTGGCCCTACTATTCCATTTGATCATATGATGAATTTCTCAAAACTGAAAAATCAGTGTGGTGGGAATTATATTATATGGATTAGAACTGAAGTCAATTACAATTTTTAGGTGAAAAAATTTAATATTTTTGTTTAGAAATTTCGTTGTCTTACCAAGTGATTCGGGAGAATCACCCATATATATATATGGGTGGCCCGAATAGTGACGTCCAGAAGGAAAATCTAGATGCCTCGTATCAATACCTATCCGAATCACCCCTATATACATAGGTTCTATGATATTTTTCACATTTCGAGAAAGAAGCTTTTCTTACTTTTGTTTTCGACTTTTCCTATAGTATGAGTTTTCATTTTTTGTTTCTTTCATGCATGCACTTTCCTTTCAGAAGTTTTCAAAAGCATTATAAAGTAATTCATACAAGTATGAGTATTTTCTTTTATCATATGAGTTTTAGTGACTGATCCTCCCACAAACCTATTTTTTAAACTTCTGATCAAACTCATCGGTATTTACGGTGTTCAGTGGGTCATTTATTTATTGGTTACTAGTGCACTTGACAACGATAACATAAGTGACAGAAAAATCGCGACGAAAGTACATACACAAAAGAAAAAGAAAAAGTACTTCTTTCTCGAAAAGCAAAAATATCATGATGTTCAAGTTTTCATCGTTGAAATGCAACGAAATTGTTTTTCTTCTGAATTTCCCAAATTATTTTTTGACAGATTCAAACTATACAAATCCCGCGATCATTTTTTGACTCCTTATTTAGCGATCCACCACCCGAGTCTACAAAATATAATTTTCGGTACTAAATAAAATAAGAAATAAAACAAATCGTTGCATTCGATGTGAACTTCAAGCATAAAATATCGTATAACAACATGGGGGTGCTGCCGATAGTTATTGGTACGAGGCATCATGGGGTTGAAGTTTGCATGATTGGAATGCGACGAAAATTCTTTCTAATTTCTTATTTTCATCACTATCCAAAATTACTTTTTGCCATTTTGTCGCAGATCGCTAAATGAGAAACCTAAAAAAGGTTTTCAAAATTTTCGTAGCTTAAATTAAAAAAAAATTGTTTTCGTTGCATTCCAACGATGGAAACTTCAACGTCATCGAGGCATCTAGATTTTCCACTTGCACGTGACTTGTCGGGCCCCTTTGTAAATATATATACAGGGTGTCCTGTTATGAATGCATAAACCTACAATTGTCAATAGGTCAGATCATGTCCGACTATATGCTGGAATTTCAGTTTAGTAAAAGTCCCGCTGCTTTTGGTTTTTCGCATGCCATTTCTACAAATGATAACTTTTTTTTACCCGGTTTAAAAAAAATATTCTCCCGGTTATTTTTTTGTCTAAAAAAGTCTCCTTTTCAATCTTAAATGTTACGGAAAATTTATGAAAAGAAATCTTATGCAGAATTTCCATACAAACCAATTCGAACATCTGACTTTGATAGCCTGCTGTGTAAAAAAAAAGTAATGCGCATATCGGGCCAGTTACTTTAAAACGTTGCTTAGTTATCGTCGATTGATATCATTTATAGAAATGGCATGCAAAAAACCAAGAGCAGATTATTTTTTTTTTAAACAACAAAGCCCATAATCTCGAAAACCGGGGACTTTTACTAAACTGAAATTCAAGCATATAGTAGGACATGATCTGACCTATCGACAGTTGCAGGATTATCCATTCATAACAGGACACCCTGTGTGTATGCCCATTTCTTGCCCATTTTTTGCATATATAATATTACACACAATCAGCATTTTTATTATTACCACACAATACGATGAGGTTGAAGTTTGCATCGTTAGAATGCAATGAAAATTAATATTTCTGAATTCCTTTAATTTATTTTAGCAGATTTTGCCTACGATAATCCATAACCCATTTTTTTAAACCATTTATTTTGCGACCTACAATACCAATTTATAAAAACAGATCTACAATAATAAAAATAAGGAAAATAAAATGTGAAAAAGAACTATCGTTGCGTTCCAACGATGCAAACTTCAACACTACAATATTAGCATTAATACTAATAATACCAGAAATTATTTCATATATAAAGGTCGTCTGGGCTTCCGTAAAAGACGAACCGATGATCCACCCGTCAAGAATGATTAGCGATTAGCTTGTTTCCCTCGAAACGACATGCATTTTATCTGCATCGCGTCGAGACGACAAGTCATACATCTAAACGTCGATAGCAATCGTTTCATTGTTATTTTCGTGTTTTCTTCTACTTTTTTCTTCTTTTTTAAAATTTGATTCGGCACTGTAAAAAATAACGTGAGATAAAAAAAGAATTGCCGATTAGATTGAGGCCTCGCGCGCACGTCGATAATGCCAGTTTATACTTGACCCGGCAGGACGTTTTTCTGCCACCAACCGCGTGGATTTTCACGCCGATTGATTAGAAAAAATCAGACAATAAGAGTACTACCATCAATGACGCCGGGGATATAATGTTTTCTCGTTGCGCCAACGCGCAGTTTCGATCGACGACGCAATCGGCTCAAGAATGCGACGAGGTAAAAAAAAACGCACTATCTCTGCGAAAATCGAAGGCTGGAGTAGTTTTGAAAAAGAAGAAAAAGAAAAGAATATCCCTTAGTTATCGATGTCCTCCGATAAGATCGGTATCTAATTTCATCGAGTATCAAGGCCGATTTTGAGCATTATGTCTGAGAGATCAATCGTGCGAAGGAGAATATAATTTATCAATGCAATATGGGAGAAAATTATCGGAAAAAATCATACCTGGAAGTGAAAAATTGCAGTGTATTTAAAAACGAGTTCATTTTTTTTTTCAATTAATAATTAAGTCGAATTAATAAATTATTTTTTTAAATAAATAAATTGTATTAATACAGAAATAATAATAATGACAACCAAGTACAAAATAATACAATAGAAAAAAAAATTGATAAATTAATCACCATCCGCTTGAAGTTTTTGACAATATCGATTTTGACTTTCGATGGACCCTTAAAATATAATATTTGAAAATATTCTCTGAAAACTTGAAGTTGATCTGTTTAAAATTGAGAGGATTGTGGGCATTTATAGGTAGGTTCCGCGAACCGGCGAACTTCAAACGCGTTGTCTTCAAAATGACATTTTTCAAATCGATGACCACGTCTCAAAAATCACTGCACCGATCAACTACAAATTTTACAAGCTTTTTTTTCATATCGAAAAGCAGTGCGTGACCGAAAGAATTTTTTTTATGCGTCGTTTTTTTTATCATCGAAAATAGAGCGTTTTTTCACCGAAAATCGATACTTTCACCTTCGACTGCGGCTACTTTTTTTTAAATCAATATTTCATATGCGTCATTAAGGCAGGATTCTACTTTGAAACCATGAAAAAAACGCTATTTTCGTGAATTTTTTCTGAGAATACTATTAAAGATATCGATATGGGGTTTAAACTGTTCAATAAATACACTCTTTAAGTACATAAAAAAAAATTTTTAATGTATTTTATTCATTTTTTGTACACGTAAAATATGTTTAAAGCCAACGCCTCGAAAAGCAGGTACCGTTGCCGTGGTCGTGAAATCTTCCCGACGGATGGTCTGAAACAAAAAAATCAAATAGTTTCATGTTCAGTATGTCTTCAGGAACCGACCTAACTAGAATATTTTATATACGTGCAAAATTAACAAAATGGCGGCTAAAATACGAAAAAAATGCGTTTTTTTTGGGTCTTTTTTTGCAATAAAAAAATAGTTCTAATCAAAATTTTAAGTTGATTGTAGTTAGGTCGGTTGGTACACACATATAGAATATGTGTTCCAAATTTCATAAGGATCGGTTCAGTACTTTTTGGGTTATCACGACCACGGTACTTGAAAATGTCGTTTCGAGAAAAACGCGTTTAAAGTTTTGGTGAGTGATAAATCGTAGAAAAAATTATCTTACCCTCAATCAGCGATGCCTGGGCCATATAATATGCCTTCGACGTGTTCCAGGTGGGTGTTTTCATCCAATTTAGCCTTTTTTTAAATTCTGCCCTCCTTAGAAGCCTCAGTCGAGCGGCGGTTCGCTCGAACGATGCGATGTTGGTCGCGCATAGTGGCGAACTGCATGACGGTTGGGCCGATTGTAATGCCCATGACTTCCATTATTTTTAAAACTGGGCTGAATCCTTCATTAAAAACGCAGGCAGCAGTGAGGCACGCAATTTTGACGATTTTTTTGCCATTAAAGACATGTTTCGGTGCCATAGCCCAAACTGTAGAGTTGAAACATTCGTTGTTATTTTGAGTGTTTCCACCCAAACATCTCTCCAGTAATCCCTTTTTTTTAGATCTTCGTAGATCGGCTTCAGCACCTCTTGTACGTCACGAGCAAGAGCAGGAGGATGTTTATAATTTTTTAAAGCGTTGTTTGCTTCGGCCTTCTTATACTTGCACCAGCCGTCTGAACGAGGTAGGTGCGTTTGAAAGGCGAAAAAGGATAGTTAGACTGCTTGGAACATTATAAAATTTTGACCGAACATTCTTGAACATATTTACTTTCGAAAAATGTAAAAAAAAATTTTTTTTTTCAAAGTTTCAAAGTAGAATCCTGCCTTAAACTAATCTAAATTAATGAACTAAACTAAACGCGTTTGATTTATTTTATTTTGGATGATTTGTTTCCGAGCAGCAGTTGTCACCGCGAAGGAAGTTTTTCAAACAGCGCTCTGTACAAATCATTGTATCTACTACATTTATAAATATTTTTTAATATGAAAACTGTAAAAGATACTTAAACTATACTCTTTAATGTAATTTTTTTTTTTCGTGAACTTGCATTCGATTTCCTAGAAAAAATCGCGACAATTCATCTTTTTTCTGGTCACGAGCTAGGTGTAACCCGTTTATAACTTCACGTAATTTCGGGCCCAAATCTATAACAGAAGAGATTATTATTGTTAATGTCACGATACTAATAATAATAATAATAATAATAATAATAAAAGTGGCAATCTCAAGATTCCTTACTATCACTCTTATGTTATTATAATAATGACAATCATTATTACTACTATACTACTATTATTATTAATATTACTGATGTTATGTCTTTTACCAGCATTATTTCTATCACTATTGCTTCTTATATTTACTGTTATTACTATTACTATCAAATCTGCATTTGATTTTTCAAAATATTTCATAAATAATACATACAAAATGAAAACAATGATTTATAATAGTAGTATTAGTAGTCAATTATTTATAATAATTTGTAATAACTTTATAATGACAATATTAATGTTGCTATTACTACTTCATCTTGTATATTATTATTAATTTAAATATTATTTTAAACTGTATTATTATTGTCTATCATTTAATTTTATAATTTCGATTCATTGTCATTTTTTATCTTATTCCCACTCTTATTACTTTTACCGGTATTATTGTTTTTTAACAATAATTTTCATTATTGCTCGCATTGTTATGATAACCCGCTTACTATAATATTATAATTGAATAAAATGAACGGGAGTATTAATAATAAGTGCAGCCTCAAAGGAGATATCCCGTCGTGGCCATAAGGAAGTTCAGAATCTCAGAGAATTTTCTCCCCCGTATCCCCTCTCCTTCCCGCCGGTAATTATTAATACGCATATCCTCTGAAACTCGTTTTCCACCTCTATCCACACACACACACACACACACACGCACACACACACACACACGCACACACACACACACACACACACACACACACACACACACACACACACACACACACACACACACACACACACACATATATATATATATATATATATATATGGAGATCAAGAAGGCCCTTCCGTGCAGCCTATCCATTCCAATCACTATACTGAAAAAAAGAGCAGGGTGAAGAAAACGAAGGAAGAACCTTCTTCGAGGTTGTAAACACTTCCTAAATACAGTTAACCTCGCGGCTGTGGAGTTGTCCTCCTCCTTCACTCGTGCCTGCATACGTCAATGTGATACATAAGCGTGGCCGTGTGTCTGGACGGCAAGAGAGCAGATCAGGTGCAAAGCGCGCGAGCGAACGAACGTTTAGTTTCCGCGTTCATTTCGCATTGCCGCACTGTAACGCGTAAATATTGCGTGACCGTGTTAACTTTGGTCATCTGGTGGAAATTGCATGTAGACATTTATAGATTTATATATACAGTCGAACCTCGATATAACGAATCTCAAGGGAAGTTCGTTAAAGCGAGTTTTCGTTATATTGAGGTTTCGTTATACCGAAGTCATGTTCCTTAAAGTGTTCTTTAAAAAAAAATATATTAGTATTATATATATGGGGATATTTTTTAAAGAAAGAAAGGTCTAAATTAGACCATTTTTACAAGCAACTAGCAATTAGAGCAGAATGTATATGATTATGTCGTTGTATCAAGGTTTCGGGTGTCGATCCGGGAAAATGGACAAATCTTCGTTATATGGACGATTTCTTCATATCGAGGTTCGTTATATCGAGGTTCGACTGTAAAAATGATCAGCTTTTGGTTCTTTGGATGCCGTTTCTACAAATATTAACTTTTTTTGACCCGGTAAAAAAAAATACTCTTGGTTATTTGTCTTATGTAGAAAAGTCTTCTTTTCTACCTTAAATGTTAAGGAAACTTTATGAAAAAGGATCTTACGCAGAATTTTCATGCAATCCAATTCGAACATCTGAGTTTGATAACTTGCGGTGTAAAAAAATGTACTACGCATATCGTGCCAATTACTTTAAAAAGTTGCTTAGTTGTCGATTCATATAATCTGTAGTAATGGCATGCGAAAAACCAAAAGCAGATGATTTTTTTCAAAAAATAACCTAAGGCCCAAAATCTCGAAAACCGTGGGACCTTTACTAAACTGAAATTACAGAATGTAAAAGGACATGATCTGACCTATCGACAGTTGCAGGATTACCCATTCACAACAGAACACCCTGTATATATATGTATGTCCAGCTCGTTACGTACCAATTTCCTCCCACCCGCGCGCGGCATAGCACAGCTACCTGAATTACCCTTTTCATACACAAGTTTCTAAAGGTCAGCGTGAGAATAGTCGAAGAGGAAGAAGGAACGGAGAATCTCTCTCGTATTACCGTGTAGTGTGATCCACTGCGAGACTACATAGTAATACTTGAAGAAACTCGGTCACGAAGGCACATTATACCTCCCTATACGGTATCCTATTGCATGAAAAAAAACCTTTGTTGCTGTACATATATGCAGTTGAAAAAAAAAACCAGCACATTTCGCTATTATCTTTTATGATCCTTAGATTGGGACGATCGAGTGCGGGATGATAATCGTTTTGAAGTTTGTATTGTCCGAACGCAACCATTTTTTTTTCTCACTTTGATATCGCCCAAGATATTTTCAAAAATAGTGCTGAAGATGGCATCGTTGGAGTGCAACAAAAATTCATTTTTTCATTTCTTTATTTTTATTGCTATCTAAACTGTTCTTATGCAATTTTAGCTTATGAATCCCTCATAAGGATCTTCAAAAATATTTCAGTCACATTTGTAGCCTAAATGTGCCAGACAAAGATTAGGAAATGCAAACAAACAAAAAATCGTTACGTTCCAACAATGTAAACTTCAATGCCATTGTTTTTACGTAAATTTAGGTTGCAGAATTTAGAAAAGGTTGTAAAAACATTTGCAAGATTTTCGTAGTGTAAATTAGTTGAAAAATTTGTGCGATAACAAGCTAATGAATCGAAAAAATGTTTGCAAGTTTGCATCGTTGGAATGCAACGAAAATTCTTTTCATTTTCCTATTTTCATTACTATCCAAAATCATACTTTGCAGATTCAGGTTGCAGATCGCTGAATACAAATCCCAAAAAAGCTTTGCGTGATTTTCGAGACTCAAAACCGCCAAAGGACATTTGCGAAATTCAATTTTACAAAAGTCATTTTCGTTGCAGCTCAACGATGCAAACTTCAACGTCATCGAAAAAAATAAATTTTCGTTGCACTCCAATGATGCAAGAAACCATTATTTTCCGGAAAATTGTACGCAATTATTATGTGAGACTGATAATATCGATTATCATCCAATAATTATTGTGTATATCTATGGCAGGCTGTTTTATTTCGTACTGGACGTTGAGGTACTTTGGCACTTTTGGGGCAGTTATTTGACGGGCTTTTTATTTTTTGAGCTGAAAAGTACTCGGGAGCTTGGGAAGAAATTTCTTGCGGACGAGGAAGTCGAAAGAGATGGAAAATATTGGGGGGAGGGGCGGAGGGAACTGCATTCCGGTCGCATTCCGAGCGAAACGTTTTCTGGCCTCTCTCACTCTCTCTCCCTCCCGCTCTCTTTTTCCCTTCTCCCTCTCTCGCTTGAGAAACGTCAACGGTCTTCATCCGGCAGTATCGCAAAGCATACGCACGGAGGCCGACATAGAGAGAGAGAGAAAGAGAGAAAGAAAGGAAGAGATACCTTCACACAACCATCCGCGAGTTTATATGCGTTGAACGGGTTATTCGCGTTTACGGTTCGCCAAAGAGGCTCGATGACGTTCTCTCCTCGCTCTCCCCCTCCCTTCGACACCTCTCCCTCGCATCATGCTCCTGCAGATTGCATTTTTTTCTTCTTGCTCTCTTCTTTTCGACCTGCGCGTGCGTCGTCCTCATCGCGTGCCCACGGACGATCATCTTCGATTTCTTCGAGTGTCCGCTTGCGCACTCGCACTCCTCGAGGTGCACACATGACCGTTGTCTTTCCGATCTATAAGAGACTCACGCGCGTGTGTGTGTGTGTGTGTGTGTGTATGTATGTATGTATGTATGTATGGATGTATGTATGTATAGACACGCTAGGCTAGCAAGAGGTGAACAATAGACTGCGACAAATTGTTTCAAAAGCTAAACTAGCGGTCATTGTCGTGACGAGAGGCGCTGTATACGAAAAAAATGTTTGTAAGAAAGAAGATCTACTACGTTCAAGTTTGCATCGTTGGAACGCAACGGAAATGCATTCCTTCAAATTGTTTAAACGTTCTCTTGCCGACTTAGACTACAAAAACTACTCGAAAGTTTTGACGTACTCTTATCAGAGATTTACGTCTCCATTTTGCAAAAAAAGTTTATATAATACAGTTTATATGAAAAAAATTATATAATACATATATAAAAAAAAATAAAAGATACATCGTTGCGCTCCAACGATTCACACTTCAGACCCATGAAGGTATATGGTGTTGAAGTTTGCATCGTGGGAATGCAACGAAACGCCTTTTTTAAATTTCGTTTTAAATCTCCATTTTTATTATGATCTAAACAATTTTTTTGCATATTCGCCTCGTCTATCTAAATTAAATGAGAATATCGACGTAAAAGGGCAAAGGAAAGGCGAAAGATGAAAGACGATAAAGACGGAAGACGACAAAACAAAAAGGTGGAAGACGAAAAAGGCGAACGCGAGATAAAAAAAAAGAAGAAAACGGAGAGATGAAAGAAAAAAGACACAGAGGAGAGAAAGAATTCGCGAGAGACAATCATTTCGGGAGCACCAGCCGTTAAGGGGCTATACCAGTGTGAACGCTGAAAATTTGGGTGATTTTCGGGAAATTTTTGGAGGAAAAGTACTCAATTAAATGTTTCGAAAAATTAAGAATATATTTGGCTATATTTGAGCTGCATTACATAATTTTTTCATAGAAAAATATTGAGATCCAAGCGACTTATGTGCTGCCTTCGGAGGCACCACAAAAAAAAGTTCCTCCACTGCTTACATGATTCCGGTCGATTGAGTACCTGAAACCGAAAAAGGAAAAAATGTCGTTCAACTGGAAGGTATTTCCTGTACAATGACGTAGGATTTTCGAAAAATATTAAAATCTAACAAAATGGCGTAGTTATGAAAAAAGTCTGTTTTCTTGCCTATAAAAAGGTCGTTTTTTTCAATGCCAAATCGTCAATTTTCATCCAATTAAAAATATCCTACGTCATTGTAGAGTAAATATATTCAAAAGTATTCAGTTCAAAGTTCAAGTTCAAAGCTCTTTGAATTACAATGTCAGCAAATTTCAAAAATCTCATTTCGAGAATAACGATTAAACATTTTACTATCGATTTTTGCAAGATAAAATGATACTGATATAAATGATATAAATGATAATGATATTCTTGAAAGTATAAACTATCGAAAAAGGCAAAAAAAATCGATTTTTTGAAAGTGTCACACTGGTATTGCCCCTTAAGCTGAAAAACGAAATTACGACGTGGCATAAGAAAGTAAAGTGACAAAACTGCAGAATATATCAAGCGTGCAAAATATCCAATTCGATGGGTCTCGATAAAACACTTGAAGGAGCGAAGAGAAGAGAAGAGGCGATCACAGTAGCGCGGCCGTCGCAAGTCCGCGTTATGGAGATAAAAAGGAGACAGAAAACCAAGCTGTTACAAGAGCGTACTCAGGATCTAAGCTGGGGGGGCAGCTCATTTTAGTTTCGCCGCAGAAGTGGGGGGGGCAGCAGATAGTAGAAGTAATTTTTTCTTCTAGGGGGGAGGCAGCTGCCCCCCTCCCGGATACGCCCTTGAGCCGTTACATGTTCAACACCAAAAAAAGATGACAGTGAATCAACCCAAAGAACAGCTACAAAGGCTGAATTTGCGACGGCGGGTAAAAAGGCAGAGCATGAATATCGATCGAGAAAGTACGAGGAGAAAGCCAAGAATGACCAAACGGAAAAGGACATTCCCAGTGATGACGACAAAAACATGAAGACCGAGTGTGACATCGAGCGGTTAGCCGATAGCAGTGACAACGATACGCGAGTGTTCAACAACAAATGACACGATAGAAGAAGACATATACAAAACCCAGTGAGTTTGTTTACCATTAAAGACGTTGAAGGCAAGCATATCACATTTTTCCGTGCATGACAAATTTCCAATCGAAAAGCAGTTCGAAGAATTCGAAAAGCGAGTATACTGTTGGAATGGAACGAACTACAGAAGGTTATTTATGCAAAAAAATTATTCAGTGGCTCCGCGAAACAGTATATTACGTTACAAGAAGGCATAACGATGTGGAAAGGACTATATAACAACGACTGGCGTGTGAATTCGAAACAAAAGTGAATAGTGCTATGGTTCATACCCAACTTGTGAAACGGAATAGGCTACCGAAAGAAACACTGCGACAATGTGTGTACGTCATGAGTGATATCGCAAATCAAGGTTTGACCGAGGAAGAAGTGCTTATGCAGTACATTGTGTACGGAATAATAGACGATGAAAACAATAAAACTATTTTGCCCAACGCCTCGTCTATCACGGAGTTGAGCAAAAATCTAGAACAATATAATTAGATGAAGGAAAGGGGTGAATAGAAACAACGGAATGAACTGGGCACGTGTTAATCGAAAAAAAACGGAAAATTGACGAAAAGATTGAAAGTCTCACGGTATTTTATATGTAGTTCAGCCGAACATATTGCGCGCGAATGTCCGGAAAAAAATAAGGAAAAGAAGTGCTTCAAGTATGATAATTTTAGGCATATCGCCTCGAAATGTGACGAAAATGGGTCCTTATAAGATCTCCCGAGTTAAGGGATGTGACCGTTACGAGGTCACACGTGAAAACGAAGGTGAAGGTCCTAGAATGACAATCGCAGTGGTAGATAAAATAAAACTATACTTTTGTTATCTTTGAATAGAACGAAGTCAGTCTGCATCGTTGGAATGCAACGGGAATGCATTCTCTTTAAATGGTGAAAAGCTTTCCGGCGGATTTAGCCTACCAAAACTATTCGAACGTTTTTACGTATTCTTATCAGAGATCTACGCGCTCATTTTGCAGAAAAGGTTTTGGATAATACACATAAAAAACTTTTAAAAATAAATAGTTGCGTTTCAACGATGCAAACTTCAAACCTTTTACCTATTACCCTTCCCAATTGGATCCTTTCCTATCACTCCGTACCTGCAGTTTTCTAGTCTACACCCAACTTCCCTTGCGTCCACAGCTGTCTTGAACTAAACTATACGGCATTTGCAGTGGGTATGGGGAAACTGTGTAAAACCCGTACCGCTATAGGCAGCCCTATATTGTTCTCATTATCTGATGCACAGGCGTTTTACTCAAGTATCCAAAGCCAGGTCTCAGAAGTATTGGCTTTCCGCAGACCGGTTGATGCGCAAGCTGGTGCACGACTAAGCGATCACCACTCTGAGTATCGGCCGTGCACAACGCTGCTCAAATCAAACTCCCACCGCCCACCCACCAGTCTCGTTTGCCATTGAAAAAATATATTAATTGCAGAACGTTATTAGTAAAAAAAAAAAAAAAGCAGATGAATCCCATTTCGAAAGATGTAAGTTCGCACAAATGAATAATGACGCGCATTTCGGAGGACATAAAATCGTTTACTTGTGGATTTGTAACGTATCTTTTATCTCCGATGGCTGAGCAGCGAATAACTCGTCATTTATTTTAAAATTTAAAATGAATCACGAAGAAATGGTGATGCTTGGATTTTGAACGAACAGGAATTCCTGCTATACAGGTGTGTGCGCTAATATATATATATATAGGGTGTCCCTCTTATCTCTGCCACCCGAAATAACCCGGTAATAATCGACGTCACAAAAAAATTTTCCAGACAAAAGTTGTACGGTGTGAAGGGGGCCATCGAATGCAACCAATTTTTTTTCATTTCGGTGCAGGCGATGACGCCCGTGAAGATCATCTCCACGTTTTTTGAATGGAATGGTACATTTGTTTTGCAACCATCTTGTGGAGCACCTCAAGCCGCATAAAAAACATTAGGGGGTCAATGTCGTCCAAGGTCATTCAAGGTGACCTATTCAAATGAAATACAAATGTGAATATCTGGTATGTAAAATTTGTATGTATGCAAATATTCGGTAGTGATGCGAGATATTTAGATTTGTATCATCGATACTGACCTTAAATGACCTTGAACGACTTTGACCCCCTAATGTTTTTTATGCGGCTTGCGGTGCTCCACAAGATGGTTGAAAAATGTACCATTCTATTTAAAAAAGCGGAGGTGACCTTCAACTGTGCGTCAGCGCCTCCATCGAAATAAAAAAAAATTGGTCGCATTTGATGACTCCCTTCACACCGTACATCTTTTGTCTGGAACATTTTTTTGTGACGTTGATAATTACCGAGTTATTTCGGGTGGCAGAGATAAGAGGGACACCCTGTAAATATTAAATCCCAAGCCTGCCCATTTCTTCGTGATTCATTCTAAATATTAAAATGAATTACGAGTCATTCGGTTCTCAGCCATCTAGAAGATTAAAAAAACACGCGACGTTACAAATGTAAAAATAAACGATATTATATTCTTCGAGATACGCATTATTATTCCCACACACACACACCTCTACACTCGTACTTCCACGTATATTTATTTGCATATTTAAATTTTAACTATCGTATTTTCTTTACCTATTCGTTTTACAATCTATACACATGTATATATCTTCGTTTCCAAATACTCAAGAGATTTCCCAAGATCGCGAGAATTGCAGATTTCTTTTCTATTTTTTTCTATTTTTCAACTGCTTTTTTTTGGTTCTACCGTGAGACAACAATTATGACAACGTCCTGAATTCCTCGACGTCCACGCATATTATTATATATACTCGTGCGCTATGCGAAACGTGTGGAACGGCGTGGAGGCTGCTCGATGTCGCGGAGGCGCATGTACATATGTGTATGTGTGTATATATATATATATATATATATATATATATATATATATATATATATATATATATATATATATATATATATATATATATATATATATATATATATATATATATATATATATATATATATATATATATATATATATATATATATATAGGATTTTAGTCAAGGACGTTTCGTGCCACGCTCACACTTCACTTGCAAGACGACGACACGCTCGCGCATTCCGTCATCTTTCCTTTTCACAATAACACAGGGCGTGTCTCACCTTTTTTCTTCATTTTTTTCTTTCATTCTTTTCTTCTTCTCACCTTCTAACTTCTCATGCACGAGCATTTTTCCTACGTCAATCTATGCGTCTCTCCGGTTGCTTGCCTAAAACGCGCACCAGCGCAGGCTGTTCCTCCTCTTGTTTCGCGCTCGATTCTAGTGTGCAATGGGTAATGTTGCTTCTCGCGAGGGCAGAGCGAAGCTCGTCGGAGATGCGTGCATACGCTTGCACGTGGATACCCTTTTTTTTAAATATAATAATAGTGGTAATACATCATTTTAAATATTACTAATAGTTGGTTTATTTTCTCCTAATTACTTAGGAGAAAATGTTTGAACAATAATAATAATAGTCGAATAAAAACTCTTAATTCATAATTATAATAATAATTTAAAAATTATTATTATATTAATATATATACATATATATATATATATATATATTATTTTAATTTTATAACCATTTTTTGTGGAAATGGGGAAAATATTTGGGGGGGGGGGGGGATGGCCAATAGATAAAGGTTTAACTCATCGTAGATAGATGTCATTAATAGAAATGTAGTTCTCTTCGTTTCATGGCTAGGAACAAATGTCAGTCAGTTTTTCTGCAAAAAACAAATTAAAAAGTCTGTAAAACCCACTTTATTTGTTTACAAAACAAGCTGTCACATTAAGTGGTTACAAAAAGATTGTGAAGAATTTGCTTGTTTTTGTACATTTATTGTAAAGCAATTATCTTTTCACCTTCATAAAGCTAGCAGAGCAAAGTCCCCAAAGTGGATTTAATTGGTATCAAAATTTTGTGCTTTTTATGTGCTAATTTTGTGCTCCATTAAAAATGTTTGTGCTCTTGTCGTTTAGCGGGAAATTAGAAAACAAAAGTGCTCTGATGGCTTACCATCAAGCTAGCAGAGCACTTAGTGATCTTTGCCATATCTAAGAATGAAACTACGTGATATTCGTGTGCTTTTTATGTGCTTTGCGAATATCGAACAGGCAAACCCCTATTTTTTCGCCCAATATAGACCCTCTAAAACCCCTCCAATAAGAGCATATACCATTTTTTGGATATTCTGAAATGAAAGTGTATCATATTTATGTGCTGTTTATGTGCTCTACGAATATCCAAGAGCCAAACCGCTAAAACGCAAATTTCTCCCAAAACCACCCCTACAAGACCCAAGCTACCCGCCAATACGAGTATTGGTTATTTTTCCGATATCGCAAAATCAAAGCAGTCCACATTTATGTGCCTTTTATGTGCTCTACGAATATCCAAGTTCTGAACCGCTAAAACGAAAATTTCTCCTAAAACCACCCCTACAAGACCCAAGCTACCAGCCAATACGAGTATTGGTTATTTTTTCAATATCGCAAAATCAAAGCAGTCCACATTTATGTGCTTTTTATGTGCTCTACGAATATTCCAGAGCCAAACCGCTAAAACGAAAATTTCTTCCAAAACCACCTCTACAAGACCCAAACTACCCGCCAATACTCGTATATTACGCCAATACCTGCCTATCTCTCTATTTTCATAGAGCACATAAAAAGCACATAAATGTGGACTACTTTGATTTAGCGATATCGAAAAAATAGCCAATACTCGTATTGGCGGGTAGTTTGGGTCTTGTAGAGGTGGTTTTGGGAGAAATAGAGATTCATCATGGTTTCTCGACAATAGGTCCTCAATGGCCCTTAACTCCGGACTTACCCTAATAAATTTATGAAATAAGTAATAAATAAAAAATTCTAAACATCGGTTCATGATTTTTAATGAAGTAGTGGAACATTTTAACGAGTATCTTTTTTAGGAGACATCAGTTTGCATCTATAACCATTTCATTCTGAATTAATGTTCCTCTTCACAAAGATATACACACCCATGTACATATATCAGGTGTAGAAGTATGAAACCGGAATTTCCCTATAAATGCCAGCGCCATTATCTCCCTCTAACAGCTGACAAAGATTTTCAACACACAACAACCCAAGTTCCCTACGCCGGTATATTTTTCTATAACCTTAAGGGGACCCGGTGGTCTAGAAATTTCAAAAAATCTTTTTTTTCGATATTTCGTAAGTATAGTATCTTAAGAATATACTGTGAAATTTTCATGCGGAAATTCCCAATATTATAGCTTCTACAGCCTATTAACCAGGTAGAGAGCGGTCCGCGCGCTCCTAATGGGTCTAGCGCTCGGAGCGCGGCAGTTGTCCCGACCCTTCTCCGAAAATATATACCTGTATATAGTATATACTATATACCTATATATACCCTTCCCCTCCCCGAAATATGTATACCTATTGTTGAACATTAGTAAGGGTAACGGTCATTTGGCTTTCCCCTGACTTGATCAGTACAACGTTTCGTCTTGACGAAGCAACATCGAGCAGTTTGAAATAAAATATCAGAAAATATGGATAGAAAGCAAGGCGGCGACTCTTCTAGACGACCATCTTTTATAGGGCGTAAAGGATCTTTCAAGGGCAATCGATTCACTATCGAAAATACGACTGATTTTACGAGCACGTCTGCGAAAAAATTAAAAGACAATGAGGAATTGGAAGTAAACGTTAATCCTACTTTCAATTATTGCATCATCGAATTCAGCGTGATATTTTTAACGTTGCAGCAGTTGTTGAAGTGTAAAGATTGTAACGGTGCAGTCACTTTTAGCAAAAACGGACAACGTGGTCTAGGATTCAAGCTCTCTGTGAAATGTGGGTGTAAAGAAACTTTTATTTTATCTTCGCCGTTAATCGATAAGGCGTTTGAAATCAACCGTCGACTTGTTCTCGCCCTGAGAATGCTTGGCGTAAGATTTGAAGGCATGAAACATTTCTGCGGTCTCATGGATCTTGGACAAGGAATTTGTAATAGTACATATTACAGCATCGTGGACAATATAAAAATTGCAGCTCAAGCCGTCGCGAAAATCGTTTTCAAAAAAGCATTGAAAGAAGAAGTCGCGTTGAATGTAAAAGCAGGGCGTCCCGCGGATGAACTTTCTGTGTCTGGTGATGGATCGTGGGCGAAACGTGGATTCTCATCGCTTCTCGGTATTGTCTCGTTAATAGGGAAATACAGTAACAAAATTTTAGATGTTGTCATCAAATGCAGTAATGTCAAGGCTGCTCAAATTGGAAAGGCCAAGAGGATACGATTGAATATGAAGCGTGGTATCGAGAGCATGAAAATCACTGTGACGCAAATCGTACCGGAAGTGCTGGCAAAATGGAGGTAGACGGCATCGTGGAAATGTTCGAGAGATCGGAAGAGTTATACAACGTGAAATACGCGAACTATATCGGAGACGGCGACACGAAAACGTTCAAAGCCTTATTGGACACAAAGCCTTACGGAGATGATGTTGTAGTTTGCAAAAAAGAATGTGTTTTGCATGTTAAAAAACGTTTGTACAAACGTGCTCTTGATGCGAAAAAAAAACATGCACGAATAAAAAAAGCAACATAGAAATTGACAGAAAAAGAAGAGGGAAAAAAGACACAGCAGAAAGTTAAAAAATCGAGAGATAAAACACCGAAGCGTCAACAATTGACGAATAAATTATTGCAAGAGCTGTCGACTTATTACGGTCTAGCAATTAGACGTAGTTCAGATTCTACTGAAGGGATGAGAAGTGAAATATGGGCCGCATATTATCACAAAATTTCAACAGATGAAAATCCGCAACACTCGTACTGTCCTCCAGTTTCCGAATCGTGGTGCAAGTGGCGTCAAAGTGAGGCTGCAGGTACTTTAGACACCTACGAGCATCCACCTGCTCTGGACGATGAGCACAAGAAATATTGAAACCTATTTATGAAGAATTGACAGCAGAGAATTGATTGGAAAGGTGTATTGACAGTAATACGCAGAACAATAACGAAAGTTTCAACGCTTGTATGTGGCACCTTGCGCCGAAACATCTGTTTGCCGGCAAAAAAATCATCGATATTGCCACCTATATTTCCGCTTGCATATTCAACGAAGGATTCGCATCGTTATTAAAAATAATGGAGGCCATGGGCATCACAATCGGGCCACAAGCGGAGCAACTCGCGCGAGACCGAGACGGGCGGCGAGTATCGAGCGCCAACCGTAGGAGCACCGACAACTCCAAAGAGGCTCGTACAGCTCGAAAAAATGAAAGGAGTGAGCAAATCGAGGAATACGAACGTTCCGAAGGGACCCTATATGGTGCCGGAATCGCGAATTAACTGTAAGTATTCAAAATTTGCTCAATTTTTTAAAATATCTGTACCTCAAACTTTAAACTCATTTATCTCGAAACAACTTTTTTCGGCACGGCGGTGGTGAAAACAAAAAAACTATTCAACCGAATCACTTGAAATTTGGATATGTTGTTCACAACATGTATGGCTATCGTCGGAACTAGAATCATAATTTTATTTAAATAATTTCCTATTGTTTACACTAAAAAACTAGTGAAAAAAGACCCGATTTTACGAACTTTTTTTTCAAATGCGCGCCATTTTGTCAATTTTTAATTTTTTCGATTTGTTCTAGTTCCGACCATAACTGCACTCTTTCTGATTAAGATTCTTCTTGAATTTTGTGTTTCAGATGAGTAGAAGTCTCGACATCACCTACGCCGTCCGGGTCCGATTTTTCGAGAGGGTCATCAGCGGCATTTTTATAATAATAAATATTGTTTTTAAAATGAAAAAAAAAGTTTTGTATGCTCAATAAACGTAGTAATAAGCCCGAAAAGTTGAAACATAGTTTTAAAAAATTTTAATGGCAAAAAAAATCGTGAAAATAGGTGAAATTTTCGTGCTCTAGACCACCGGGTCCCCTCAAACATGTCGAGTTTTGTGCCTACGAACTACGATTTGCGGACAGCATTGGTTTTCTGTTATCATGTGAAGAAAACTGCTGCAGAATCGCATCAAATGCTTGTCGAAGCTTACGGCGAACATGCTCTTGGTAAAACACAGTGTTTCGAGTGGTTCAAAAAATTCAAAGTGGTGATTTTGAGGTGAGAAACGAAGATCGTGGGAAACCACCAAAAAAGATCGCAGGCAACGAATTGCAAGCCTTATTGGATGAAGATGATACTCAAAGTCAACAAGAACTCGCGGATAAATTGAATGTGACGCAGAAAGCCGTCTCCATTCGTTTGAAAGACCGGAATATGGAAAAAGGCAACACAAAGTCATTTTGCTTCATGAGAATGCTCTATCACACACAGCAAAACGGGTCACAGAAACGATCAAGGCGTTCAGTTGGGAAATACTAGCGCATGCGGCTTATTCTCCAGACTTGGCTCCGTCTGATTATTATCTATTTGCATCAATGGGACAAGCTCTCGCTAAAAAACGCTTCAATTCATATGAAAATGTACGAAAATGGCTCGACAACTGGTTCGCTTCAAAAGGAGAACTGTTTTTTTTGTGTGGCATTCATAAACTGCCGGGGAGGTGGGAAACATGTATAAATAGCAATGGACATTATTTTGAATGGAATATTTTTTATCATTTTCAAACAGACGTATAATTTTGACAAAAAAGCTCCGGTTTCATACTTCTACACCTGGTAAATACGAAGAAACCGAGACTGGTGATGGGTGGTCGGGGTTCGGCTCCGGCGGTCCTCGAGTTGAGCAGCGTTGTGCATGGCCGATACTCGGAGCGGTGACCGCCTAGTTATGCATCGGCTGGCGCATCAACCGGTCAGCGGAAGGGCAATACTTCTGAGACCTTGCTGTAGATACTTGAGTTAAATGTCTGTGCACCAGAGAATCAAAAGAATATGGGGCGGTCTATACCACATTTTCACAGTTTCCCGTACCGTCAGCAAATACGGTATAGTGTAGCTTAAGGTATTTCTTTCACGAACCCAAATATTTAACAAAAAAAGCATTTTTGTCTATAAACAAGTAAAAAGACATCCCAGTATACTGGTAAAACTTCAAGCCAAGTTATCAACATTTTTAACCAAAAATTACGACTCTAAAAATTATACGACGCTTTATGGAGATAACACGCTGGCCACATTTCTATCTAATAATTTATACACTAAATCACTAGATGCCATATAAACTGCTCACGCACTTCATAAAAATCTAAAGATTCCGTAACGACAATAAAAACAGTGGTTCACCGAATGTTCAAATAAAATATTAATGACAAAACTCGGAAAAATGTGACTAGCAGAAGAATTTTGTCAAAGGAGAAAATGTCAAAATTCACTAAATGTGCGCGAAATTTTTAATTCTAGTTTATCGTTGGGTATAATAATTGATTGGGACTTATTTTTATTGGGCGCCACTGTAATTTAACTAATGATTCAGAAGGGCCCTCCTCATGCCCCTACAAAATACGGCCCTCCGCAAAAAGAATACCTTAAGTCGGCTGTGGACGCAAAGGAAGTTGGGCTAGATTAAAGAAGTGATAGGAAAGGATTCAATTGGGAACGGGTAATAGGTAAAAACACCCGCAGGTTATACGTTGGATCTGAGGAACGGAAAATCTCGACTACAAATCTTGCTACGGGCCAGACTAGAGTTGCATCCGGCTTACCGTATTCCGTACCATGGCATGGTACAGGCCGCCGGATCAGAGCTTTACCGGGCGTGAAACGCTTTTTTGAATCCGCCCATGTCGCGGATGCCGGTAACGTAACTGATCCGTATACCTTTTCAGGCCCTAATCCGGTTTCCATATATATGGCTGAAATGAAAAAAAAATTCAAAAATTACGTATAAAAAATTCTGGTAGTATTTTTTATTTCCATATGCGTTATTTATGATCCTGCCTATATGATAATTGAAACAAAACGTATCCTGCCTCGTTGAAGTTTTTTACCTACCCTCGGAATTGAACCTACGTCTTTTAATTTTAGAGCTCAGCGCGCTACCTATTTAGCCATTCCAACACTTGTGTAAACCTTTTTTTTCTTTGCTTATTTTTATCATTCTAACTCTATCCTGAAGAATGTCAATAATTCTAAAGAATGTCAATAATTTTATTCATGGAGTTGAAGATTGCATCGTCACAATGCAACAATAATTTTTTTTACCGGATTTTTTCTGCCTATTCAGGCTGTGAAAATAACTCACACGTTTTTATATATTCTCATTAGAGTGTTACGACCGGAATTTGCAAACAAGGCTTCTGATGATAATTTTGTAAAAAAAAATGTTTAAGTTGTGCCAATAAAATGTAATTTTAATGATTTGATTGATTACCTTTTGATGATGATAAAAATAAACGAATGAAAATTAAAGAAAAAAAGCGTCGCATTCCCACGATGCAAACTTCAAATTTATTTTCATTCGTTCTATGTATCTTGATTTGATGATTACGACGTCCGCATGGACCCCATATTACTTTTATCAGAATCTTACCGAAATTTAATATGCACGCAGCAGCTCAGTTATTTACTTTGATGGCCCCGAATAAAGTTATCCGGTAGACAGCCAGCGCAAATCAGACATAGACTTCAAAGTGCATGGCGGATCGGCCCCGGATGTCTACTGAATTAGCCAACCTCGAAGCACGGATGGGAAAAGGAAAATCGATCAGGCCTCGGACAGGAAACCTTAACAGAGCCATGTAAGGGACACGTTGCGGGTCTTTTGATGTGGGCCTGATTAATACTTCTTACATCGGTATCTGGGTACTACTGATCCGGCAGACATACGACGCCGATCAGGCACGGACTTCGGCACCCTAACAAGGTCCTTGCAAGATTACCTGATTCAGGACTGATCGGTTTGTCTTGATTACACCCGTTCTCCGGATTCACTGATCCAGTGGATATCCAGCACATATCAGGCGGGCGCTTCTATGGTATTCCGGACCGTATTTTCAAACCTGCCTGATCAGTGATCCGGCTGCCGGAACAACATTTCCAGTCTGGTATATAGTGTGTGTGTGTGTGTGTGTGTGTGTGTGTGTGTGTGTGTGTGTGTGTGTGTGTGTGTGTGTGTGTGTGTGTGTGTGTGTGTGTGTGTGTGTGTGTGAGTGTGTGTGAGCGACTGCAACGAAATTCATCGGACGCAAAACGTGCAGGTGAATGCGGACGGCTGAAAAGTGTATTATACACATTCTCTTGTATGTATGCATGTATGTGAGTGCATAAACACATATAAACACACGAGAAGCCACCTTACCTCCTCGCGCGTTCTCGGCCCGGTTGCTTTTTCCTGCTGGTTCAAAACTTGTATATATCAACGTACGTACAGACGTAACGGTCGATGAACTGTGAGTGTGGTAACTTTTCTCTCCTTGCTTTATCCATCTGTCTCTCTCTCTCTCTCTCTCTCTGTCTCTGTCTCTCTCTCTCTCTCTCTCTCTCTCTCTCTCTCTCTCTCTCTCTCTCTCTCTCTCTCTCTCTCTCTCTCTCTCTCTCTCTCTTACGCGAACTCGGGCTCACTCACTCTTCTCTAATTATAGGAGAGCGTGAGCTCGCGGACGAGTAACGCGACTTTGCGCGCACACTTTAATACACGTGGGCCCCCTCACGTAGGTGTAACTCGCCCAAGGAATAGTACTCGATCATGCTCGACTTTCGGTGGTCACGAAGAGAGAGAGAGAGAGAGAGAGAGAGAGAGAGAGAGAAAGGTAGAGGTAGAGATAATGGTATAGCAATCGCAATGAAACACCACGTCCATATTGTTCGAGTTTGTGGCGCCCCAAATAGTCTTCTTTAGTGGTATGAGGAAGTTCTTCAGTAAATACTCAATGTAAAACATTTTCATTGGCTTTGATCGTTATATGACTGAATTTTTTGTGTTTGTCTTCACTTTTTTGGATACCAGTATGTGTGGTTGTCGATATACTGTACTTTAAGGGGCTATACCAGTGCGAACGCTGAAAATTTAGGTGATTTTTGAGAATTTTTTGGAAGAAAAGTCCTCAATTAAATGTTTCGGAAAATGAAGAAGATATTTGGGTATATTTGACCTATATTACTAATTTTTTCATAGAAAGGTATTGAGATCCAAGCGACTTATGCGCTGCCTTCGGAGGCACCACAAAAAAAAGTTCCTCCACTGCTTACATGATTCCGGTCGATTGAGTACCTGAAACCGAAAAAGGAAAAAATGTCGTTAAACTGGAAGGTATTTCCTGTACAATGACGTAGGATTTTCGAAAAATATCAGAATCTAACAAAATGGCGTAGTTATGAAAAAACCGCTGTCTTCTTGCCTATAAAATGGTCGTTTTTTTTCAATGCCAAATCATCAATTTTCATCCAATCAAAAATATCCTACGTCATTGTAGAGTAAATATATTCAAGAGTACTCAGTTTAAGCCTATCGGATAATTGCGCTTTGAGTTACAATGTCAGCAAATTTGAAAAATCACATTTCGAGAAAAACGCGTTTAAAGATTTAACTATTGATTTTTGCAATATCAAATGATATTGATATAAATGATATAAATGATAATGATATTCTTGAAAGTATAAACTGTCGTAAAAGGCAAAAAAAAAGAAATCGATTTTGTAAAAGTGTCACACTGGTATTGCGTCTTAAACTTTCTCTCTCTCTCTCTCTCTCTCTCTCTCTCTTTGGTGTCACTCATCTTTCCGATATTAGACTATTGTTGCCCGGTATATAACGATCTCACTAACGAGCAAGACACAAAGCTAGAGAAACTGATAAATTGCTGCATTCGTTTCATTTTCAATTTGCGCCGGGATGTTCATATTACGTCCTGTCGACGGAGGCTAGGTTAGCTTACTGTCAAATCTAGACGACTTTATTTCGTTGGTGCAACAGTGTGTAATATCCATAATAATAATGCACCATCTTACATTCTACAATTATTTCAACGGGCACGTCCATCGGAAAGGCCTACGAGACGACAAATTCCCATCACATTCCACATCCCTACGCACCGAACATCTGCCTTCCAAAATTCATTTGCGCTATCCGCCTTATATTTTTGGCACTCTTTACCGACTGAGATTACCTCTTCGCAGTCACTTGGAACCTTCAAACAGCGACTCTTTGCTCACTCTCCTTAGAAGGATGATCACTTCTGAGCTGATACATACTTTAGATTTATTTTACATTACATTTTCTGTTTACCTCAAATTTCTGTTTTTACCACTGCTAGTACTATTGTTACTTTATTATTATTATTACCTTATAATCGTTATGTTTATCATTATTATTATTGTTGTTACTGTTAGACAACAAAATCGAATAATATCATTATATTATGTTATAATTCATTACGATTATCATCATATATGTTCACTATGTTCGTGTATTGATCACCATTCGCCTCAAGGTGTTACCAAGGCATAATAAAAATCAATCAATCAATCTCTCTCTCTTTTTGGTTAATTCGGAATCCCCGAAATCGTGGCCATATACACATTATTAAGAACAATCCAATATAGGGATCCGGGAAAACGCAAAGTAGGTGTGCCGCATGCTCTTATGGGTCACCGATCGGCGATGATTTCCCATTGGAAAGTCATGCCTCTAGCGCCGCACCATGTTATTTCACCACGTGAATAAAGACAACAAATGGTAGAGGGCGAGAGAGCGAGGGAAGAGAGAGAGAGAGAGAGAGGTAGGGAAAGTGCGAAAGCGACGAAGAGACGTTGAGAAGGAGAAAAATAAAATCCGAGAGAGGGAGAGCGGGAGCAAAATATCGAGAGGCAGCAAGACAGACGGATAAGCAGAACGGAAAGAGGGAGAGAGAAAGAGACCAACTGCGGAGAGAGAAATGAAGAAAAGCCAGATTGATAGAAATAAGTGAGGAAGCGGGCGAGAGAGGGAGAGGGAGAAGCAAGCCTATGTGTGCACGAGACAAACGACTCCATATGTAATCGGTGGAATGCGCGGAACGTGAGGGATCGGTAATAGTTGTAACGGAATACGTTTATAATACCGTGTATACGAGATACGCGAGTTACATCCATCTGTACATATGTATACATACATACATGAGGAAAGGTGATTTTGAAGACATTCGACTTCGGTCCTTATAGTAGCCAATTTCCCCCATATTCAACATTATGTAAAGCCCAATGTCTTTAAAACCTCCTTTTGCTAAATGAAAGCCCATTTATATAAAGGTCATTTCCAGGATCGTCCTCAAAACAGCCGGATGTGCTGACAGCCAACGTTATATAGATATAACAGGTTCAACATTTTCCTCATATATACAGGGCGTCCGGTTATGTATGGATAACCCTGCAACTCTCCATAGGTCAGATCATGTCCTACTACATGCTGGAGTTTCAGTTTAGTAAAAGTCCCACGGTTTTCGATATAAAAATAATCTGCTTGTGGTTTTTCGCATGCCACTTCTACAAGTGACAAAACTATTCATCGGGTTTTCAAAAAAATACTTTTAGTTATTTGCTTTATATGAACACTTTATGAAAGAAAAAGTCTTATGCAGAATTTTCATACAAACCAATTCGAACATCTGACTTTGATAGCATGCGGCGAAAAAAAAATGTACTACGCATATCGTGCCAATTACTTTAAAAACTGGCTTAGTTATTGTCGATTCATATTATTTGTAGAAATGGCGTGCGAAAAACGAAAAGCAGATGACTTTTTTTCAAAAAATGACAAAGCCCAAAATCTCGAAAACCGTGGTACTTTTACTAAACTGAAATTCCAGGATATAGTAGGGCATGATCTGACCTATCGACAGGTGCAGGATTATCCATTCATAACGGGACACCCTAGATGTGTGTGTGTGTGTGTGTGTGTGTGTGTGTGTGCGTGCGTGCGTGCGTGCGTGCGTGCGTGCGTGCGTGCGTGCGTGCGTGCGTGCGTGCGTGCGTGCGTGCGTGCGTGCGTGCGTGCGTGCGTGCGTGCGTGCGTGCGTGCGTGCGTGCGTGCGTGCGTGCGTGCGTGCGTGCGTGCGTGCGTGCGTGCGTGCGTGCGTGCGTGCGTGCGTGCGTGCGTGCGTGCGTGCGTGCGTGCGTGCGTGCGTGCGTGCGTGCGTGCGTGCGTGCGTGCGTGCGTGCGTGCGTGCGTGCGTGCGTGCGTGCGTGCGTGCGTGCGTGTGTGTGTGTGTGTGTGTGTGTGTGTGTGTGTGTGTATTACATATATATATATATTACATATATATATATGTACGTTTATATATATACAGAACAGTATATCAGCGGTTGCGATTACTGCACTGTGCTCATCTTACACTGTCTCACAGACAGAAACGCACACCCACACACACATCTGGTAATCCATCCATAGGGCATTAACAATTCTCACGTGCCTTGCTGCAATTCCATTAAGACGTTCCTAATGCGTACGTACTTTATCCACGCAGACACACACACATACATATATATATATATATATATATATATATATATATATATATATATATATATATATATATATATATATATATATATATATATATATTGTGTGTATCGTGTATCTGCGACTACACATAGTAATCCGAGATCAAGACTGAAGAGAGCGAGAGAGAGAGAGCGAGTGGGGCCGCAGAGATGAGGGGATAAAGGATTGCAGAGTGGCAATGAGAATTCTGTTCTCCGTTCGTGACAATGATTAGGACACGTGCAGCGAGATTATTAGGGTATACAGTAATGAGCTCTGCGATCGCGTACTTAGCCTCGATGTCTTTCGATACTAGTAGTAATAATAATAACAATAACAATGAGAACATTAACCACGTGAACGATAGAACAAAAATCCTCGCAGAATCATAATACGATTTTTTTGCGGAATAATGATAACTTTTTCAGAGCAATAATAACTCTCGCATAGTGATAACGATAATAATGATGAATATAAATATAAAACTACAAATAATAAACACAAATTTGAATTAATAAGTAATATAAATGATAAAAACAATAATAATAATTTCATTTTTGTAATAAGAACAATAATAACAATATTTTTCGCAATAACAATAATAAAAATAATTTTACGGAAAGGATGTTCCAACTATAAAGATTCAGCGTTGTATATACATTACAGTTACGACAATAAAAGTCTAGCATTGTATATATATATATATATTTGCCAAGATCTTCTTAGATCCTTGAGCACGGGCGTGCTATCCCACGCTTGCGTCACGGGTGAGCGAACCAACGCCATCAGGAATTTGGTGTAATATTTACATACATACGTAAATATATCATAATAATAATAATGATAATAAAATAATAATAATATCTTCGCATTGCCGTTTTGCCTCTCTCAAGTTTACGCATAGTTCGCCCTCGGGGCTTCGATACAGCATAACGAGGCTGGTTGTTGTACATTTACGAGAGTCATGGCGCGAGGCTCTCGGATACGCACACCGCGTCGTGAATACCTACCTGAGAGCCTGGAGAGAATCAGCGGCGTTGGAGGTCTCTCGGAGATACTTGATGCAATATATATATCTATATATATATATATATATGTGTGTGTGTGTGTGTGTGTGTGCGCGCGTGCATACATAGGTATTTCTCTCCTCTCGCGTAGTTCAAACTGTGAGAGAATTTCCACAAGTGAGTTCATCTCGTTGCAACGATGTATTTATGCGGTATACGCTGTTTCGCGTACCTCGTGTGTATTATGCGAAGGCGCATTTTTTTTCTCTGGCATATCGAGGCGATACCTTCACTCATTACCGATTGCGATAATATGTGCTTGCATATTCGGAGTGGTGGGAAAAACCTGATGTACGCAGATACACTTGCGACTGGAACTTTTGTACGGAGATTATGTATAGTGGGCAAGAGAGAGAGAGAGAGAGAGAGGAGGGGATTGATTGATTGATTGATTGATAATATTCATTATCAAATTTATTAAACATTAAATGTATTAAATTGTATTAAAATGAAATAATTAAATTTATGGAATATTACATTTATTAAACTGAATTCTTAAATTGAGTTATTAAATGAAAGAAAATTATTAAATTCAATAAGTAGTAGCAAAAAATGGAGTATATATCCGAAATTTGGGGGTGGACGAGGACGAAATAGGTGGAAAAATTTCAAGCTAGGTATGTTAAAATGGCCATGGGAATTAATAGAAACACCCGAAACTATATCTGGCGAATTAAAACGGGGTGCAGGGGAACGGAAGTTGAAGTGTGGAAAAGGGCCGCAAGGTATCTACTTGAAATAATGACGATCGGGGATGATAAGTGGCCAAAAAAATGTCTAAAGGAAGAAGTAAGAGCAGTCATAAATGGTAACCTATCAAAATGGGGAAAGAAAGTAAAAGAAGCAATGGAAAGCGTAAGTGAGGGGGTAATCTGGCAAGCCGTATGGAATGAAAATGTAAGGGAGCTGAAATACCCGTTGAGTTGGTCTAGCCATGTTGGCGGAAAAAGTATCACTGATATACAAAATAATTTACAATCCTTAGTCCCACTTACAATCCTTACACCCACTTAAATGCGAATCAATCTCGTTCCGACGTACGCATGCATATCTTCGGTCCACAGAGAGAACCCTAAAAAACATGTTCAACATACTCATTCACAACCCAGGTACTAGAGAACCAGTCAGAATTCCCACAAACAAATCCGTTAAATACATCGGTGTAAATTTAGACAATCTAGCACGCGCTAACAAACATTGGACAATAGAGCTCAAAAACGCTAAACGTCGATACCACCCCCTGGCTCGGCTTATGCACAATAAGCTCATTCTATTCAAAGCGAAAATAATAATATACCAGTCTTATCTTACCAATACTAATTTATAGGGCCCCGTCCTGTGGAACTTGGGAGTGACTCAAGCCGAAAACCTGCGAAAGTTCGAAAGAAAATGCCTACATACTGCTCAATTTCTACAACGATCACAAGAGTCACAATTCCAACACAGAGTTAAAAACTCGATAGTATACCAAGTGTAGAAGTATAAAACCGGAATTTCCCTATAGATGGTGCCAGCCATCAGTTTAGGGACCGTAAGACCGCTTCTGCAGCGCCATCATCTCCCTCTAACAGCTGACGAAAATTTTCAACACACAGCAACCCAAGTTCTCTACGCCGGTATATTTTTCTATAACCTTAAACATGTCGAGTTTTGTGCCTACGAACTACGATTTGCGGACAGCATTGGTTTTCTGTTATCATTTGAAGAGAACTGCTGTAGAATCGCATCGAATGCATGTCGAAGCTTATGGTGAACATGCTCTTGGTAAAACACAGCGTTTCGAGTGGTTCAAAAAATTCACTAGTGGTGATTTTCACGGGAGAAACGAAGGGCGTGGAAACCACCGTAAAAGTTCGCAGACAACGAATTGTAAGCCTTATTGGATGAAGATGATACTCAAAGTCAACAAGAACTCGCGGATCAATTGAATGTGACGCAGAAAGCCGTCTCCATTCGTTTGAAAGCCCCGGAATATGGAAAAAGGCTACACAAAGTCATTTTGCTCCATGATAATGCTCCATCACACACAGCAAAACGGGTCAGGGAAACGATCGAGGCATTCGGTTGGGAAATGCTAGCGCATGCGGCTTATTCACCAGACTGGGCTCCGTCCGATTATCATTTATTCGCATCAATGGGACACGCTCTCGCTAAACAACGCTTCAGTTGGTATGAAAATGTACGAAAATAGCTCGACAACTGGTTCGCTTCAGCAGAAGAACTGTTTTTTGGCGTGGCATTCATAAACTGCCGGAGAGTCGGGAAAAATGTATAAATAGCAATGGAGATTTTTTTGATTAACATATTTTTTATCATTTTTCAAACAACAGGTTTCATACTTCTACACCTGGTATAATACGGCTAACATACCAAGAATCGATAATTTTATAATTAAACTCACTAGAGATTACTGCGCCAACATCGCTCTATCAGATAATAACGTCATCAAATCGTTCAGCCTTCCGACCCAATATAAACAAACCTGTCAATAAATACCGGAAATATACAACCGTAATCATTCATATTATACGATAGAACAGGTTTAATACAAGATCACAATAACACACCAATTTTAATGCATTGGAAAACACATGCACAACATTTCACATATGATAGGACTACTAAATGTCGACCATAGACTTGACCCAAAACACTTTTGGTTAGATCCCAATGCCCTACATATAACTGAGCTACAGACAAGACTAGAGCTATAGAGGATACCCGACTTCATAGGAAACGTAAGAGAAGAAAACGTTAAAAATTACAACATAACTTAAGAAAAGAAAAATAAAAAGGATGAGAACTCGACTCTCATCCGAAGACTGATTAGATCTCAAATAGGGAACATAAACATAAAATATATATTTTTTTCTTACCTTATAAACACACATTGCGACATAAAACATTATTACCTCAAACTAACCCTAGTATACGAAAAACTCACCCTAATAAAGTTACCTCGTTGTTTGACTATTTATAACAATTATATAAGCGTGATTTTTTCCCCTCATAGCCAATATTACACTTTTCCACGCAAAACTATTATACATAAGAACATTGTTTACAAAAGTCCGATATATTTTATCATATTCCATAGAAAAATATTATTCGACTCAGAGATGCTGACAAAACCTCCGCCTAAAGCTTAACAAATATACAAAGATAAGATGCGTTTAGATTCTATATAAAGTTGACCTGTTTTTCACGTGAAAAAACCAAAGATTGTATGGCAATGTATATAACTAATAAAAACCTTAATAAAAAAAGTCTAGTGGTTAGCGTGTTGGCCAGCGCATCGGGAGGTCGCAGGTTCGACTCCCAATCGCGTCACATTCGTCGTGAAATGTTTTTCTTCGGCATTTCTTGGCGAAAGACGACTAGTTCCGTGACTGGGAGGCGAACTAGGGGCCGGCTGTGTCGGTATAGGTTTTCCGCAGTTTCCTTATGCCCACGGCAGATATGTCATGGTGAATACGATGAAGAGGGGGAAGTCGACTGCGGCCACACGGTGCGGGTGTGGAATGGGAGGTAGAACGAAGTTGAGGCGCGTTGGGACACGTAAAAAGGGGAAGACCCTGTACGGGTGGAACAAACCAATTAAAAATAACAAAAAAATAAAAATCTTAGGAAGCTGGAGAGAAAAATAGAAAGAGGCATAAAAGTTAAGATTAAACAAGAAATTCAATACGCCTGGAGCAAACCGATGCGTGAACATACTGAAAGGAATATAAACATAGGAAAACAGGTATAAACATGGAAAAATTTGGGGAGGATAAGATGATTAGCGGAGAATTAAAAGAAACTTGGGCTCGGATCAGATGTAGTAATGTCGGGAAAGACAGGAGGAAGGTTTTTTAGACGCCAAATGTAGGATATACGAGCAGGCAATTGAAAATTTGAGACGTATTTGCGAGTGTACGGAATTTGAGGGAAAACTAAAGCAAGAAATAGCAAATAAACTGGACAAATGGTTGGAAAATAGTAGGGGGGCTGAAAATGGACCGCAAAGTAGAAGTGCAACTGAAAATGCAACCGGCAAGGAACTATTCGATTACATAGGGCAATTTGAGAAACTAGCAACTAGGATAGATATACGAAAACTAACGTAAAATAATTTATGTAAATGAGAAGGGCATTTATGTAAACATCCTTTAGGGCATACAAGGAATAAAAATACTAGTACTATTAAATTATGTTTAGAATTATTAAATTGAAAATTAAGTTGCAAAAGTATTGACGACAATTCAAAGAAAAGAAAATTTGATATAAAACCAAAAATAAACAAATTATGGAAATAAAGATTCAATATAAATACAAAGTGAAATTCGTATGAAGGAGAAATTAAATTATCAACTTAAGATTAACCTAGAGAACTTGGCAAAATAATATGCAAAGAAAAGAATATTAACAAAAATGCATGCGTGATGGTCAAATGTAAGTATGAAAATACGAGTTAAACGAGGAAATGCAATTACTTCTGATAATCGAGTGTGAAGCGAATAAAAGAAAAGAGGAACGAGGACACTGAAGAGAGAGCAAGAGGGAGCGAGAGAAGGGAGGGGCTGGGGGGGTGTACAGCCAACAAGAACAGAAAAATTGATTGATTGGTAGTTTTATTATGTCTCAGTGATACTGCGAGGAAAATGGAATGATCGTGACATTAAAACAATAATCAGAGAAATAATAATGACAAATTATAGTAGTACTAACCAAATTACAATGATATGGTTTTCATTTTTTAAGAGTTTTATGAGC
This sequence comes from Ophion ellenae, assembly GCA_963210295.1. Classification (NCBI taxonomy): domain Eukaryota; kingdom Metazoa; phylum Arthropoda; class Insecta; order Hymenoptera; family Ichneumonidae; genus Ophion; species Ophion ellenae. The sequence goes on from OY723386.1 coordinate 65,361,081, forward strand.
TTTATCTGGAGAATTCATCTCTTTATTGAAATTTTGTTTCAGTAATATTAAAATTGTTGGTCTAGTTATAATGATATAAATGAAAATAATAGCAAAAGTGAGGCAGGGGCAGAGGCAACGAGAGGGGGGGGGGGGAGAGAGATAGATAGGAGAGGGAAAGAATAATGAACTAGATGGTTGTATTATTTCGTGATTTGTCGTTAAGGGGCTATACCAGTGTGAACGCTGAAAACTTGGGTGATTTTCGGGATTTTTTTTGGAAGAAAAGTACTCACTTAAATGGCTCGGCAAATTAAGAATATATTTGGCTGTATTTGACCTATATTACATAATTTTTTTATAGAAAAACATTGTGAGATCCAAGCGACTTATGCGCTGCCTTCGGAGGCGCAAAAAAAAAGTTCCTCCACTGCTGACATGATTCCGGCCGATTAAGTAGCTGAAACCGAAAAAGGAAAAAATGTCGTTAAACTGGAATGTATTTCCTGTACAATGACGTAGGATTTTCTAAAAATATAAAAATCTAACAAAATGGCGTAGTTATGAAAAAAGTATGTTTTCTTGCCTTAAATGGTCGTTTTTTTCAATGCCGAATTATCGATTTTTATGCAATCAAAAATATCTTACGTCATTGTAGAGCAAATATATTCAAGAGTATTGAGTTTAAATTTCAAGTCAATCGGATAATTGCTCTTTGAGTTACAATGTCAGCAAATTTGAAAAATCTAATTTCATATTCTTGAAAGTATAAAAATCTTGAAAGTATAAAAGTATAAAAAGTATAAACTGTCGAAAAAGGCAAAAAAATCCATTTTTAAAAGTGTCACACTGGTATCGCCCCTTAAGTCACATACTATCGCTCTCTTTCTCCCTCTCTCTCTCTCTCTCTGTCTCTCTCTCTCTCTCTCTCTCTCTCTCTCTCTCTCTCTCTCTCTCTCTCTTTCTCTCTAAGCATTCTCCGCTCTCTCTTTTTTCTTTCGGCTTTTTATTTTCCTACCTCTCTCTCTTTCTCTCAAAGCTCCCTCCTCTCTCTCTCGCTCTCTATCGTCATAATATACTCACTTATGTACGCCGTACATAATCCAGCTGGCTTATTTGCCTACTCACTGTCACAGCTCCGCGCACCACTATCTCAATTACCCTTTCCTTTTTTCTCTCCAAAAGCCTCCGCGCTCTTAACACAACGTGTAATAAAAAAAGCAAAAAAAGAAAAGAAAAAAAAACAAGTATAATACTCCACTCGAAGTGGCTGCGCTTTGCGTGCGAGGCGCCGCAGAGTTTGCCAGGAAAGTACTCGCAGGCCCAAAGCCAGCAAATTCATTTTCACCGGCGCCTGGGAATTCTTAATTACCAGAAACATTTCGTTCTCGTACGAGCGAACAAATTCATTGCACTCTTGTGTTCCTCTGCCTCTGTTATCTCGAGAACGCGATGGCTTTTCTTTTTCTTTATTTATTTTATTTTTTGATTTTTTTTTCGGTCGCCACTTTACGTTTACCTACCACCCGCGCGGATACGCGTCTCCAGACACCCGGAATGTATGCCGAGATACGATGATGGCGTTGGAGCTCCCATCACTGGAATGCAACGCGGAGATTCATTTTTTATTTCTATTTTTCTCATTTCTTTATTTTTATCGCAAGCCGAGAGCCTTCTTTCGTATTTACGATGCAGTTCTATAATGAGGGTCTTAAAAATTGTTGAGTGATTTTCGAAACATCGATTTGTCGGGAAGGAATTTGGGCAATTCGGAAATATTTATTTTTATTGCAATCCAAAGTGCAAGTTCCTACGTCATAAGGTATGATACTATGTATACATTCTAGTTTTTTTTTTTATTGATCCGATGTATTATTGCTGTCATCATTAAATTATTAGGCTCTCACTTGTATTATTATTGAGAGATGGATATATGGGGGAAGTAGGAAAGATAATCAAAATGACGATATAAATAAAAGCTGACTAGGAGGTACAATACAACTGGAAGAAAATTGACAAACCGAAATGTTCCAGGGAGTATGCAAATCAAAAACAAAGTATGGAAATGGATGGTTACTGGGAAGAGTAGGGTAGAGAAGGAAAAACAAATCGTTGGAATGCAACGATTTTTTCTCATTTCTTCATTTTTACTATTCGAAACCTTTTTGCTCAACTTCAGGTCGTAAATCTGTAATAAAAGTACGTTAAAACGTTCGAATGACTTTCATAGCCTAAATAGGCAGAAAAGAAATTTCATCGATAAAAAATAATTCATTTTTGTTCCGTTCCAACGATGCGGACTTCAAGATCATATGTCGCTTTTGCACAAAGGAGAAAGAAAGTTCGGAACACATAACCGACGGTGAAAAAATGGAAGAAAAAATGAATAAGGAAGTAATAGGTGGTCTGGAAAAATGGCGAAGAGACTGTAAGGGGGAGACGGTAAAATGTAAAATTAATAGAGGAAAGAGAGGGAAACTGATAAAAGAAAGAAGATTGAAGTTTGCATCGTTGGAATGCAACGAAAATGAGCCGTTCTGATTGCTTAAACTTTCTTCGGCATATCTCAGCCACGAAAATCCCTCAACTATTTGTAAAATCGCTAAATCTGCTTAAAAGTATTGAAAAAACACTTGAACGTGCTATAAAAATTATTCAAAAAGACTTTTCACCGACATTTTAAATTCACCTAGAAGACAGTTTCATACTGAAGAAAATAAACTTTGGTTTGATTCAATAGGTCGTTCAGTTTTTTTGCTATCACGCCCGTCAATTTGGAAAAATCGTGAAAATAAAAACTAGAGAAAACGTGCTTCAAAGTTTTTAATAGGAGGAAATATCAACATCAAATATCAATCGCTTCTCTGCTTTTGGCCTTGTATCTTCGAAAATATTTACAATTGGCCTCTGTAACTTTTCAATATATTCTTGGATAGTTTATCTATCGATTCAAGCAATAAAAAAATAACGATTTTTCGGACCTTCTAATTCAGGCTCCGGTCTTAAGAAACTAGCAACTAGGATAGATATAAGAAAACCAATGTAAAATAATTAATGTGCATGAGAAGGGACGGGCATTTATGTAAGCATTCTTAAAAAGGGCATACAAGGAATAAAATACTACTATTATATAAATCTCAACGATTCAATACTAATGATAATGACAATACAGCATCCAAGTAAACTCAATACTGGAATACAATTATATTTAGACATAGGATGTATCTACATGCGTAAAAATTCGTATCTGCCGGTTGCGGACTCGGAAATTTATCGACGTCGAAAAAAAATTTAACAGCCGCGCGGAACATTTATTTCTTGCTGAATATTTATATACGCGATGCGCACTCGGCGTATGTTTGTACATTGCACGTGTGGAATATTTATTTCGCCGCTTATCTGGCAGATGAGACTTATTTTGTCTCGGCAGAAGGAAAAAAGGAAAAAAATGTCTCAGGTTAATTCGTGTGCGAAGACTATAGCCGGAGACATGCCAGACTACTATAAGAAATAAGGAACAATTTGGGTGCATACAATTTTTACAAGTGAATTTTTTGAATATATTTTTTCTTCGCATTGATTATTATAGTAATTCTTAGTTTATTTCTTTTTTGCAATCAATGTTTTTGCTGTCCCATAATGGGCAGTGCACAACTATAATGCCTTGCGCATGATGAATGCAGATTAATGCTGACCCGATGCAATATTCATATATATATCTATGCAGATCGCGTCTGGTCTACATTCATCATGCACAAAGCAATCAAATTTTGCATTGCACATTATTATTATTATTATTATATATGTATAGATATGTGTGTGTGTATATATGTATGTATGTATATATGTATATATGCATTGCCCGCTCGTGAAGTTTCACCGAAGTCGTTTGATGACTGATCGAGCTTAGGTAGAAAGTTCTCTCGAGCTACGAGCCTCCTCTCTCTCTCTCGCCTGACCGCAGAAATACAGGATGAATGATTCCGTCTGTGTGAATCGACTTCTTGTCTTAATGTATAGGCATCGAGGGCACACAAAAATACTCGAGAGAGTGCGAGAGGGAGAGAGAGGGAAAGAATCCTTCACCCGAAGGTCGTCTAACCAGGAATTTAATTGAAGAAGAAATATTAATGGGCCGCCTTAGCATGCCCCGGTAATAAACGAGCCTGAATATTCTCAGCTGGGGAAAAAAAATCTTGGTTGACGTGCATCCATTCAAAAATTATATTCCAATACTTGAACATGTAATTGTTTATATTTTTTGAAGGGCAATACACAAAATTTAGATTCGTGGTGAATGCATGAATATATATAGACTACTGACAAAAATTAAGGAAACAACATAATTTTCAAGATGTTTTGGTCATTTTCAAATTGCTCAACGTCTGCGAAACATCATCGTAGGATAAAATTGAAAAGAGTATTTTAAGGCTTGAAATCTCGCGTTATCGAGATTTGACTTCGATTTTTTTGACCCTTTTTACTAATGAATCAAAAGGACAATAGTGATGGGAAAATTGTCGTTTTTTTTTCTTTCAAATAGGTCTAAAGAGTAGGATTTTTTTACCAATGAAGGAATCGCATTCCTTTCCTTGTTTCTTCCTCTTGAATTTGAGCTTTGATACAAGTCTGTACGATGATTTGTCGCAAAATAAAGTTATGAGCTATCAAAGCGAAAATTACGCTTTTGACTTTGATTATCAGTCATATATGTCATGATCAATAATATATATTTATAGGTAGCAAAATTATTGACTTGTTCGAATAATTTTCATCCTCCTTTAAAATGAGTATTTTTTTTTATTTTGTGTTTTACACTCAAACAAGTAATTATCTATACTTTTTTTTAAATGCAATATAAAAATTTTACTTTCGGAAAAACCGCATGAACACACACACACACACACACACACACACACATATATATATATAGGTATATATATGTGTGTATATATATATATATATATATATATATATATATATATATATATGTATGTATGTATATATATATATATATAGGTAGCAAGATGTTGATTTGTGAAATAATTTTCGTTATTTTTGTATTACGTATTTTTTTACTCAAACGACTAATTGTTCATACTAAAAAAAGTGGAATAAAAATAATGTACTTTCGCAAAGAACGGATGTATATATATAAAGATAGCAAAAATATGGAGTTGTTTTATCCTTCATGAAAATCAGTATTTTTTAATTCGTATTTCATACTTGGAGTAGTTGCTCACTAAAAATTTACTAAAAATGGAATACCAATACATATTTTCGCGAAAAACGCGTGAATTATACTATATATACATATATATTTTTCATACGTTGTCGGCAAAAGTATATTGTTTAAATTGCATTCAAAAGAATGAACAACTAATGATTTACTTCTCGTAAATGGATTTCATTTATACATATGTGCTTATACATATGTGGCCTAATTGATTTTTATTGACTTAAACATATGTAGCGAAAACATCGCCTTGTTCGAATTATTTTTATTTTCCTTCTAAAATCGCTATTTGTTAATTTCGCAATTTAATAATACAAAAATTACGCATTGGTAATAATATCCTACAGTATCTATGAAAATAATATAAACTTTTAAATAGCATCACTACAGCAGAATCAACAATAAATCAAATACACGATAAATTCTTGTGCGTCAACATTTTTCATTCACGATTTCGTTCCTTTCGAGATATAGTTTTCGATTGACGTATCGTATCGCCGTGAAAAAAAATCACGGGTAGCCGCACACGAATAGTGTCAACATGTCAATACGGAGGTATTTGGGTAAATGGAGCACGCAACGACACAAATCATATTGCCCAAACCCTTATCCCAGTCACGCCGAGCAAGTGCGGGCGTAGCTGTGCAGCAACTTTAGATAACGAGTCTTTGCACTCTTATCGCGCGAGCTCCATACGCGATAACGATCGTCAACTATCGACGAGCTCTTAAATCATGCTCGATGATAGCGAATTGACAATAGTCGCTTTGTACACCGTAAATCGTGCAATAATAATAATAATGGCAATTTTTTTATTCATCTTGGTGTAGCAACCTCACTTTCCTACGGAGCTAATACACGTATCGTAGAACGAAAGCACTTCTGCACACCTATCAGTGCGCTTCGAGACCTCTCGGGAATGAGGAACGCCAATTAGGAGGGCCTAATTGGATTTTGTTGTAAGCACTCGATCGCGAAAGACATGACATAATAATAATTGGATTTCTAGGTCGTTCATTCTGAATGCAATAATAATAATAATAATTTTACTAATAGCGATGATAATGGCAATGATAATAATTGCATTAACGATAATAATGGAAATAATGACGATGATAACAACAACATCAATAATAGTTATTATATAATAATAATAATAAGGATGATGATGATGTTGACAGTAGTAATAATAATACTAATCATCATGATGATTTTATCATATTATTATTGACAAGCAAGAATAATATAAAGACGTTAATAATAATGATGGTCATAATGATAATAATTACAGCAACAATCAATATCATGATATTGATTACGATAATGATGATATCAACGTCAATGACGATAACAATGATAATGATGATCACGATGATGATGATAATGATGATTTTATCATATTATTATTGACATGATGATGATATTTCATTATTATGAATGATAATAATAATGTTGATGATAATGATAAAACTAATAATAATGATGATGACGATGACCATGATGATTATCATGAAGATGATAATGATAGTGATGATCACGATGACCATGATGATGATAATGATGATGATCATCATGATCATGCTCATCATATCATGTTATCATTATTGATATGATGAAGATATTTTATTATTATGAATCATAATAATATTGCTGATGATGATGATGATAACAATAGTAAACAAGATCGAAGACCTTTAACTAATCCCTCCATCCACAGTGAGAATTGCGTGAGAGCGCAAACAGATGATTCATTAATTTTTACTTTATCTTTATACAACCTGAAGATACGATAAAAGTGGATTATTTATTTATGATCGTTTTTATGCACCTTCGAATGGATCCTCTAACATCGTTCAGTGGAAAAATAAAATAATAATTTCTTCCATTGTAAAATGCACTGTTCATTTGTGCATTTTCTTTATTGTGCACAAAGTATTTGTGCCTTGAGATTGATGAATGGAGTATAGTATACCGACGAGAATGTGAATTTTTCGATCGTTCGTCGTGTCACGTTGGATTCTACGGCTACTGGCGAACGATCGTTGCTTCGCTCGTCGATGATGCATTGACCAGTTTGAAAAGGAAATTTCTTTTCTGGACTCTACTCGTGGAGAGTCGAGAAATGCAGCTTGAAATTCCAACAGTCAGGTTAGGCAAACGAATTGAGGAGAAAGAAATTTTATAAAAATACACACACATACACCTATATATATATATATATATATATATATATATATATATATATATATATATATATATATATATATATATATATATATATATATATATATATATATATATATATATATTAAACATCAATATTCCCGAATTGTTGTAATTTCATTCGGCAGAATTTGCCTACGAAATTCTCTTAAACATTTTTTAAGATACTTATTTCACGATTTACTGTATAAATAGGCAAAACAATTTTTTTCATAATAAAAATGAGTAAACGAAAGTAAGAAAAATTGTCATTTTATTCAAACGATGCAAAGTTCAACATCATTGAAAAATAGGTTCGAGAGGATCGGTCATTAAAGTTCAGATGATAAAAAAATAGTTATGCTACTCGAAGAGACTCCCATTGGTTTAAAAACTTTCAAGAGTAATTTTGAACTTCCAAAGAGTAATCAACCAAATAAAAATAGATAAAAAACTAAATAAAATAAAAGTCAGTATCTTCGAAAGAGTAATAAAACGTCAAGCTTTCAAAAACTTCCAAAATAAGAACCTATGCTTCAAGAAAACTCGAAATAAGTTAAAAACTGTTTTTTTTTCTTCAAACAGTAGAAAGGATCATAGAACGTACATGGGGATGACTTGGATATATAGGCATTGATACATGGCGTCTAGATTTTCCTTTTGGACGTCACTTTTCGTTGAGGTTGAAGTTTGCATCGCTGGAATGCAATATTTCTGAATTCATTTATTTTCTTTTGGCAGATTTTGTCGACACAAAATCCTCAACCATTTTTCGAGACATTTATTTAGTGGTCTACAATATAAATCTATAAATAAAGATCTATAATAATAAAAATAACGAAAATCAAATGTAAGAAAGAGTTCTCGTTGCCGTCCAACGAGGCAAACTTCAACACCATACTTTTCGGGTCACCTTGTATAAACATATATATATGGGCTCTGCTCGTTCAGGTATGTAGCTTGAAATTCCAATGGGCAAGTTGACCAACCGAATTAGGACGAAAAGAATTTTTTTTGCAATGCACTATATATATATATATATATATATATATATATATATATATATATATATATATATATATATATGTATATATATATATATATATATATATATATATATATAGTGCATTGCAAAAAAATCTTTACTTCTTTAAATCTTGGTCAACGATAATATAATATAGTTGACCAACCGTATTATAGTATATTACATAATATATATATAATATATATATAGTGCAGGTGATTTGAAGACATTTGACTTCGAGATGCGTCCCCATAGTAGCCAGTTGTCCCCAGACTCAACGTTATATAAAGCCCAACGTCTTCAAAATCACTTTTTGATACATATGAGGCTCATTCACATAAAGGTTATTTTGCGGGCCGTCCCGTGCCTCAAATCAAAGATTCGTTTGAACAAAAATGTAAGGACCGTCCTCAAAACAGCCATGTGGACTGATAGTCAACATTGCATAGATTCAACGGGTTCAAAATATCCTTTGCTTCTATATATATAGTTATATACATATGTACACTGTACTCAAAGGCAGAGAGCAGTTAACTTTCTTGTCGCCAAGTACGGCCAAGCACAAAGTGTGCGCGTTCGTCGAACGCCGGATACGACATGTCTCGCAAGTATATTTGTCGTCCGTATGGCATCGCCATTTGTGAAATATAACAACGCAGCACCCGCTCCTTTCTCATAAACTTCGTTGCTCCATACACATTCGTTTTCTCTCTCTTCCTTCTTTTATTATTTATTTCCCCGATCAATCGCTTCTAATCGTGTTGCAATGACGTTTTTTTTCTTCTTCTCTCGTTGCAGTTGAATCGGCGGACGAACGATGCCTTACTACAACAGCGGGCACGGTCCCTCTCCCTACGGCAAAGGTAAGCGCCTCCACGCGAACTCGTGTCAATTTATTTATTTATCTCGTGACGGAGAGAAAAAAAATGTCAAAGGTCGATCGGGGTTGCTTCTTCTCGTTGCACTTGCTGGGCACGTTCTGGGACTCGATGAGAGCACGAGAATTCATCGTCGCTCTTCTGATAGACATTTGTTAGAGCCGTGCATTTGTTTTTTTTTTTCTTCATTTCGCATTCAAGACGAAGGGTATTGGAAAAAAAATTATCGCTCCTATAATTGTGGGAGAGAAAATTTTGGTTTCAGTGGATTTGTAATTTTTTTAATATGTACGTAAATTATTGAAACTAAATTGTGGGTGCACGGGAGAAGGATAAATCGAGAATCACTTTGAATTGATCAATTTACAAAAGTATATGGCAAGTATACTTCTTCAAACGAATTTCATATATATATATGAGGTATTCCACGTGAATCCGGTGGACTTTTTCCCTGACCCCCGCCAATTGGATTTTTTTTAAATCTGATTCCATTGACTCTAAAAGACACCCTGAATTTTTTACATTCTTCGAAACAACCCTTAGTCAAAAAAGAATTCTGCGAAATAAACGCCCTGATTGAAAAATCTGAAATAATTCCCAAAAATGCGTGATCACATGTAAAAATTGTCAAGTTATCACCCGCAGTGGAAAATGATTTTTTTGGTCGATTTTACTTGAAACTTGGCGTAAACACTTTATAACGGAAATAATGAAACATGCGCTTCAGTATTTTCGAACATCCAACTCTTAAGGTGTTGCAAGGGGATGAAACATTTTGTATAGAAAAACTTTTTTTTTCGTCGGGTTGACTTGAAAAATTGCTTAAATTACACTCCCACGACGTCATAAATTCCACGCAGAAAAAGTCACGGGTAATAACTATAACTTTATATATATATTTTCGATAAATAAATCCATGAAAAAAAAGTTAATTTAAGTTAGCGAAATCAGAAAAGTCATAGATTAAACAGACCAACTTAACCTTCTGCGTTTAAAATAAAACAAAGTTTATATCCGAAATCTACGCGGACGAAGTCGCGGGTAAAAGCTAGTATATATATATATGTGTGTGTGTGTGTGTGTGTGTGTATAAAATTTGTTTATATAATATACAGGGTGTCCCTCTTATCTCTGCCACCCGAAATAACTCGGTAATGATCGACGTAACAAAAAAATGTTCCAGACAAAAGTTGTACGGTGTGAAGGGGACCATCAAAAGCGACCTTTTTTTTAAATTTCGGTTGAGGCACTGCCGCACAGTGAAGGTCACCTGCTCTTTTTTTAATAGAATGGTACATTTTTTTTCAACCATCTTGTGAAGCACCTCAAGCCGCATAAAAAACATTAGGGGCCCAAAGTCGTTCAAGGTCAGTATCCATGATACAAATCTAAACAGGTGACCTTGAATGCCCTTGAACGACTTTGACCCCCTAATGTTTTTTTATGCGGCTTGAGGTGCTCCACCAGATGGTTGAAAAAAATGTACCATTCCATTAAAAAAGTGGAGGTGACCTTCACTGTGTGACAGCGCCTTCACCGAAATAAAAAAAATGGTCGCATTTGATAGCCCCCTTCACACCGTACAACTTTTCTCTGGAACATTTTTTTGTGACGTCGATAGTTACCGAGTTATTTCGGGTGACAGAGATAAGAGGGACACCCTGTATGTATAAACGCCGGTGTGTTCGGACTTAGTCCCATGCAAATCAATATATATGCATAAGTGCGAACACACCGGCGTATATGTGAAGAATGGCGACTGGGAGGCCAAAAATCGAGGTTGAAGTAAGAAAGAGAGCGAGTGGCTACATATTAAGGGAGGCAATATCTCTGGGCGAGGAAAAAATGGCTCATTTGCATGATTAAAAAAAAAATTAAGTTCCTTATTTGATTAATAATTAAACTATAAAGACACATAGTTCCCACAAATTTGGACCTATCGTTTGTGCACACGAAAAAGAAAATGAGAATTTCTTGCACATGAACGAAATGAAAGAAAAGTTTCTCTCCCAAAACTAGATACACGCACGCTGAAAAAAAGAATTACATGAGGTGACTAAGCCCTTCACTGGAAGATGCCAATTATTTGTTCCATCGAATCAACGAATACTCGAAAAAATCGTATATTTTAGTGGTCCGTCTCGTCATTCCGTTCACCACCTGCGAATGTCCAATTCCGTCGACCCAAACAATTATTTTCTCAATGCCCAAAAAGACTCACAAAACCCACACGCAGCAATCTTTATCCTTGACGGTTTCTTTCAGATGGTGGTCCAGGAGGCGCCTCGAACTCATCCGGTGGACGCAACAGCAGCGGCGGTTCCGAGCCCACCTACATCATGGAACACCTGGCGACGTTCACGGTGACAAAAGAAACGGGTATCGTTTATCCGGCGGACGGTATGCGGCGCTTGCTACAGCTCGAGAAGAGCAACGGAATTTGGAGTCAAAAGATGCAGTTGCGTCTGGAACGCAACTGGGTACTGATTATGGACAACGAGACTGGGGTACGTCTGGTGCCCGAAGATTGCCTCATGATTCACAAATTCGGAAATGGAACTCGACGTTGATTAACCCTTTGAAGCATACATTTTTATTTACGTGCATTTGGCTTGAAATTTTGTACTCGGGGGTTTTCGGGGTCGCTGATTACGAACCTGCACTCAAAATTCGAGAATTCAAGATGGCGGACCATAAATGCAAAACGTCGTTTGATGATAGCGAAAGTTGGTACTCGGGGGTTTTCGGAGTCGCTGATTACAAATCTGCACTCAAAATTCAGGAGTTCAAGATGGCGGATCCAATATGGTGGACCTTAAATTCAAAACGTTGTTTGATGATAGCGAAAGTTGGTACTCGGGGGTTTTCGGGGTCGCTGATTACGAATCTGCACTCAAAATTCGGGAATTCAAGATGGCGAATCCAATATGGCGGACCATAAATGCAAAACGTCGTTTGATGATAGCGAAAGTTGGTACTCGGGGGTTTTCGGGGTCGCTGATTACGAATCTGCACTCAAAATTCGGGAATTGAAGATGGCGGATCCAATATGGCGGACCATAAATGCAAAACGTCGTTTGATGATAGCGAAAGTCGGTACTCGGGGGTTTTCGGAGTCGCTGATTACAAATCTGCACTTAAAATTCAGGAATTCAAGATGGCGGATCCAATATGGCGGACCATAAATGCAAAACGTCGTTTGATGATAGCGAGAGTTGGTACTCGGGGGTTTTCGGAGTCGCTGATTACAAATCTGCACTCAAAATTCGGGAATTCAAGATGGCGGATCCAATATGGCGGACCATAAATGCAAAACGTCGTTTGATGATAGCGAAAGTTGGTACTCGGGGGTTTTCGGGGTCGCTGATTATGAATCTGCACTCAAAATTCGGGAATTGAAGATGGCGGACCATAAATGCAAAACGTCGTTTGGTGATAGCGAAAGTCGGTACTCGGGGGTTTTCGGAGTCGCTGATTACAAATCTGCACTAAAAATTCAGGAATTCAAGATGGCGGACCATAAATTCAAAACGTTGTTTGATGATAGCGAAAGTTGGTACTCGGGGGTTTTCGGGGTCGCTGATTACGAATCTGCACTCAAAATTCGGGAATTCAAGATGGCGGATCCAATATGGCGGACCATAAATGCAAAACGTCGTTTGATGATTGCGAAAGTCGGTACTCGGGGGTTTTCGGAGTCGCTGATTACGAATCTGCACTCAAAATTCAGGAATTCAAGATGGCGGATCCAATATGGCGGACCATAAATTAAAAACGTTGTTTGATGATAGCGAAAGTTGGTACTCGGGGGTTTTCGGGGTTGCTGATTACGAATCTGCACTCAAAATTCGGGAATTGAAGATGGCGGATCCAATATGGCGGACCATAAATGCAAAACGTCGTTTGATGATAGCGAAAGTTGGTACTCGGAGGTTTTCGGAGTCGCTAATTACAAATCTGCACTCAAAATTCACGAATTCAAGATGGCGGATCCAATATGGCGGACCTTAAATTCAAAACGTTGTTTGATGATAGCGAAAGTTGGTACTCGGGGGTTTTCGGGGTCGCTGATTACGAATCTGCACTCAAAATTCGGGAATTCAAGATGGCGGACCATAAATGCAAAACGTCGTTTGATGATAGCGAAAGTTGGTACTCGGGGGTTTTCGGGGTCGCTGATTACGAATCTGCACCCAAAATTCAGGAATTCAAGATGGTGGATCCAATATGGCGGACCATAAATTCAAAACGTTGTTTGATGATAGCGAAAGTTGGTACTCGGGGATTTTCGGGGTCGCTGATTACGAATCTGCACTCAAAATTTGCTAATTCAAAATGGCGGATCCAATATGGCGGACCATACCGGATTGCGGATGTTATCAGACCGCGTGACACGTAGCGACGGCGGTATTAATCTGGAAATAAACCAACGAAGATTTTTCTTTCATTAACACTCGTACGCAGAATATGAACTAAGAAAACGTGAGAACTGTTGAAAATCGATTAAATGGTACGTTTTGAAACAAAAAGATTGAATTTTCCGAAAAAATTGCCACATTTTGGAATAAAACAACACTTTTTCTTACTTTAAAAAACATTTTGCATGTTTTAGACAATAAGGTTAAAAGATTTGTACCAAATTTGATCGGAATCGGTTGATTAGTTTTTTAGCTGTATGTCACACCAGTTTTGAAAATGCAGTTTATCGAACGGTGCCATACCTCCGCCATTTTTGAAGATTAAGGCATTATCACAGTGTAACGGGTCGAAAAAAGGCTGATTTTCGCGATTCTTTTTTTGATGCTTAAAATCCGCTGATCAGTCTGTTTTTTTTAAGTCAAATGAAAGCACTCATGAAGAGTTATTTCATTTTTTAATATTTTTAACGGTTGAAAATGTCTTAGAAAAAAAGGAGTCCTTAAAATTTGTAAAAAGATTATTTATCAGTTTGAAAGCCGTTATCTTATTATGGAGGTTTTTTAAATCAAAATTGACAAAATGGCGGCGGTTTGAAAAAAAAGTATCGAATTTAGCATATTTCTTCGATAGATTTTCGTTAAAAAACATATGAAGATAAAAATAAGCTCCCATAGCAAGATAAAGAATGGTGTGAAGATTGTTGTGTCTAAATTTGAGGTGGATAGCTTGAAAATTCTTTTTTTGTGAGTGTACATCGTTTTGAAAAACGACATTTCGAGAAAAAAAAAACGCGTCCGTCCACGCCAGGTCTCACGCAGCTGGTCGAATCCCTTTTTTTTATAAAGGCTATAGCCACCGCAACAATTAGAATTCCATACTATCCATACCATCCATACTATCGGATAATGCAAAAAAAATCTTTTTTTTTTAAATTTAACACTGTGGTGATCCCGTAAAGGGTTATATACAGTCAGGAGGCCCAAAAAGTCCGATTCTTCAAGAATTTTTCTTGAGAAGACGTTTCAATCTATTAACGTAAAAATGGGTTACGTTTTTACGTTACCCATTTTTACCGGGTAACCGGTAACCGGTAATATACCGAGTAACCGGCACATTAAAGTTACTTTAATATGCCGGTAAAGTTACCGGCATATTACGGTAACTTTTAGCTGTATTTTAACATTTTTTATTTGTAAAAATAATTATTTTAAAAGCTGCTATAACTGATCTCCGGGAGCACCTCTAAAAAAGGCGTCTCGCGGTGAGCACTATATCTCTGGACTGGATCATCTAAAATGAAAAAACCAAAAATATTTCGTTAATATAATAGATTATCTTGTAATTGATCGAAGGAATAAGCAAAATAATAATTTTTGGCAAAATGGCGGCTTCTAAAGAAAGTCGATTTTTGACAAAAATGTAGGCCTTAAATTGTTTATAAAATGGAAAATATTTATCGGTGAGAAAAAACCTTCGATGAATTACTAAAAAGATACTTGAAAAGATTGTGTTAAGGGAGACTTTGTCCTTGGAGTGCCATATTTCAGGTGTTTACATTTTATTTTTTTTAAAGGAAACGAGTAAAGCTTTTTGAGTGCGGTTTTTTTTCTTGCTTTTATTCATGATATACAGAACGTTAAAAAATTTTTTTTTGAAAAAAAAAACCAAAATTGCGGACGTTGCAGCTCCGCGAAAACAGGTCCTCAAATCGCGGGCGGTAAACGGCTGACATCACTGCCCCCTCTTTGGTGATCTGAAACACAAATTCAAAGCATATTATCAATCTGTGACCCTTTGGTCATGGAATGACGGATGGGTTTTTCGTTTAGTACAAATTTCGGAAAATGGCGGCAATTTAAAAAAAAAGTCGAATTTTCGCGTTTTTTTCGCATAAAAAGATAAATAATAAATGCAAAAATGTATCTATCGAAAAAACGATCCGTCATTCCGTGAAGACATATTTTCTGAGTATGCTCTCCAAATTTCAGGTCGATATGTTAATTACAGCGGTCAGGAGAATGTCAGCCATTTTTAAAAACGTGTTTTCGAGAAAAACGCGTTGAAATTTTTGTAATGTGTTTACACAAATGTGTTTATAATTACCGCTAATCGGCAATGCCTGGTCCATAGAGGCATCCCTCCTCTTCTTCTAGCTGCTCATGTTGAGCCGCTAACATCACCCGCTGCATTTCAAGGACAAAGTCTCCCTTAAAATTTGAGACTGATCGGTTCAGCCGTTTCCGAGAAATCTTGCTCACCGACTTTAAAAACGCAGTTTTGAGAAAAACGCGTTTAAAGTTTCAAAAGCACTTTCGAACGCTCTGACACGTCATCACAAATGTGCGTGTAGCTTCAAGAATACTCGCCGGATTGACAAGAAATTTTCTGTGTGTGTATTTAAATAAATGTACATTACGAAAAAAAATTAAAAAATCGATTTCTCGAAAAATTTTACTGTATAAAACCTTTTAATAAAAAAAAGAAAAAGAAATACCATGTAACAGTCAAAAGTAGTAATAAAACATACGCTAAGTCTCGAAAATGGTGAAGAAATCTTTCCTAAAAACATTTTTTTTGCTGATTTTCATCTTTTTCATGATTTTTTTGCCGTCAAAGAATTTCCTGGACAAATTTCAATTAAATAGCAAACGTCAATTTTCCCGAAAGAAAAAATAACACGTCCTTGTTTTGCAGGCGGTAATGGAGAGATTTCCAGCCTCGTTGATTCAAGAACCGACCGCTTTCACGTCGCGCGATCCAATGGAAATGTACAACAATATTCTGGTGTTCACGGTCGCGGACGACAGCGGCTCGGGACAGAGAGCGGAGATGCACATATTCCAGTGCCAGAGCGTCTCGGCCCAGGACCTCGTCGAGGACCTCAAGATGTTGCAAATGGGAAAGCTCGTGCCGGGCGGATCGCCGAGAGGCCCGAGGGGACAAATACCACCGCCCCCGGCGCTACCACCGCCCGAGCCGCCGCTCAACGGCGTCAATGTACGCGAACAAGTGTCCGCCTTCAACGCAGCCAACAGTGAGAAAGATATTTTTTTTTTCACACTTCGTAATTCACGAGTGACTCGTTGGCGCTTCATTGCCGAGCTCTTTGCACTCTTCTGGATGACGACGAGGCGAGGAGAACTCGGCACAGAATTCGAACGCCCCCTTAAAGTCGTTTTGAAATACAAACATTCCGTGGAAAAATCTCAATTTCTAATTTTAATGACGATGAAGGAAAGAACAATATGTTAATCAATTATTCAAACGAGCCATGTATTTTTTAAGAGCCTGGCCTATTTCATAGAAAAATTGAGTATTTAAAAAAAATAAGTAAAAATTCCACTTTTAGTTTAACTGAATGAAAATTAGTATCGAGTTTTATTTGCACAATTTTTTTGCAAAGCTTTTTACAAAACATTAATATTTCACTTACATACTTTTCAATTATTATCTACACCCTACATTCTTTCATTCCGTATTATTTTCACATTCTCCCTTTCTTCATCCATTCGTCCACTCCGTCGATTTCTCCTTCCTCATGCTCCTTACTCATCTTTCTACACATTTCCTCTATTTCCCTAAAGTTCTCGCATATCCCTATTTGTATTTTTCCTCCCAGCATATTTATAATTTTTTTCTTTACTGCCAAATCATCCATTCCTCTCATCCACTCCTCTGCTTTCTTCTTTGCTTTCTCTGATACTAACTCCCTAGCTTTTTTACTATCAGTAGGTGCTCCAATGTCTCATTTTTTTCTTTACATGTCCTGCACCTCCAATCCTTTTCCCCTTTCTTTCCCGCCCTTCCTATCTTGCCATAGACTCACCCGTATTTCCTTGTCCCTTCCCTTTACTCCCTTCTCTGACCAATATTTTCATGGCATCTCGTCCTTTTCTATAATATTTTTGTACTTATCATTACACGTCGATTTTCGGATTTTTTCTTCTTCCATCCTTAAAATTCTGTTTTTTAAGTTTGCTGAATGAAAATGATTACATCTCGAATACGAAAGCTCAAGGTCTATTTTTTAAATGACGATAGGAAAAGAACAAAAGTTTAATGAATTATTCAAACGAGCCATACTTTTTCAGGCTGTCCTATTTACCAGAAAAATAAAGTATTTTAAAAATAAAAATATGCATTTTTAGTTCAGGTAAATAAAATCGGTGCGATGGTCTAGTGGTTAGCGTGCTTGCCACTAAACCAGCGGACCGGGAGGTCCCGGGTTCGAAACCCAGTCGCGTATATTTCGTCGTGAAATGTTTTTCTTCGAAATAAGACCAGTTCAACGACTGGGGGGCGAACTTGATGACTGGCTGTATTGGCATAGGTTTTCCGCAGTTTCCCTATACCCATGACAGAAATGTCGTGATGAATATAATACAGAGGGGGAAGTCGGCTGCGGCCGCAAGCAGGGGGGGGGGGGGGGGGCAGGGAGAAAGGTGAAGAAAAAAGTAGTAAACAGTAGAGGAAAGAAACTGTCACAATGGGGGAAAAAATAGGTAACAAACGCGAACAGCGTGTACCTTAGGAAAAAACAATTTAGAAAAAAATTAGTTCTGCTAAATGAAGATAATTGCATTTCGACTACGAAATACTCTCAAGGCGGGATATACATTTAGACAGGAAAAAATAAGCAATATTGAGGGATTTTTTGAACTAAGAAATAATTATTCTACAATCATTAAACTTTTGGTATACTTTAATAGTATATTTAAGTATACAAAATAACTTTATTGAATTAATTCATCATCAAAATGGCGAGCGGTGAGGCACAGCGTGACGGGCTGTAACGTTTGAAGTTTTTCGAATTTCGCTTTGAAACTTTGGGAAAATATTCTACATATATAAGGTAGATGGCCCGGTAATCGTCACCTTAAGCAGATCGCTTGACTTTGCAAATTTATATAGCTCAACTAGGAAAGTGAGTAAAAGTTATTTTAAGTCGTTCTTTATCAGTTTTTTATTACGAAGAAGAAAGTCGTTGTGAAATTGCCGTGCCTGGTAGAGTTTTCGAGAAAATATTTCGTAAAGGTTATAAGATGCTATTGTACGAGTCATCGTCATGCCGCCATGACAGTTGGTCTGGTAATCGCCATGGGAACGTCCCACTAATCGTCACATGCGTTCAAACTGCTTTGAGGCCTTGTATACCTTTGAAAAAAAATGGTTTTTTTTTTATTAACTTAAATTATGGATAAACATGTCGAAAATAATATGCAAAAGTTATTTTAGGTGGATATTTTTTTAAGACATGTCGAAAAATTGTTTCAAAACTTCAAACACGTTTTTCATGAAGAAATGTTCTTAAAATCGGGCGGACTCGTTGGTCCTGCATTTTTTGATCGACTGACTTCAAATTTGAACTATAACTTCTTAGATACATTTTGTAGCGATGTACACACGATTTTTAAAATCGTTTAACAATTGCGATTTTTGGAAACGAACAAAAGCCGTTGTTTCAGTCGACAATGCGACTTTCTTAAAAATCGGACTACATGTACAAAAATAAATATTTTATAATAATCGTGTGACCTTGGGTGGCAAAACTCATGTAGATTACGGGGGAAAAAAATTCTTCTGGGTGCACATGTGCGACTCCAACGGTACCTCCAACGAGTCCGCTCGTTGGAGGTATCTACAGATATATGAAATAAACCCTCTAAACCTCGTTTTGATTGCTTTATTAGTATTTTTTTCAAATCCCAAAAAGCCTTGTTTTCCGACCATCGAAAGGTATATAAGGCCTTAACTGATTATGCAAAGGTTCGTAGGACTTTGTTGACTCGATTATGTCTGCATATAGAACGGCACAATAATTATTACGCACTCTGTCACAAACTTTATGATTTTTATTAAAACATTTCATAAAGAGTTTGAAACATGAATTTCTCTTCCATGGAACTTTATTAATTTGAAAAATAAAACTAATTATAGCCTATTACGTCAGAATTATAATTTTTATTTATTTGTGGTCATTATAAACAACTATTTTTTCATAAAATAATTTTTAATATTATTTCGATCGAGTGCTGTTCACCTGTGTTCAAGACATACCCAGTTATCGACATGGTCACGACCCAGTAATCGACAACATTGATTTATATGTATATCTTTTTACTATCGCGAATATGGGTATGACGATTACCGGTCCGTGGATCCTTCAGACAATGCTAATTACGGACCCAATATTTCTTTTCTGATTTTCCATAAACTAATATTCGATTCGTAAGACTCTTTTTTTGCTAACATTCTCCCAGTTATCGACAACCGTGGCGATTAATCGGCAGAGTGTTTATGTTGCTGAACCGGTAATCGTCATATATGAAAATTCATTGAAATTAACATAAAACTATAATTTTTAATGCTGAACGCAAAACTAAAATCCTTGTTGATCACGTGAAGGAAAACTTACTTCACGCAAGTCTACATGCATTCTCAAATCACCCGAGATGTGACATGGTTCACGTTAACCTCCTAATGAAGGATTCGGCCGAAATGACAGCTAGACGTCGTAGCGGAATATATTTAATTTGATTATTCTTTTATACGTACACTTACGGGTGTGAAAATGTAATACAACATAGTAAATACCTCCTGGAAGCTAATATACCACAGATCTGCACGAAGTACTGATTTTAATCTTACTATACTTATTTAATGCGTAAACATGACGATCACTAGGACCCTGACGGCCACTGGGCCGACTCAGTTCTATCGTTTAAAGAAAAAAAAAAACAAAGAAATCGATTTTTAGATCATTGCAAATGTATATCCCGCCTGAAGTCACGAATATCACTCAAACCTTTTTTTTTTGCAGTTTTTTTTCCAAGTTTCACAACGAAAATTTGCAAATATTTTCCCCGACATAAAAAGTTTTTCCATGTCGTTTCAACGACACTTCTCGACCATGTTAAAAACACATGGCCACTTTACAACTCCCCCTCTATAACACCGAAAAAAAAGTCTCCGTCCGTGATGCAACGTATACAACGCGTGTTCATTTTCTCTTCATTGTCCGTCCAGACGACGGACCGAACGACCTGTCGCGTGAGGAGAACAACGACGAGGTGTCGTCAACCTCCTCGGAGAAGTACGAGCGGGACGTGACGATCCTGAACCACTGTTTCGACGACATCGAGAAATTCATCGCCCGTTTGCAGCACGCTGCGGCAGCCTCGAGGGAGTTGGAGCGTCGCAGGCGGAACAGTAAATCGAAGAAGCGCAATCTCGGCGACGGTATGCTGACGATGCGAGCGAAGCCACCTCCCGAAATGGAATTCGTCGATATATTCCAAAAGTTCAAGCTCTCGTTCAATCTCCTGGCGAAACTTAAGGCCCACATACACGATCCAAACGCGCCCGAACTGGTGCATTTTTTGTTCACGCCGTTGGCGTTGATCGTGGACGCGTCCCACGACACGAATTACGATCCAAATTTGCCGAGCAAGGTAGTGTCGCCGTTGCTGACGCGCGAGGCGGTTAATCTGCTGATACATTGCGTGACGAGCAAAGAGACGGAGCTTTGGCACTCGTTGGGCGACACGTGGCTGGTACCGCGTGACCAATGGAAGGGCCAAGTACCGCCTTATCATCCGATTTTCATGGACGGCTGGTCACCCGAGTATCCCGTACCCGAGGATCATCATCAGCATCATCATCATCATCATCATCATCGCGAACACGATCATCTCGCCTCTCTACTCAACGCCGACAAACAAAAGAGGGACGAGATTCCCGATCAAACGAACGATCCATATTACGGACATCATCGAGGCGACGTCGAGGAGTCACACTACAGCAGCGATTATCTCGAATACGAGCCACGCGAGCAGGAACGCGGCAACGAGTACTTCGATAGAAATTACGGGCCCGCTGGCTCCGAGCTGTACGGACGAGAGGAACGCGACAGAGTCGTCGATCAGACCCGTGCGCACAGCGATATTTCCGTCGATTCGATCGAGCGAGGACCCAGAGGCGGACCGACGAGCGGTATCGATCGCGCACAGGAAGCCTGGCTCGATGATCTACTCGCGAGACACGCGAAAATCGTTCAAGTCACGTATCCAAGGACCGCCAACAACGACAAAGAATTGACCGTCGTCAGGGGAGAGTATCTTGAGATTCTCGATGATAGTAGAAAATGGTGGAAAGCGAGAAACTCACGGGGACAAGTCGCTCATGTACCACATACCATTGTCACGCCCCACAATAACGCCACCCACACCACCACCACTGGGGACAATGATGTCTTTAACAATCCATTGTACACGGGCAGATATCGACAGGGCCACGCTTACAATTACGAGGTAAGGAAATCAACGCGCGTCTGTATACAAGTGCGAGTGTGTGTGTGTGTATATATATATATATATATATATATATATATATATATATATATATATATAAATAAAATCAAAATCAGGTTGAACGTATTTAAAGATACAATTTTGTGTATATATATATATATATATATATATATATATATATATATATATATATATATATATATATATATATATATATATATTTATATACACACACAAAATTGTATCCTTAAATACATTTAACTTGATTTTTTATTGGCATAACAAAACGGTATAGTTGGGCAGTAACCAAAGATACATTTAAACTATCTGCTTATTTAGCATGTCTGAGCAACTGTTAAAACAACAAAATTTCGAGACAACAAAATGCATTTTGCACATTCAACGATTCTTTTTTCTCAGTGTATATATATACACTGTGTGTGTATATATATATATATATATATATATATATATATATATATATATATATATATATATATATATATATATATATATATATATATACTGAGAAAAAAGAATCGTTGAATGTGCAAAATGCATTTTGTTGTCTCAAAATTTTGTTGTGTCAACAGTTGCTCAGACATGCTAAATAAGCAGATAGTTTAAATGTATCTTTGGTTGCTGCCCAACTATACTGTTTTGTTATGCCAATCAAAAATCAAGTTGAACGTATTTAAAGATACGATTTTGTATGGGGCAAACCACGCCAAATCGACCACTTTTGATTCGGCTGAAACTTCATCGTTATTCTTTCCTTCTAAAAACGCTGGTGCGATTTTTTTTTTTTTTTTTTTTTCATTTTTTTACGTACTCGGCAATATGTAGTGATTCAAGGGGCTATACCAGTGTGAACGCTGAAAATTTGGGCGATTTTCGGAAATTTTTTGGAAGAAAAGTACTCAATTAAATGTTTCGGAAAATTAAGAATATATTTGGCTATATTTGACCTACATTACATAATTTTTTCATAGAAGAATATTGAGATCCAACCGACTTATGCGCTGACTTCGGAGGGGCCAAAAAAAAAATTCCTCCACTGCTGACATGATTTCGGCCGATTGAGTAGCTGAAACCGAAAAAGGAAAAAATGTCGTTAAACTGGAAGGTATTTCCTGTACAATGACGTAGGATTTTCGAAAAATATCAAAATCTAACTGGCGTAATTATGAAAAAAGTCTGTTTTCTTGCCTACAAATTGGTCGTTTTTTTCATGCCAAATCGTCAATTTTCATCCAATCAAAAATATCCTACGTCATTTTAGAGTAAAGATATTCAAGAGTACTCAGTTCGAATTTTAAGTCAATCGGATAATTGATCTTTGAGTTACAGTGTCAGCAAATTTGAACAATCTTATTTCGAGAAAAACGCGTTTAAAGATTAAACTATCGATTTTTGCAAGATAAAATGATTATACGGCCTTGAAATTTTCACAGGATATTCTTGAAAGTATAAACTGACGAAAAAGGCAACAAAAAATCGATTTTTTTAAAGTGTCACACTGGTATAGCTCCTTAAATCAAAAATTGACGATTTTTTTTTCAAATGCTGATAACTTTCTGAAAAATTTACCAAATAAGATCGCTATTTTTCAATTTTTGGTTTGAAATGTACTTTATGAAAAAAAATATTTAAAAAATATTCAGTCATCTTCGATATCGTTTTTTAATTTTTTGGAAAAAACACGAATTATTCGACCTTTTTGATTTTCGATTTTCTCGTTTGTACAAATAACCCGATATATTTAGCGATTTTTGCCGCAAGACCCATCGTGGCAAGATTTATCTTTCTATTTTTGTTTTCTAAATTGAAACATTTTTATTTGTGATGAATTTATAAATTCTATCGTTTATCAAAGATGCAGTATAATATTTCATTCAGGTTAATGTTCGGCTCAGAATTTTTCTTGAATTTGCCGCTGGAGAGATTAAAAATGATTTTACCACCACTACTATTGATTGAAAATGAATTGAAAACTTTTAAAATAATTTATAACCATATTTATTATATACAAGATATTGAATATCATAGAATCAACCATTTGAAATTATGTCATCACAGAAAAAAGGCAAATTTCGAAAAAAAAAAAAACAAGAAAAACTTTTCATTTTGGAAAAAAATGGAAACAAAAATCTTACCACGACAAAAAACGGTAAATTTATGATATTTTTTACGACAAAAAAAATCGGAGATCAAACAGGTCGATCTTTAAAAAAATCATATTTTTTTCAGAAAATGATATCGAAGATGACATTGAACATTTAAAAAAAAAAATTTCATAAAGTACATGTCCAAACAAAAAAATTGAAAAAAAAATCTTCTTTGGTCAACTTTTCAGGCAGTTATGAGCATTTGAATAACAAACATCGATTAATTCTAGAATTCACTACATATTTGTGATGAAGTAAAAGAATTTTAAGAAAAATCACAAGCGTTTTTAGAAGGAAATCATAACATATTTCAATATCATGCGAAATGAGAAAGAATTTTGTCGAAAAGTGGTCGATTTGGTGTGGAATGGCCCATATATATACAAAACACCGCGATTATTATTATTATTATAATTATATATTTGTATATCGAGTGAGCCAACAACTTTTAGCAATATAAATATATTCCAAACTATCAGACTTACAATTAGGAAAAAAC
Source organism: Ophion ellenae (assembly GCA_963210295.1). NCBI lineage: Eukaryota > Metazoa > Arthropoda > Insecta > Hymenoptera > Ichneumonidae > Ophion > Ophion ellenae. The sequence continues at coordinate 65,385,795 of OY723386.1, forward strand.
TTTTCTCACAAAAGTTGCATAGTTCGAAGGGGCTCATCGCGTGGTGGCTTTGAGGTTCATCCAGAGCAGGCGCTCCGGAGATTCCAACGTCACCCCCATCTTTTCAAATGGGACCACTATTTTCTTTGGACCGTTAGCAAGAAACAAAATATAAAAAAAAATTGAACATAGATCAAGATATGTTACGAAAAATCGATAAAAACGAAATTTCAATGTTCGTAGCCTAGAAGCGATTTACAACGATGTCCCAAAACTTACTCTTGAATAAAAATATAATGAAAATTAATAACTCACTCCTATATTGAATAATAATGAAAATAAACAAAACAAAAAAATGAAAGGTGCTCAAAGTCATGGCCACCACACATTTGCCGGTTGCCGTCCATTTTGGTGACACTGGCTCTTCTTAAAAATATCAATACATAAATTTGAGAAATTTATTTTTATGGGTAACTTTCTCATTTTCATCCATATGAAATGTTGACACAATAAATATGCTATTATTCCCTTGAAACTCTCCAACTTGTATTTTTTAAAACGTTTCCATCGGGGGTACCATTATGGGGATATTTCCACTAAGAGTAGGATACCCGGTATATATATATATACACACACACATACATATATAAATATACATACATATATACATATATATATATATATATATATATATATATATATATATATATATATATATATATATATATATATATATATATATATATATACACATATGTGTGTGTATGTGTGTGTGTGTGTATGTATGTATGTATGTATGTTTTAGTGCGTAAATAGGTATATTTTTATTTTATTTTCACAACAGGAACAAAAATCTCGTCATTGTAATAACGAGGAGCCTTTCTCGGTAGGACACAATGGACAATGACTCGTTGTCGTCGCCGTTATTGAGCGACGGCCGGTCATCCTCGCTCATTGTTGCATCACGAATGATCCGCCGATTGTCTGGCTAAAATATGTTTTGCCATTCAAGAAAGAGATTGAACATGCGAGGAGCCTCGCTCGAATAGCTACCCAATAATGACTGAACAAATTGATTTTTTCCCTTCCTAATCAATTCTCCGTGGCTCGACAAGTACTGCGCCGAAAAAAGTTTTGTTTTTTTTTCTCAACGGAAAATTGAAGTATGCTAAGAAAAAGGAAGTTTTGCAAAATTTGAGGGTTCTAAATGATTTTTTAGTTAGTGCTCAAACGCTTTTTTCATGTTTTTTTTCATGATTATCGGAGAATTAATTTTTTTTATCTTGATGCAGAAAATGTTAGTGCGTGATCCAATGTAAGTCTTGATTTAATTTTTTCTGTAACAATGCACAATTTTTATTAAATTTTTTTTTTTTACCCTAAACAATTCGTGTTTGCAGATTAAGAATCAATATATGTAATTCGGTTGTGAAAATTATATCAACCACTTGATGAACGAGAACACGGTGTTTACATCACTGAACGTCTAACAAATATGCGTGATTCTTTTTGGAGTAATATGTTGTTTTGGAGTAAAAAAACAAAGTCATACGAATTCGACAGTTCCAAGGAGAGTTTCTCTGACTGTCCGTGAGTTATTTTCGCGATTCATTTGACTGTTTCCAGTAGTTGCTGTATTGAGGTACGTCACAGTACACGTGAAAATAAAAATGTAAAAAATGATCGCGTGTTTGGACGATAGTGAAAGTGCCGAAATTCATCTGATTGGGTCGGAAATCTGGGAATTTGTGGAGCGAAAATCACCCACGAATAGAGAAGCATCAAGTCTATTCTTTCACCATTATAATACTCTTAAATTTTCTGTTCGAGAGAGTACACAAAACGTTACCGACAAAATAACTAATATTTGGACCGAAACCGGAATAGGAATTTCTCAACCTTGCATCAATTGCAAAGGTTACAAAAATTACGATTGGAGTGGGCTGCATCGAAAAAAAATTATTTACGGAAAAATCAAACTGATCAAATCGAAAATAAAAAATTTTGAGAAAATTATATTATTATAATGTCTATTGGCGGAAAAAAAATTAATTAAAAGTCCTTTCAACACTACCTAAAAAATGTTTAGACCTCTCAAATTTTGTATGAATTACTTTTTCATGACGTAGAAACATTTTCCGTTGAGTACCGCGAAAAAAAAAAAATTAACCACCCTAATACATGTACATATTTATTTAAAATTCAATCTATATATATATATATATATATATATATATATATATATATATATATATATATATATATATATATATATATACATATATATATATATATATATATACATACATATATATATATATATATATATATATATATATATATATATATATATATATTTCATATTTAAAAAGAATATACATATATTTTTATTATTATTAAAAAGATTATATATATATATTTTTTTTAATAATTGAAAATGAGGCCCTATTTTCAGGTCAAATTTTTAAATTCGAATATCTAATCTCGATAATGAATTTCGTGAGCTCCGAGGACTAATTGATTTTTTAATTTCTCTTGGCGCGGTCTTCATCGCGTAGGACTCGGAGATCGAGGGCACGAGCACAAGTCCCGGACCGGAAGCGACGCACAGGCCTCACGCAATACCACCGCCAGCGCCGGCCGACTGGGTGCGCAAGGAGCGCCTCGGCAAGAAAGGTGAATTCCGATACTTTTAATGAACGGTGATGAGCGCGGAGCGCCACCGCGTGGAAAAAGAGGAATAAATACGGAACGGATTATTTATAATCGTTCGTAACAAGGAACGGATTGTGGTCGTTTCTCGGCGCGGATGGCCGCCAACGGAGTAACGAAGGTTTTCGATCGGGGGACTTTGACAGCTATTGTTCTTTTTTTTTATTCATATTAACTCTACCGTTTGGGCGTGTGTGTATATATTATAGGGAAGGAGAGAAAGAAAGAGCGGACGAGACAGAGAGAAGGAGAGAAGAAGAAGGAGGAAAATTAATTCTTTTCGTTTATTTCTATCGCTTACGACTGAGCAAATTACCATCTCATATGGATAATTATTAATTGATCATTTTTCTTTTCTTTTTCTTCACGCTTCCGAAGAGCACGAGCGAGAGAGAAAGCGATAGAGGCATGTGCGGGAAGAATAATAATTTAGAAAGTGGCCGTTCGATGTCTCGAGCTCTCTTTCGTATTCCTCCCTCGCGCTCGGTCCTCGACCGCAGTCGAAAAAACGATCTTAAGGGGTTAGGCTACTGTGACGACCCGAAAATCAGGGTTTTTTGAACAAATTAATTTCGAAGAAATGGGTAAGATGATTGAAAAGTCATTTGGACATTTATTCGTATGTACATTAACAAAGTTGTGTACCAAATTTCATTAAAAATTATCAATAACTAAAAGAGTTATAAGCAGTCTCGTAAAGGACCTTTGAACGTGAGGGGCCCAACGGTGTGCTTGATTTCGGCCACCCGGTTGATCCGAAACGCATGAAACGAGTTTTTTCTCAAAATATATAATATTGGCGAAGACTTGACCGAGCTTCTTTGTCATCGTGTTTTAATTATCAAAACAAATTTTTTGTTGATTTTTCGAGGAAAAATGATATTGTT